>JAOZGT010000003.1:1200000-1800000 GCA_035578325.1 Coelinius sp. EB29
TCAGACGAGTTTTGAGCGAGCGGCATCACTACTTCGGCGGGTTCCGGAGTTCACTGTTGCTGCATCACTGCGACAAGAGGAAGCTAATTCCGGTACAATCGTAGCCTTCTCCCATGGTAATAATAGGTACGATTTCTCCCCGAAAAAAAAAAAAAAAAGAAATGATAATAAAAATCCTCATCAGTCATTATCTCTGGAAATTCCTCCTGAACAACTAAATATTACAGGTATTTGGAGCTGCAGAGCAGCGGCCGAAAAGACGAGCTACGTCTTCATTACGTCTCCCGACGTGACGGTGCTGTGCACGTTGAGTCATTTCCATTTCGTCTTGCGGATGGTGCGTGGCACAGAGTTGCCTTGAGTATCAGTGGCTCGCAGGTCGAGCTACTTGTCGACTGTCATCCACTTTACAGACGTCTACTCAGACCTGGACCACCAGACACTAATTTTACTCTGCCACAACTGCAACTATGGGTGGGCCAGAGAAATGCCAAGCACTTCCTGTTCAAGGTTATAAATTATTTCGATATCAATTTGAGTTATTTATTCACTGATGAATACAGTAACAAAGTAATTTATCATAAATATCTTCAGATCTAAGAGAAATTGAGTAATACTTTTAATAACCTTTTTTGTAGAACAAAATGAAAGCTACAAAAAAGGTATTCATGAAAATTTTTCCATCTCCCTTCAATTCAGAGATATTCAGCAAAAACTAAAGTCTAAAGATTTACCTCGTTACACCATTTCACATTATTCATAAGTTTAGTTTTAGGAGCAATCGTTTCTATCCTAATTAATTCTAAATGGCTCAAGTAATAATAATACAGCAACAATTGTCCCTTTGACCACCACAATATAGAACACAGATCACTAGTTCTTTCATTTTCTTGAAACTGTTCAGAACGATGATTGCACTTAAAAAAATCCCGATTCATTCGTCACCGTGACTCAGCAATCGGGTGAGCCCCAGTTGTGCCTTCAACCCCCGCCACTTCCTGCAGTATGAGGGAGGAAATGGCTCTTGGCTAATGGCGCGTCCAACAATTTCCACTGTCCCATTACAATCACACATTTCTTCCTTCAAATGCATTAATCCCCCTCCCTTCCAATTTGAACCTCTTTTCATGTGAATACTTTTTTTTTTGTAATAACCCCAGGGTGCTCTCCAAGACGTCAAGCTTATTCCAGGCGCTCATGGATATTTGTCGCAGTGTCCTCAGCTAGACACTTCCTGTCCCACCTGCGGACAGTTCTCTATTCTTCAGAATACTGTTGAACAACTTATGCACAATTTAAACGAATTGACTCGTAGGGTAAATATCATTTGTGTCACGATTGATTTATTTTCATTTTTTTTTTTTATGTACCAATCAGAGAAATAAATAATTTGGTTTGAGATTTTGATGATTTTTTTTCTTCAAAATTCCAGTTAAATTAAAATTTTTTAATCTCAAAAAAAATTTTTTGTTTTCTTCATTTTTTATGATTATTATGTAGATAGATTCACATGGACATTGTTTCTTTTAGCTAGCTGCTGCAGAGGGTAGAATAAGCAAAGTGGAGGAATGTGAGTGCCAAAAATCATGCAGAGAGAATGGTACTGTGCATGATGATGGGGCAACATGGGAACAAGGCTGTCAATTGTGTTCTTGTGTACGTGGAGAGATTGGATGCAGACCGATACCATGTGCTAAAGTAACATGCAAACATCCTGTTATACCTGAGGGACAGTGTTGTCCAATTTGTCTGAGTATGTCAGCCCTCTTTAAATTCATAATACCAATGATTTTTTATATCAAATGAATAAATTAATTTTTCATCTTCAGAACAATGTTACCTCAATCCTGTCCTATTTGATCACGGTGAAAAAATATCACCCACACTATGCAAAGAATGTGAGTGCATTGATGGAAGTGCTGTGTGCAGACAGGTACAAACATGCCCGAAATTAAATTGTTCGGCAAGTGAGGAGATACAAGTAGCTGGAGAGTGTTGCAAAATTTGTCCAGGTAGGAAATTAAATAAATAAAATAATTAATTCATCAATTTTTCATCCTTCATTGATCCTATGAATAAAACTAATTAATTAAATTTAATATAATAACTAATTCTGCTGATTAATCACCTCCTAATGTGCACGAATTAACAAAATAACCAGGGATCGACTATTGCGCTAAGGGTCACAAATGTCATATGAATGCCTCTTGCTCGAATCTGCCAACGACATACGTCTGCCGATGCAATGCCGGCTTCCAAGGGGATGGCCAAAACTGTCACGGTATTAATTAAAAAAAAAAAAAAAAATACTAATACTAGAAGACTGAAAAGATTAATAAATAATTCCTTACTTCGTAAATAATACAATAACCGATATTATGATATTCTTTGTCAGATGTTGATGAATGCAAACAGCAGGGAGGCTCTGAAGGCCACCATTGCAATGCTAATACCCGATGTGTGAACGTTATTGGTTCTTACACGTGTGAGTGTCTTCCTGGGTATCACAGGGTTGACAAATTCAACTGCGCTGAATTGGACGAATGCGCCACTGGTCAACACTCGTGTTCAGAGTATGCTAATTGTGTTAATACTGCTGGAAGTTACAACTGCAGTTGTAAGGAGGGATACACTGGGGATGGATACACTTGCAAACGTAAAAATCTCATAATTACCTCTCTTATTGTGTCAATGAATTTAGTAGAGAAATTGAAACAACTAATCTTCTTGACTGTAAATAGATGTAATTCACTAGTGAATTCAAATTGTCAATAATTAAGAAAATTCCTTTTATTTGTTGATTTGTTGGATTAATATTACCCTCAATAAACTTTAAAGCTGTCTGCAATGAGACTTGTCAGAATGGTGGTGAGTGCATAGCGCCTGGCAGATGCTCCTGTCGTCGTGGATACATTGGCAACAGCTGTGAGTTAGATTTGGATGAGTGTGCTAGTGATCTTCACAGATGTCACCATTCATCGACTTGTTTCAATATGCCTGGATGGTACTACTGTAGATGCAAAAGTGGTTACAGAAGTGCATTGCACGACAGCAGCCAGGGTACACAGTGTCTGGATATTGATGAGTGCAATGATCAGACACTTGAGAGGAGACACACCTGTCATCCGACAGCTAGATGTATCAATACTGATGGAGGATATGAGTGTGCTTGTCCGAATGAAGATCGCAGTGAAGAGTGCAGGCTCAGTGAGTTATAAAATTGATTATTTTATTTATTATTTAAATAACGAGTTTTATCATTTTTGTTTTTCCCCTGTCATCAGGCTGCTGGTTCGAGGACAGAGAGGTAGCTAATGGAGAAACACTGGCACCAGCTGGCAATCCTTGCAGACAGTGCACTTGTAAAGATGGTGTTGTCACTTGTAGAGATCCTATTTGCGACTGCAGTTTATCAGCCACCAGGAGGGACAAGTGTTGTCCACAGTGTGATCCTGCAGCCTCTTGTAGGCATCAGGAGCTTCATCATCTTATTTTTAGAAGTGGAGAGAGATGGATTTATCAGTGTCAAACATGCGAGTGCCTGGTATGATTATATAAATATAATATTTAAATTTAATTATTCAAATTATAATTTATGATTAAAATAATTTTAGTACGGAGAGATAGACTGTTGGCAAATGGAATGTCCTCCAGTTAGCTGTCCAAATCCAGTAACAGAGGACGGCGATTGTTGTCCACGCTGTGAGGATGATCCCTGTGCCCGAGATATTCACACAAATCTAACAGCTATCATTTCGTCGAGTAATCCACAACCCTGCAGTTACGCTGGTATAATACACGACAGTGGAAGTTCTTGGCAGGACCCGCATGACAAATGTACAACGTGCGAGTGCAAGGTAAGGGGGCACCGTAATGTTTAAACCTATCACAAAATACATATTTTCATTATCATTTTATACTTACATTGTTACTTAGACCATAAATTAGCATTACGGGAAGTAGAATTAAGGGGGTTATAGCGATAGTTTAAGTATCGATAGTCCAGTCATGAATTTAAATACATAACTAACTAGAAAATTTTGCATTCGTCACTTTTACTCCATAATTTATAATAATAATAATGATACTCTGATGTGAACAAGGTCAGTAAACGAAGTGTATAGCGCCTTCGCTTTGACCAGAGACAAGAAAAAAATCGTGAAAAATCCTATTACAAAAAAACCTAATTGTAATCGTATAAAATCGTGCACTACAGTACAGACATACCATAAAAACAAGACCATTGACACAACCATAACAAGCATTATTTATTATAAAATTATTTCATAACAACACAACATAAATTTTGATAATTTAATCTTAATAAATAAAACAATCGGTAGGTAATCCTCGTTCGTATTACCATGCATAATTCAATTTCATAAGTGTCTAATTAAATATTTTATTTCATTGATTTATGCTCACTATTAATGTTTAACTTGAGACTGTGGCTATGCGCTGGAGTATTAATTATTTATCTGATTAATATTTTATTGAACGATGATAACTGCTAGTGACTTTAATTAACATTAATATTAATATTTAAATCGCTAAAATGCGATGTATAGTATCCTTACAGGGGCGTTCCCAAGCTATCTAGTTATATCAGTGTTTTTCTTTATTTTTATTTCAATTTGATGGATTTAATTTTTTATAAAGAAATATTGCATCACATAAAAACACTTGTAACATGAAAAAAAAAAAAAAAAAAGAGAAAACACTAGTTATGATGAAGCTCGAGCGATCGAGACCTGAGTGATTTCAAATAAAATAACAGCTGGCTTGCTTTTTGAAGCTTTAATCGTACTGTATAAATTAACATTAAAAAAATATAATAATTTAATTAATCAAAAGATCACGATCGCACGTGCTTACGGGTCGGCCCTGCATGGATCATTAGTGCTACTGATTTATTATTATTTTTTTAAAAAAACTCGATCGGACATTTTACGTTATTTTATATCCCTAGAATTAGAAATTTCATTGATTTGTAGTTTATAAATAATTAAATTATTTATGACTAATTAGTGAATTTCATTATTTAATATTATTAACTGGATAATAATGATTGATCGATGCATTGTGATAATAATTAAATTCGTTAAATGTTCGAACGGGTTGATGATATCATCCTAAATATGCTAACCTTGAACCATTAATTAACCCCGTGATAACTAACCGATTAACGAGCCTAACAATGGGTATCCTTGCAGGTGCCGTACTGCGCCCAATTGGTGAGCAATAGCGCGTGTTGTGTGCATCGGTAATCACATCACTTCTACCTCACCTATATCTTCTAAAACCTGCCTACTATTATTTATTTGATTAACATTAGATCAAGCCACTTGAAGCCTCATTTTTTCCAGGCCTGCTTGTCTCTCATTTATCTAAATTTTTTCCAATATTTCTTTCAATATCACACGTATCTCATAATTTATCTCTTGATGACATTAATTTATTCTCAATTATCTTTGCTCGTCGCACGCTGTCTATTTTGACCATAAATTCCGATTAAATCAAAGAATTTAGTCATGTTTAATAAATAAATAAAAATGGATAAAAATTTCACAACTAAAAAGGGGAACCCCTGGGACTGAATTGCACGCTCTGAATGCTGGCATGATCGTTCCTCCTTATTTATCATTATTTTAATATTTTCTCAGGCTGTATTACTTAGCACGCCAAATCACCATAAATTTTATTGTCTTTTTTATTATTATCTTCTTTGTTACATACTCTATGATACAAAACCTGTAGGAACGGTTAGGAGAGATATAAAACGCACGAGGAGACGCCTACATACTCGCATAATTGGTTTTTGCACAATTTATTACACTTGATTGGATAATTTTATTTTTCTAACTATGATTATTGTGGATTTTTTTATGAACACTCGGGTCTTTTTTGCACACTTCCTGCATATACATGAAACAATATTAGAAGCACCAGGGGCGCTCTCAATTCCCACATGTGATGATAAAAACTTGAGGGGATATTGAAATTTAAAAAAATCAACGAGTTCCAATTATTTCCCCCAGAGTTTTTTCATTACACAGACTCTAGTCTAGATATTTCACGGTAAGATCCAAGACATACTATGAGAATTCATTGTTTTGTACCTTAAAAAATTTTTTAATCATCATGTCTAGCATGTATTTGTAACGTTTTTACCTCAATATATTTCGAATTATGTGATTTGTAATTATGATAATTAAATAACAAAAATTTGCAACAGAATAAAAACAGCCGATTGACCCTGGACACATATTTGTAATAATAAACAAAAAAAGTAAATCCACTGGAGATGAAGTCAGTGCATATTTATCCATTGCATTGTGAATAAATTGAATATTATCAACTGACGAAACAATGAATCACATAATATGTGTTTTAGTCGCGCCCATTGACAATTCATCTTTCTGACTAAAGGTCAATTTTGTCCAATTCTAATTTATTATCAAGTTGAGCTGCATAATTGCATAATATCATATTATGCTTGACATTTATTAAAAATACGTAATTCACCACAATTTGAATTTTTACAAAAGCACATCACAATATTTTAATTAAAAAAATCCTTGAATATTATTATTATTATTTTTTCATTGAAACAAACAATTGAATTGACAAAATTCACCTTGGCACAAGACAAACGTGAGTTGAAGTGTTGAATAATTATTTATGAATAAACATAACTGACTAACGAGTTTTAAACTTCCTCCTAGGACGGTCAATTATGCTGCAGCTATGATTATGGCTGTGCTGGTGATTTGGGAAATACATATCCCTCAGTCAATCCTAGAAAGTCTTATACTACCACTGTGTTACATAGCACAGACACTACGAGCACGAGTATCATTACATCGAAAACAGCAGTATCAACGATCGGGCCAATTGATGATAATAAACAGAGATTATCAACAAGTGACATTAGATACACTGATGTTACAAAAACAACGACATCATCACCAAAGACATTCAAATCATCTGATATATACAACGACCAGTCAATTGTAATTGATAGATCACAGGGGATTGTCAAAAATTTTATTTCATTACCAAAAATACAGCCAGTCCGTCGTAATATTGTTGCAACTGTACAACAGGGAAGAAAAAATAATCTGATAATTCGTAAACGTAGCAATATTAATTCAGGTAGATCTGGTTATATTGCTAATACTAAAAAATCCATTGGTAGTAGTGATGCTACCTGAAATCACAATAAATCCAGTTACGTCAATAGACTGACGTATTAAAAAAAAAAAAAAACAATTTGATATCGACGAATTACGAGTTACAAACGGGTCAAGTCATTCCACTGGGGCTCGAGACTGGTATAACACAATGAAGTGCCTCAAAGGCGAAGTGAGAAAGAATAATGAAGATAAACATTTTCAAGATTTTTCCATGACAAGGAGAATCTATTTTATTTTTTAAATAAAATTATTCAAATCGTCATTGTTGGGAGAGATTTTTTTTTTTTTTTTATTAATTATCTGTTTTAATTGAAAACTTTAGTTCTTTTTAGCTCCTTCTACAGACCCCCATCCCTACCATTTTATTTTATTTTTTTTTTTTTTTGTAATTTTGTATTTTTTGGCGAATGCAATGATGATTACTGGAGAGGCATTATTATAATAGAAGATAAATAATGTGTCATTTGAGGAATTTATTCGAGTTTGAGAGGGGGAGGAATAACTGGTTGATTCGTAATTTTATAGGGAACACAAATTGAATTTCTGTAGTGATTTTTATGTAGAGAAGTGGATGAATTGAATGCACAATCTCTGATAATGTGAATCGAGCGAGATTTATTGAGATTTGTTTTTCTCATTGAATACATCGATTTGAATAATCGATTGTCCCAGAAATTGAATGTTTTTTTTTTTTTGTGGAAATTGTGGAATTGATAAATTTTTCGTGCCGGCCCGATGAACGCGCTGGACTCGCTCGATTAATCCTAGGGTGCCCCCTCGCTCAACCCAACGCAGTGAAAAAGAAAAAAGATAAATGTTTGATGAAGAGATGAAATGGAAATAAAAAAAAACAATACTACAACTACATTCCTCCTTAAACTAACATTAAGTAGGCACTAATGAGAGAAACACATATGATTATAGAATTGAAAAAGAAAAAAAATGAAAAGAAACATAATTAAATAAAATAATTAAAAATTAAAATTACGTAAGAAAAATTAAACAAACGCCTGCCCACAAGAGAAAAATTTTAAAAAGTAAAAAAAAAATACCGTAAATACATAGGAGTATGAGGTTTTAAAAAATTAAATTAATCTAAATTATGAATTTAAAAGGAAAAAAAAAACAAGAAAAAATTCACAGCAAATGTTATTTAAAAAACTGGCAAAATCCGCCTCGGAATTAATATGTAGAGTGTAAATGAGAATCTCTAGACTCGTATTGGAGTCATTAATTGCTGATAAAAATATAAATAAATGATGAATGATGAAAAAATGAAACATACTTTTTCAAAAATTCTTGCAATACGCACCAGAGAATTATTGGTAATACGTTTGTTCAATGTGCAATAATTTTTAATTTTAATTAATATAGCTTAATTTATAAAAAAAAAATTGGTTTATATGAAAATAATAATAATAATAAAAAATTATAACAAAAAACGAATAAAATCATGTGAAAAAAAAAAATGTCACATAGAATCGAATGATCTTTACATTGAGTTTGATTTGTCGTTGTCGCATTTTAAAAAGAAAAAAAATAACAATTGATGCCAATTTATGATTGGTCTCAGGGTCGATATCATGCGATTTTAATCGACCTAGTCGGAATCGGGAATAGAGATTAAGGTCTCCCCTCTTAGAGGTTCAATTCTAGTCATACTTTGATGTGAATCGATCAGTCGATTGCTGAGAAAATAATTTCATGAGGAAAAATTTGATAAATAGGCGGAAAAATTGAGAATAAATATAACTACTAAATTCTTCATTAGATTCACAATATTTTTTCATTCTAATTTGACTATTATTGATGATAAATAATAAAGCAAATAAAAATTTTCCAGAAGGTACATGATATTGTACATTTAATTCATGAAAAAAAAAAATACAATAATTATAAATTGTATGACATTTTTATTTTCAACGATTAAAATAGTAAATACAGTGTACAAAATATAAATTGTTCATTACGTTTTCCTAATTTTCTAGTGAATATATCTAAAGAGCCAATGAAAAAAAAAAAAAAAATATTCTTAGCTTCTAATTAGATATTTCAAAGCAAATAAATTTCAATAAAACAGATATAAAACGAGTGAATTACATTTATTCCAATGCTGTATTTCACCCAGAGATACAAAAAAAAAAAACAATAAAATGTTGATTGATTTAAATGACAAAAAAATAATAATAAACAATAAATAGAAATGTAAAGACAAATATTGTTCCTTAAATAAATGAAGATTAAAAAAAAAAAGTTATATACAAACCGTTGGTCGTGTGCGGCTCTGAATAGCATATGATTCATTTGATAAATAAAATTCTGATGAAATACGCAAACATCGATGATGATAAAAAAATAATAATCCACATGATAATTGCCATTGATAAATTGAAATTGTTTTGCGCCTAATGAAAAAATCCACAAAATCACGACGAATGCTGTTAATCTAATGTATATAGTTGTGTATCGTTAATACATCATAAATTAAACATATAAGCTGAATAAATATGCAAATGATTATTTACATTATTACGAATGAGAGAAAGAACAACAGAGAGAATAAATAATGAAGATTGAGAAATAAAATAACAAATTGAATTCATTAAAATCCAAATGATTATTGTTGTTTTTCTTTCTGCATGGTACCAGCGAGTGACGTTAATAAAATAATAACTGTACGTTATTACTTGGCACAAAAGAAAAAAAAAAAAAACGTCAAATGAATGATGAATGTGTTTTTTTTTGCACGAACGCGTCAATTGTTCATTCGTAATAGGCAGATGTGAGAGAAACAACAGAGAAAGAAAAAAAAACATTATTGATAATTAAATTGAGTTTAAAAGAAATCATTGAATGAAGTTAGATGGGTAGATAGATAGGTAGATAGGTAGGTATGTAATAATGGAACGATGAAATTGCCGGGACATGGAATTCATAACTCAATTATTATAAATAAATCCATGTATTCATCTCATTTATTTTCATCAATTTACATTTTAAAGGGGGTTAAAATTTATACCAATAAAGTACTGAGGAAAAAATGATTATTATTATATTAAATAGGGATTGTAGAATGCATTAAATTAAAAATGAAAATTCTTAAAATTTATGGCAACATCGTTAACAAAAAAAAAAATAATAATAATAATTTCATCAATATTGACTGCTCATTTTTGCCTCAATTTAATCCTATATCTGTCCTTCCATATTCATCAGAAAATACTTTTTTCAATAATCCCGTGTATGATAGTCGTTTGAATTTGTGAATAGTAAATTTAAAAATTGATGATTATTGAATAAATTAGATTTTAAATAATACATGAATCTCCGTGTCCCGATAATTCGTTTAAGCTTTAGTTATTTTCAATGATAATGATTATTATAATTATGGATACCAGTTATTATTAAGTAGAAGAGAAATGGATAAAGCGAATCAGCAAAAAAAAAAAAACAAAAATATTAACAAAATTATCACAATATCGATGAAAAACAAATTGTTCGTATGTACGTGAATAAAAAAGAAAACAATTATTTACCTTGAATAGCTTACGAATTATCAGTAATAATTGTAAAAATGAAGAGAAAACGATTTATCCAGTGGGGACGGTATATTTCTAGTCAGAAGAAACTGAACAAAGTGGATTGAGAAATTAACAATAAATGGAAAAATATGAGATAATAATGATTATCGAGAGCTCGCGTTTTAATCATTGTAAGCGATAAAAAAACAAAAAACTGAAGGGCTTTGAGCATTTATGGATAATACGTTATTTTTAACGTTTAAATTGAAACGAAGACGCATTTTACGAAGACAAAAATACATATATTATATACTAAAAAAAAAAAAAACTGATGAAAATGTGCATTCGCGAATTAATAATTGTCGATTTACAAAAAAATATTATTATGAATTTATCATTATTGATTAATTAGTAGTAAACTAATTAACAATTATCATTGATTAATTATTATTATTGCTAAAAAGCTATATAATTACCTTTGTAAATGAGAATCAAGACACTGACGGCTAGGGATACTTAATAAATTGAAATTCTATTAACCAATATGCATTAATCCTTCTTTTATAAAGTAATCTAATAATTCCCTTTTGAATAAAGAAAATATGAAACAGCTGGCGACATCTGTCGATGCTCATACAAACTATTTTTCAAATCTACTCATCAGATCAACACATTTTTCCCTTCTTTTTCATTTTATCCAGATTGTAAATTCAAATTTTTTGGACATCAATCTGCCTGTTTTTGAGAATCTCTCGATTATAGGTAAGACGAATGAAATGTAAATTTAGAAAAAGATAATTTAAAAATTAATTGGTGTGACTCAAAATTGAGTTTATCCTTTCAACTATTTTCTTTTCTTTTTATCAAATGACACAAATTTTTATAATTTTTTACTACTCAAAAATAAAAATATCGTATATCTCATTTCTTAATTTTTAATAAACTAAAATAAATACTTTTAATTTTTCTTTTTATATTTAAAAATACTTTCTCCATGTGTCTTCAAATATTACCTTCCCTAGAAGATATATTCCAACTTAATTTGATTACGTCACATGGGGGTGACAGTTTAAACATTTAAAAGTCATTAGAGAACACAGAAGAGTTGTGGCTGTTATCAATACTCTGATTATTAAATTAAATTCAGAAGAATTTATGAATGCCTGAGTGACCATGGAAAGTGAGAACTGTGTCCAATACACCTGGTGAAGCCGGAGAAGGTTTGATGTAATGGCTAACGACTCTAGAGGTCAGTTTCTAGCTGATGAAACAGTATGGGTAGCAAAAAAAAAAAACGTATCAACATGTCAGCAAAGACGAGCTCCATTTTCTGTTGCGTAACTATTGGAAGTTGCGAGCCGATGGAGTGACACACGTGTTCCTCAGGTGGTATCGTGAGAGCAGAAATGAAGGGGTTTCTAGTGAGTTTTTGAGATTAATTAAATGTACATTCTGACTAATTTCATTCATCATTAGATATTAATTTTAAACGTTATCATTTTTAATTTAATTTTATATTGATTTAGCCCAAATTAAATTAGTATGTAATTGGAAATAATTATTTTCCCACTCACTTCATAATTACAGACTTGGCGAGTCGGAATATTGAGTTGTGGTGCAACAGTAGCAGTTGTTCTGATAGTATGGAATCGATTAAAGAATACGTCAATTGATAAAACAAATGTAGTGAATAAAAGAGACACTGGAGATGAAAATAATACATCTCCAATTGTGAAGAAAGTGCCTGAGGAGAGAATAAACGGAATGCATGAATTACATCAACCCAATTGGGTCAAAGTGGGAAAAATAGATAAATTGTACTTTTATCCACTAAAATCAGGTCGAGGAAGGGAAATTCAGGATTGTGAGTTTACGGAATATGGAATTGCCCTGGAAGATGAAGGAATTGTGACTCTGAGAGACAGGTAGCTGATTCATTTTTATTTCTCTCTGAGTTTTCGAGGAATATCTCGGGATCTGAGGGAGATAGAATTTTTTTTGAAATAACCTTTTTTGTAGAGAAAAATGAGAGCTACAAAAAAGGTCTAATTCAAAATTTCGTAATTTCCATCAGATTTCGAGATATTCATCGAAAACTAACTGCACAAAAAAAAATCGTATTTCAGGATGTTTTTAGTTTATAATGGGGAGACAGGAAAATTTATAACTGGCAGAAAGTATCCAACACTGATTCTGGTGGGTCTCACCGCTGTAGATGAGACCAGTGTGCGACTTCAAGCGACTGGAGTGGCACCATTGACATTTGCATTACCGAAATATTCGAATGACTCATCCGCTGTCAACTGTAAAATGTGGTGGGGGGAAACCGTTAAATGTATCGATTGTGGACCGGCGCCTGCTCAATGGATATCGAGGTATCGATGAAGCACAGATTTTTGAATGTTTTATTCTGATTGAGAGAATTTTTTATATTTTTCAAATACCCATTTTCAGCTTTTTAACAGGAACTGATTCAGGATTGCGAATTGGTATTGCATTAGCAGATAGGAGAAATATTCTCAAGGGGCCATGGGAGAGATTTACGAGGGTTTATGAGACCCTCAGGAGTGAGGATACGGTAAAATGATTAATAGTTTTTTTAAAATTTTATATGATTAAATTTGAAGATTAATCTTGAAATTTTTAAGGGATTTTTTGCTGATTTAGCAAGTTACATGCTAATGACAAAGTCCTCCCTGGACGAATTGAACAGCAGATTGCAGAATGTCACGTCTTCCCTACAATATCGTCCAAATATCGTAGTATCTGGCACTGAGCCATTCGACGAGGATAACTGGGAATGGATTAAAATTGGTGACAGCGTAGTCATCAGAAACGTTAAACCCTGTGCAAGGTAATCTCTAATAATTTATTTAGAAGGAAAGAATAATTGAAAAAATCTCTCATTCGGATGCAAAAAATAAATATTGATGTTTCAGATGCTCGATGATAGGCGTTGATCCTCATACAGGCGTATTGAATGAACAAGAGCCATTGAAGGTATTAAAATCATTCAGAGAGCAGACGGATGAGCGGAGAATCAAAGTTGATGGAAAGGCACCGGTGATGGGTATCTATTGTGGACTATATTCCACCGGAAATGTTAAAATCGACGATGATGTCTTTGTACACATTCCTAAAACTGTTTGTACGACTTCTGTATAGTATTTTGAATGGAATTACAATGAATAAAGATAAATTTTGTTAGTAATTCTTGAACAACTATTGAAGATATGAGAAAATAGTTTTGATAAAAAATATTTCTCTTATCAAGCCAAAAGAATTCATATATTTTTAAGGCATTTGTGGTATTTATTGAGATGATAAAAATACATTATTTTAGTTTAACAGAAGAAATATTCTTTTTTTTAACTCTCAAGTTGAAAAATAAGAGAAAAAAAAATGCATTTGGAATTTGATAATTCGATGTAATGGGAGATACTGTCCCAATCTGTTAGCTGAGTATATGTTCAAAGAAGATAATGCATGAGCATCGGATGTGGGTATGTATACAAACGAGGGGTCGAGGGTAAGTGAAGATAAGAGGATAATAGGAGAGAGGGAGAAGGTCTCAGTTTGCTGTTCTTTTGATAGTCCAAGAGGGTCAACGTCGGTGAGGACAGCGTCGTACAGAATTATCGGAGCATGGGAGAAAAAATTTTACTTTGTTTTGTTTTTCTCAGTTTTTTAACGTATAGTTATGCGTGGAAAGATGATGACAATATTCATGGTAAGTAGAATTTTTTTATAAATAAATAAATTTATTATTTATGGAATTATTCAATTTATTTCTATAACTAGATAATTTACTTTTTTAATTGTATAAATAAAAACAATTATTTACATATTAAAGTTTTTAAGGCGCTATTTTGAGAACCAAATCTAATATTTTTTTCCAAAATTTCATGAAAAAAATTATTCTCCAGATTTCCAAAGTGTTCTCGGCCACTTGAAGCCTCGCACTTCTCTAGAGATTCAAGCAAATGCAGCAGAGCACTTGATTCATCGAATAATTGGCAGCAATTCTAAATTGTTCACTGTCTCAATCAAGTCTGGGATAGGTCCAGAGGGACGAGATACATTCAAGGTAAAAAATTGCAGACGAAAATTTTATTTAATTCAAAGGAATTCTACTATATTCCGCAGATTTCAAAAAGCCATCTTGGAATAATTGAAATAATTGCCACAACCGGAGTAGCAGCATCCTGGGGTTTCCACTATTACCTGAAGCATTACTGTAACGCTCATATTTCATGGGAGGGTATGCAAGTCGAGTTACCAAACACATTACCAGAAGTTAATGTAACAGTAACATCAAACGACAGGTGATCAATATTCCATTACACAATTTAATAATCGATAAAGTTGTCGCTGATGATCTAACACAATTATCCAACTTTATGATACAGATTTCGTTATTATCAGAACGTATGCACTGCTGGATATAGTTCAACATGGTGGACCTGGAAGCAGTGGGAGAGAAATATAGACTGGATGGCCCTCAATGGCATTAATTTGGCGCTGGCTTTTCATGGTCAAGAGGCTATTTGGCTGAGGATTTACCTGGAATTAAATATGACGAGGGAAGAAGTCGATGATCATCTTAGTGGACCAGCATTTCTACCCTGGTACATTGGCAATTATCCAACTTATCTGATTCACAGACAAAATGTTTTTCTATTAAATTAAAAATTATTCTTCAATTGCAATAATTGTCATAATTGAATGAAGATTCTGTCATTAGGATGAGAATGGGAAACATCAGGGGATGGGGAGGACCATTGTCAGCATCTTGGCACAATCACACAATTTCTCTTCAGCACAAAATATTGAACAGGATGAGAGAGTTTGGAATTATTCCCATTCTTCCAGCTTTTGCTGGACATGTACCAAGGGCTTTCGCTAGAATTTTTCCAAAGGCCAATATGACGAAGATTGGGGTTTGGAATGGGTTTAAAGACAAATACTGCTGGTAATTTATTAATTTTCAGTTGCACAAAATTATTTGCATGCTTACAAATTTATTAATTTCTTCTATAATTGTCAAGAGAACAAATCAGTAAGGATGTTCATTCTCATTAACTCTTTCATTACTATAAATCGGATGACTACCATCTCCTTTCTTCATCACAACATTCCTTACTAAATCTGGATTCGTCCCTTTTAAATCATACGCCCATCCCATTTTAGCCCATAAGTGTATCCACATTGTCGTCTGATTGAAAAAAAAACTAGGTAGTTCTGCTGTTTTGTAGTCCCAGGGGAATACATGGTGATAATTATGCCAGCCTTCACCACTTGTAAAAAGAGACACCCATCTATTTTCTGCTGGTAAAATTGATCTGGAAGTCATAAAATATCATGATAATATGACTGATGGTTAAATTTTCAATTTCATAATGACCAATCATTACTTATCATAGCTGCGATAGCCAATGCTGTGTGCAAAACTATTGACTGAGAATGTGGCATGTAATTCCATTGGATATCTCATGAACCATTGTGTTGCAATGGCTGCCCACAATTCCTGATTGAAGAAATGAACGGGTATCGCAACTGGTAGGACGAAACACAAGAGAATTTTGAAGAAGAGAAAGTGTCTGCAAAAAATACTATCATGTAGAATGGTATGACCTAATTATTTCAAGTCTTACATCTCTCAGGCATTGAGAATAATCAAATTTCAACAGATTTTTTGATGAATCGACCTTACCTATCCAAAAATGCAACAGCTGGGTCATTAACAACATCACTCATATCAATTTCAAGACCTCGTCGAATAACATCTGGATGTTTCCTCATTACTTGCCATCCGATGTGTGAGAAAAAGAAACCCCGTTTGATATTGTGAGGATCAGCATCGGTGTCTGTATACTTGTGATGCACTCTGTGATCTCGTGTCCACTGGGTGATTGTATTCTATTTCCGAGTCAAATTATCATTATTAATTCGTATCCTCAATTATAAATTCAGAATAAATGGAGTTGAATGATTTTTTTTTTTTATAAAATCGACAGCTCACAATAAACTCACTTGTCCTGCACTGTAGAAGAGCACAGCCAATATTACTCGCAATGGTAATTTGGCTTTGTATGACCGATGAGTCCATAATCTATGAGTGCCAGCAGTAATTGCCAGCATATTGAAGTAGTAGAGTATAAATGCTGGAATATTTAAAAATGTTATTAACTTGATGAATCGGTATATAAGATTATTTTATATACATACCCCATAATACAAGACCCTTGTATTGTAAGTAGGGAAACGTGAACAAGTAGTAGAGTGATAGAATTTGCCAAAATAAAAATACAATGACATTTGACCAACAAACTTCTGTTTTAAAATTTAACCATCCTGTTTTTTCTTCATTGCAGACATTTTTCCCCTCCATTTCTGTGAATTTTGAAGATACACCACTATATTTCCGATCGAATAGCTTCACTTGTTCACGTGCTAGATGAAATAAGATGATAATATTGATAATAGTGATAAAGATCAAAATTTAATAAAAAGTGAAAAATCATTTTATGAATTCACAAACTGTAAGTACCTGTAATACTTACATATGAGCATTGTAATATACTGAGTATATCCACTTCTTCACTCTACTGCTCCTATCAATAAACTATTTTGCATCGAGACAATTGTGAAAATAGCTACGCTATTTGTACAAAAGATTGATTCATGCTAATGGTATGATCAACCATAAAAAAACGTGAATACGAATTGTATAATTGAACTGGTTGTTGACCTGGAATGGGGTAATATTCTCCATACAATTTGTGATTGATATTAACAATTTTTTGTCCAGCCACAGGTGCGCAATAAGGAAATCATGACGAGTTATGATGAGATAGTGAAATAATTTAATGTCATTTCTTTCAGTTTAAGCTCATGACAGAGATAATTCCATTGTCATTGAATTTGAATATAATTTCTGCTGTTCTCAGTCCACTGCTGGTAGAACCAACAGATCCTCTCTTCAACTTTATTGGTCAGAAGTTTCTACGTGCAGTAAGTTCATATCAACAAAATTGTGGAATACGTGATTTAGAGGATAAATTAGTTAATTTCGATTCTAGTACATTGAGGAGTTTGGAACCGATCACGTCTACAACTGTGATACCTTTAATGAGAATGAGCCATTAAACACTGGCCTGGAGTCTCTGAAGAATATTGGACAGGCTGTATTCACCACCATGATTGATGTTGATCCACAGGCAATATGGTAAGTACTTGTTACTTACAAGTGTTGATTAATTATTGATAATATATTTTTATTGAAGGATTATGCAGGGCTGGCTTTTTGTAAATGAGATGGAATTTTGGACTGAGCCCAGAGTCGAAGCATTTGTCACATCAGTTCCAATTGTACGTATTTTTTATTATTATTCATCTGATTATGTGAAAAATGATGAATTAAATTAAATTTTCTATCATTCAGGGGAGAATGATTGTTCTGGATCTTCAATCAGAACAATTCCCACAGTATTTGAGATTGAAGTCATATTATGGACAGCCATTCATCTGGTGCATGCTTCAGAATTTTGGAGGAACATTGGGAATGTTTGGATCAGCAGGCATTATCAACAAAGTGAGTTTATCTCTCGAATTTTAATAATCGGTTAGAATAAATGAAAGGAAAATGGGAAAAATACTTTGAATCGATGCATAAGATGTGAATAATCATGGAATTATCACAACAATCAGTGATTTTAGGAGAAATTATCAATGTATATTTTTTATGACAATTTTTTAAAAATTAAAATTCATCATTTACTCGTTAAATTTGTAATAATTTTTATTTAAAAAAAATTATAATTTCTTCACAGAGAATTTTCAATGCGAGAAATATGAAAGGAAGTACAATGATCGGCACAGGTTTGACACCAGAGGGAATAAATCAGAACTACGTAATTTTTGAATTTATGAACGAAATGGCATACAGACGTGAACCTGTTGATCTTGACGCTTGGTAAATCCTTCTCTACATATTAATAACCATCCCAGGATTAATACGACTCCTTCCAGGTTCGAGAATTACGCGACTAGACGTTATGGCGCTTGGAACGAGTATGCGACGGAGGCTTGGCGTGTTTTTGGAAGGACTGTTTATAATTTCATTGGCCTTGAGAGAATTCGAGGACATTATGTACTCACGAGACGACCGAGTTTGAATATCAAACCTTGGGTAGGTCATGGCATATTTTATCATCAATTTAATTATTTAAGATTTTTTTAAAGACGCGAATTAATTTATCAATTTATCAATTTTCTTTGAAAATCCAATAGAATTCTTCTACTCATCAATCAATTTCATATTTCCAGAGTTGGTACGATCCACAAGCATTTTGGAATGCCTGGAATGTGTTCCTAAAGGCGCATTACGGAAGAATAAACAGTACCTTATACAAACATGATTTAGTAGATATCACAAGACAATCGATACAATTAAAAATGGATGATACTTACGTCGACCTCATGAGATCATATTCAAAGAAGAATTTATCAGAATTCAGAAATATCTCAAAAGTATTTTTAGAGCTGTTTGACTATGCCGAGAATATTCTCTCTACAAGTGAAAATTTCCTCTTGGGAAAGTGGATAGGGGATGCGAGATCACTCGGTATAACCGAGAATGAGCGACAATTGTACGAGTACAATGCCCGTAATCAGATAACCCTCTGGGGTCCGAATGGAGAAATTAGAGACTATGCGAATAAACAGTGGTCTGGAGTTGTGTTGGATTACTTCAAGCCAAGGTGGATCATATTTTTGAAGGCACTGGATGACTCTCTGGCGTTTGGAACGAGATTCAATAGTACATTGATTAATCAGAGGATGTTTGAGGAAGTTGAGAAGCCTTTCACGTTTTCACGAAAGCATTATCCGACAGAACCACGAGGTAATTGTAAATTTTGTAATGGAGAGATCGAAGGATGAATTAATTTTTTTCATTCATTTCATGCAAAAGTCAAAATATCAAACTATTTTCATCTGAAATATTTTTTTTAATTTCTTTCAGGTGATATGGTTTCCGTTGCCCTCTCACTTAAAGAAAAATGGGATAAATCCAAATGGTTACATTCAGATAGAAGAAGAGGGAATATAAAATTGCGAGGATAATTGAATTCAGTATTTGAGATGGGAAAATTTTAGAATAATTATAATTCAATATACATTGCGTTACAATTTTTAATTACAATAATAAAATTTTATTACATTATCAATGAATTTAAATAACTTTTTCTATTCGTGAGCTTTCGACATATTTCGGCATTTATTTAGTAATAATCAGCTTAATTGATTGTCTGTCATGTGCTAAGAATTGAATTTGGATTAAAATGTGAATAGAAAGATTGGAAAAAAATTTTCATTAAAGGCTACCTATTATCTATATCACGACACATAAATAATGGAATGTGCGTATTTAAATGATCAATGAATGATTTTAGTCATTCGAAGAAGTTGATCAGCAGAGTGCATAGAATTTCATGTATAAAATGTTTTGTGCATCATACGGTAAGTAGACACCTAAAGTCAACTAATATTTTTTATAATAATTTAATTATCCCCAAATGATTTAATTGAATTCAATAAAATTTATGACAAATGATTGGGCCAATATTCACAAGCAATTGAATTTTATTAAGTAAAAAATTCATTGGCCCCAGATTCACTGCTTAGAAATCTCAGGCTCTACCTCATTAATATGCACAATCTGCTATGAGATCTCAATAAGTCAGTCAACAATGGAGATAATTGTAGGCATGTATAATAAACTCTAAAATTGCGTGAAGCCATTTCTAAGTACGTCATTATCGAAAATTTAATTATTTATTTATAAATAATTTTAATACTTAATTCTATCCTTAAGTCCCATAAATAAGTTCACGTGGTAATAACCCTGTCTATCACATGAGAGTTTCACTCAACGCAGAATTATCTTTTAATTGCGTTATCTCATTATCAATTTCAGCCTTTTCCTACTGAACTACTTTTACCCACAACTCGAAAAATATTATTCATTTGAAACAAGAGAAAAAAAAATTCTGTGAGTTGAAATATTTGATAATAATTTGTGAATATTTTGGTCATAAAATTGTAATTTTTTATAAATCTGAGGAATTAGTAAAGAGTTTATTATTAGCAGTGGTGATATGAGTTGGAAATATCCTAAAGTATATTATTCATTAATTCAACTAATTTCTAATTATTGTGGTCCCCCTAGGTCTCATTAATAATCTATCCAATTACCACCAATAATCGCCAAATGAATTTAGTTATTCTTATTACCTCGGAACACAGAACTACATGGTTTTAAGAAAAAAATTATTTTTTGTGTAAATATGAATTTTAGAGTTTCATGAAGCTATGATTGATAGAAGCGACTACATCATATCTACACTTGCATTTAAAATCTGAGATGAAAAATAGAATTCAATGTAGAACTATTAAAATACAACGTTCATATTTTTAAGATGATCATCTTAAATATTTGGTATACTAGAAAAATAACTGTCAATTCACTGGCAACAAACAATAACATCTTAATTACGCATTTCATGGAACTTGGAATCAATTCAATAGCGGAGGGATGAATCATAATTAATCGTAACTTTCATTAATTATGCATTTATTAAGAGAGCTAAATAATAAACTCGATCGATTCTCAGTGATTTCATCACTTCACTACTGAATTAAAAAATTAATAAACACAATAACGAAGTAGTCTTGGTCCTCTATACTCGATACATACACAAAGACATTATAATCTCCACTGAATGAAGACTAAAAAAATAAGAAGAAGTGGTCTGATTCGCTAAAAGTCGATGAACGTGACGATAAAAAGTTTTATTCACTCTCATTCAACCCTCCAACAACTTTCGCGTGACTTTAATCGCCCCCTCGTTTCGACAACATCATATTTCCGGAGTGAACAGATACAATAATTCATTTACTTGCATTAAGCACTAAAAATCGATTATTTATTAAACCTGGAAGATAAATTTTCGTTGGATCGTTGGTTCGTCTCCTCCCACTTTGAATTAAATATTTGTTCTCATTACAATCAATATTGTAATTCATTGGTCCCCATTGATTCGTCGACCTTATCATTATCTCATGGCATTTGAGTCAATGGAGAGTGTTGTAGGTCACCGTTTCTCCAATTCCATATCCTGAATACTGGCCTCTGTCAATGGTGGCAGTGATGTGTCAGTAGACACTTGCCTTAAAAAAAAATTTTTTTATATTTTACCCAGTTTCTCCATAATCTCAATTCAATTCATAAAAATTTCCATTTTAAAACCCTAGGTTATTGTGTATAAATTACAAGAATATTGTAAGAGGTTTAAAATAAAAATAATCCCTCACCTTCCATTCGTCTGCCACTCGTAATGCTCCGGTGCAGAATTGCTTCTTCCAGCTTTGTGAAATTGCTCAGTCCTACTTGTACTAGTCTCCCTGATTTGACTCCCATCACAATTTCCAGAGGCTATAGTCTTGAGACAACATGACACAGCATCAGTTACACTCGTTGGTTTTACTATCCTCCTTGGTATAAATGGATTCTATCGAGCATAAAACAGAAGAAAAAAAAAACCCATGAAGATTCATGATGGCTCATAAAACATGTCATTTTCACAAATGGTATATTCGTTCATATGTAGTTAAATGACGTGTGTAGCTGTTGAAAGGAAAAGAGTGAGCCGTTTATAGCGCAAATGGCCTTCCTTGAACTTCGGTTGATATTGACAGTTTCATAAGATAACAAGGTCAAGTGATGGATTATTCACTATTTGCCAAAATGTATAATCAGTTATTCCAATGAGGGTGATGAATGTACTAGACATACGAGGACATATTTGTCTTTATGGTAAACATGAGGTCAATTTGTCTCATTTTGTCATACGAGTGTCTACTTCCGAGAACAATATCGTGCTATTTGTTAATTAATTGTTGAGGCAGTTGATGGCTGTTATGGAGATTTCCGAGGGTTCTGAGGTGATTAATTGTGACGGTATAGAAGACACGTTTAATTTGATTGCAATTCGAGGAATTGGGGAGTGGGTAGGTGAAGATAGATGGGCTACGAGTGTTTTTCCGGTGATCGATATAATGTTTCTGAGGTCATTTTAATGGTATTGTTTATAGTAAAGGGAATTGCAGGATAGGGGTGATGAATTAATGAGAATTATCTCGTTAATGAGTGATTTTAGAAGGAATTATCAAAAGAAATTTTTTATAGAAATATTTTTCAACTTCAAAAAAGGTCTCTTGACATTTTCTCCTAGAATCATCAGTTTTCGATATAATTAATTTATAATAATGGGACTATTTACCTGAAAACTGTGCTGTTTGAGCATAGTCTTGATGAGTATAAGAGTGTCGAGTTTTGGTACTCTAGTAACTACTCGAGCAACTTCCTCATCAGTGACTGTAACCGGAAGTCGACAGTTGTCAGCCTCGCTGGGTAGTGGTTCTTTTCCATGATTGGTTAGCCACCGGTGGCTCTTAATCTCGTTTAATGTTAGCCTCATTGCCGGATCCTTGGCAAGCATGTGCGATAGTAAGTCACGCAAATCTTCTGATAGTACGGGCTTATTAGGAAAGTGTAGGGGCTCTGAGCGTACTGCAGCTTGTACGCCTATTATACTTCCTGATCCGTCCCAGGGTACTCTTCCAGTCACCAGTGAGTAGAGGGTTACGCCCATCGACCATACGTCACATAACTATTTGATGGAATAAATTTTTTTTTAAATCATGTGATTTATATATTTATGATTATCATTAGAAAAATATCATTAAAAAAATCTATAAGAAAATAAATAAAAATGAGAAATTTTCCAGCAACCTAAAAACTAGTAGAAACTGTCTCATATTTATTTCCGAAATAGTATTGGACAGTTGACTTCAATCAACAAACCAATTAAACAGTGACCCAAACAATAGAACAAACGTGCAGCCTCAGTGGGATTCCTCGACAGTCGTTTGTGCAAAAGTTCATCTCGCTGTAGCTCTATTTCATTAGCTCACACACGTACGTACACTTTGTAACGTCCAGAGATACGCACGTGCCCTCACTGCCCCCATACGAATCATTGGATTCAATAAAAGTTCAGTGAACTTTGTGCTCACGTGCGATTACGAAAATACTTTCTCATTCAACTCTCATCACCATAATTTCAAATAGACTATTTGAAAAAATGGCAGATGACTCAACATCAATTAGAGCATCAGAACATCTCAGTATGTATTGCGGCTATGTAGAAATTATTTTCAACATGAAACTGCTCCTGCACTCCTGGCACTGTGCCATAATTGTACTGAATATTGATTTCTAATTTCCCAACTCGTTTAACACATATGCAGCCAATGGAATCGAGAAGTTGTTTATTCGAAACCGCAAGTTTCCATAAGATTCTTGATTTTTCTCCATTTGATGCAGCGATTTATTTCCTCTTTCAAAATAAATTGCATAATTTTTTTCAAACATGATACAATTAAATTTTCGAAAAGTGCATGAATATCTTTGATAAAAGATGGGGAAAAAAAAAGTTTCCTATAAAGATGGAAGAATAGTCGATATGGAAAACTCTCTCTCACGTATGAATAAAGGGGTGAAAAAATCATTGAGACGTGAGTAAACGACAGAACGAGAATTATCCGTTGGTATCGATGTCGATACTCACTGTTCCGGAATATTGAGCACCTGGGGTTGTGGTTTCAGGGGCAGCGAATGCCGGTGTACCAGCCGAGCCAGACAGAAGCTCACCGGATGCTCTCAATTCTGCACTGACGCCCAAGTCCGCGACCTTCACACGGCCATCGCTGTCAACCAGCAAGTTACTGGGTTTTATGTCACGATGAACGATTCTCTGATAATGCACTGCAAAACACGTACATATTAATTTTTTTATATTTCAGTAACTCATTGATGTCTTCCGGACTTTTAAATTCATATGGAGGACGTCGTGGATTGAATCAAGGGAATTCTCTGCTTCAACAATTCAATTTAATTGAGTATTAGATTAGTGAATTGTGGTTAATTGCATCAGCAAAATTTCCAGTGAAAGTTTTAATTAATCCAATTCAATATTCAAAAAGAAAATAATTGAATTGTCAAATTATCTCGATAATGAGTCATTTTAGAGGTAAATGTTAAGGGACCTTTGTTATAGAAAATTTTCTGAGCTGCAAAAAAGGTCTTTTGACATTTTCTCTCAAAATTACTCGTTATCGTGAAAAATTGAAAATTCTTCAAACGAATTATTACTATAACCAAAACTTACAGTATTCAACTCCCATAACCACATCACGAAAATTCTTCCTGGCAGTTTCCTCATCCAGTGGTTTATCCGTGGGCAATTGAAGCACTTCGCCCTTCTGCACCAGCTCAAACACCAAATACAAATTATCCTCATCAGGATCGTCCAACACCTCAACAAGTTTCACTACATTTGGATGATCCAACTTCTTCAACAAAGCTATCTCACGATAAACTTTGGCAAGTGGATTTGATGCTCCTTTTCTTCCTGGCGCCATACGACCAAATATTCCCGCCTTTTTCATCAATTTCTTCTTACTCAGTATTTTCATCGCATAATGCGTCTCATCTTCCTCATTGTACGCCAATTTCACTATTCCAAATGAACCCTGATGATAAAAAATTGTTATTACGTCATTAATTTAAATGGTAAATGAAGAGTGGAAAAATATATTTCCGAAAATTATCTCTAACTAATGAAAAAAAATTGCCCATTAAAATTCATGGCTAAATTGACTTAAACTCGTAACCAATTTTGATCAAAGTTTGTCCAATATTTTCCAAATAAATTGGACACGTTCGTCCGAGAACGAGTCCTGAATAATTGAGAGCTCAAATATCTTCGGATAGAAGAGACATCGACAGCATTTTAGAAGGACCCTTGAAAGCCGAGACGTCAAGAAAAATAGAAAAAAAAAGAGAGGGGAGAGATAACATGTTACAAAATGATGAGGGACTACAAATTCTCGGTGATACATTTCCAAAAATTCTATGACTTTACTTTACAGAGATACAATACTATTTCCAGTTCAATTTCCTTCACTAGTACTGACTTTTACAGGAACCACAGAGAGGCTGATAATTAGCTAAGAGCACGAAGAAAACTCTAAAGAGTAAGAAAGTGAAAGAAAATGTACGGAGAAAGCTTTCTTCCTAGTTTAGATTGAGTCACTGAGAGAGCTTTAATTGAGATTACTTGATTACAAAGTATTGGTATTTTTATCAGCAGTATCGAGTGCCTAATGGATTCTAAATGTTCCCAGGAGCTTATTGAGGAAGTAATCAACTCGGGTTACAGTGTCCGGTTTCGATAGATAATGTAGATTGATTTCCTGAGTTTATTTTTTAGGAAAAGATTTACTAAATGTTTTCATTGTATTTGAGGTTTTGGAATATGAATCTCAGAGGTTATCTGATCAAGAAAGTAAATTACCTGGCCTATATTATCAAGCAGTTTGTATTGATTCAATTGTAGGGCACCTTGTCTATTATCTATAGAAACTCGTCTGCTTTCCCGCAATGGTCTTCTCCGTGTCCCTGGCGATCCCTGTGGACTGCCATAGGGCGAATACGGGCAGTAAGGATAAATCGGCCTAATACCGACATTCCCATTGTCCCCAAGTTGTCTCTGTGACATACCAACGTCTCCAGGTGATGATAGCTTTCTCATGGGTGACAATCTTCCCACATCTAATGCAGGTACATCAACAACCTCCTGCTCTGTTTCTGCACAAGGAACTTTCAAAAGAGGAACACTATCAGCATGAAGAAGTTTTTTGTCTTCCGGGCAGGCTAGTGTTTCCGAGACTGATTCATCCTCCTCTTGTCTCGTTATCTGTAAGGAAATACGTCTGTCCATCAACCTGGGCTCACCATCCCCTCGATCCTCAGATTGTGTCGATAGTAATTGATAAACTTTAATGGATTTGGGAAGCGCTCTTCTGGGTATTTCATCCTCAGATTCAGTACTTCTTGATTCTTTATCTTTTCTTCTTTCTCCTAACGATGAATATGTTTCATCAGTGTTAACAATGATTATTGTATTATCATTCTGAGAAGCTGCTTCTGGTGGAGAATTCTCAGATGGCTTCTCTGGAATTCTCTCCAATTCCAGATTCGAAGATGATGGAGAACTGAATTGATGAACCATTCGCTTTCTCTGACGACTTCTGGGACTGCCCGTTGTCTCCTCCTGGTGCCTATTACACTCTGACCTCGATGTCAACATTTTACGTATTCTCTCCTGATTCTTCTGACAGTCCAATGTATCTGCAGTCTCAGCACAAACAGTCTCCTCAGGGAGCTTTGCTATCCGTGAAACTTCTGGTGACACTGACGTTGAATGCTCAAGTGTCACGCAACTGTTTTTTGACGTTGCATCTCCCTGGACGGATCGATCGTGGAGAGTTTTATTACTGGTCAGGGTTGTCTCTGAAAGTCTTGCAGTGAGTTCTTGAGTGTTCTCTTTAAAATTCCTCTTATCGATGTCATTTGGCTCTCTGTCCTCATTGATATTTGGCATCTCCACTGCAATACCACTGATTCGTTTGCACATTTCCATCTCGTTATCATCAAACTTATCGAATATTGATTTCTTGGCTGATCTTCGCCGTTCTCTTGGCACTTGTATGTCAGGATATGCGTCGAGTTTAGTTATACTTTTGAGGTCATTCTGAAAAGACTCCCGAATCTCCTTGAGCTCCTCGATATCTGGCATCTCAATACCAGCGGTGGAAACTTTACGATAGATCTCCGTTGTTGGCATTTTATCGGTTTCGTCCTCTCTGCCAAATCTGGTGAAGCGTTTTGTTGATGATCTTCTTCGTTCACGGAGGGATGAGAGAGCTTGAAGAGCATCGGTTGTGGAGTTTTTTCTGTCGTCGTCGAAGGTACTTAGATTACTGGAGTAACCGCTACTTTCTCGTCTTGATCTGTAATACTTTCCTAATGATTTTTGGATAGGTGTGGTGTCTTCGTCGAGGCTTTCATTCTCCTTATGGAATGATGTAGCACAAGCTGGTGGGATTCGTCTGGGTGATATGTACGATAGGACTCCAACGTCTTCGGAAGCTCTTTGGAGTAATCTCTCCCTGATTCCCAACAAGTCTTTGTCCTCATCAAGGCACACTGCACTGTCCTTCCTCGAATTTGCCTCAATTTCACCAGAAAAATTGTCAGTATTAATGGAATTTATCACCGAGTCTTGATGCAAACTATCCCGGAAGTAAGATTGCCACTTTAATTCAGTATTCACTACCTCAATACTTGCTATCTTCCCAAGGGTACCAATGCTACCTGACAATTTGTCCCTCACGGATAGTATCGTAGAAATAACACTTCTCTGGTGACTGGTATTCGATACCTCTGGCAATTCAAAGTTACCCGATGAGATTTCTCCAGACTCTGGAACACCCTCCAGTCGTTTATCAACACCAACGATTCTCTCGGGTATAATTCTTACATCACTCACTATCGTTAAATTTTTATGATACTCCTCAGGTGTTGGATGGCTTTTACTCAGCAAGGTTTCATCTCCAGTGACGTAAGTATCAGTACTCCCATGAGATACTGGTGATATATCTAGCATCGACTCCGTCACTTCGGGCGATATCACGGGTAGCCGACAGGAGCATGAGCCTGGAGACTCTTCGTCGACTGCTACGTGTCTGAAAAAAAAAAATTAATAAATCCTATTTAATGAGTACATTCGAATATTGATGAGAGTGTGAAGGAGACTGAATTTTTTTCTTTCATCTATCTATTGTAAAATTGAAAGAATGATTTATTAATTACGTCCATCACACGAAAATTGTGAGAAACGGGCAAGAATCCCTGAATTGTGTCAGATATACACCAAGTGACAATGTCAATATTTCTTTACGATGAATTTGCAATTTAGATGACCCCTGGAACGACCGTTAAAATATGAAATTTAAATCTGCAGACCTACGATGCGGCACACGTAACCTTCACCGGGTTTAAAAAAAAAAAAAAAACTATTTTATTATTTTGAACGATGTAAATACTTAATTACTTAACCAATTTAAAAAAAAAAATTCAAACAGAATTAGAATTTTTAGAGAAATTTGTGGGTATCGTCGTTGTACATGACAACATTATGGACATGTTGAATGAGAAAAAGCAGTGGGATAAGATTCTTGAGTGATGGAAAAGGTGAACTGCGTCATTCGACGATAGTGAGCGACTTTGAAAATATCGAATGATGAAACGCATTGAGCTGTCAGGGCCAGACGTCCTTTTCAAAAGAAAATGTATCAAAATTTTATGGAACTTTATCTTGGTTCAGTGTTGTGTAAGCAGCTGATACCGTTTAGATGAAAATGACGAACGAATACGATGATAATTAAAATTCATTCCTTGACATTTTAATGACAATTTCAATTTCACCTTGATTTAATACTCAATATTGATAGAAAGTACTAAAGTCAATTTAATTTACCTCAATTTGATATTTAACATCTCTATATATCCACTAAAAATAATCAACTTCTTCTTAAAATTAACATATTCATTAACTTTAAAAAATAAAAATATTGTATTTGAATATTCCTTCAACAGTTATACAACATAAATATCAATAGAATGATGAGTGAAAAATAGTAATGACATCATCGACATAATAAACATAATGATGGGGTATGATTGATACTTCCACAGGTCCCAACGGATATAGCTGGTCTGTTATCAAGCTTGATATGTTACCTCATGACAGATATGTACACGTGTGATGAATATTTCTGAGGAGAAAAAGAAACTATTGAAAAAAAAAATGGAAAGAAAGTGAATGACGCATGTATTTATGTTTACATTATTCAATGAGATATAAAGATTTAATAGATGTGAGATGAATATACATGAGCTAGTATTGAATAAAAATATCCATAATTTTCTTCTTTGTGGATTATATTATGCTGCGACTGACGCATACGAGAATGATAATATTTCCACTGTTGATAAATAAAATAACTGGTGTTATCGATGGGTCTGATAAACTTTAACACGAAATATTTTCAAAAACCTTTCGTGTTGAAATGATTTTGATGTTTTCTTACTTAAAAGTTGGAGTGGGACTAGAAAAAAATTGATGGAGGAGATGAAATGGGATGATCTGGTCCTCAGTTCCTCATCCTAATTCTGCTATATGAACTTGTATCATCGTTTTTTGTGCAACATAATTTACAGTAATAAATATCAATCAATCAATCTCTACGGTGGGATGGAGTACCCGTATTAATAATTTAGTTTATCCATAAAAATGTAATTTTTTGGATTGAATGAAAAAATTATTTAGAGCGATTATTCATGTGGAATTTTGAACAGATTAAATTCTCATTAGGCTTAATGATAGAGCTATAAGCATCATTATTGACATATTCCATGGAATGAATTGAATCCAAGATTCAATATTTCAACAATATAAATACTTTGAAATAGAAAAATGCGTCGGTATTTTGTAAAATCAATAAACCAAATGTAACATATTACGTAAAACTCTGAGAATCCGCAAAAAAACATTGAATCCATGTTGCGTATTAACAGCCAGTGATGTGGGATTATGTTTTTTTCCAACTTTTTTCACTCGATTCCTTCATTTATCAGACCTCAATAAACAATATACACGTTGAATTAATAAGTTTGCTAATGATTCAGAGGAAAAACGGAAACAATTCATTCACAAGCGCTTGACCCAATTTGTCTAATAATTGGAACTGGAAATTTCTGGCTTGGGTTATTTTACGTCACCCTCGGCTGGCAGATTTTGTTTTTGTGTACTACTTAATTACACACTAGGATGGATTCCCTTGTCAATCACTAAATACCATTTTTTCATAGGATTTAGGAATTTACCATCTCTTTTTATGCATTTAATCATTGATTGAATTGAGCGATAATTTCCACTGCCAGAAAAAAAAATGTAATTGAACGGAATTTTTTTTTCTCAACAGATGGAAAACAATTATCTCAGATCCGAGTCAACAGAAATTGCTGGCTCATCTATGAGCATTCAATTCTATCGAGATCAGTTGAATTAGTATTTAATCATTTTTTTTTTCTGAAGTCAACTCTGGAAGTCGTTTCATCAAGAAATAATGATAATTCAATTGTGAAGTGATAAAACGAGATGAGTCGATTGCACTTGAAATCTTCGAATGACTGATTTCGAGGAATATATCCCTTCCTCTTCTCGATGTTCGTTTTGGGAATATGAACCGTGATATCGTGTGACTGTAGGGAAGGTGTCATGAAATTGAAAAATTCTTCGAGGTATAAAGTTCAGGGTGGAATGTAGGTAAAGAGGGTCTTTCGACGCTGGCATATTGATTATGAGTGGGAACGGAATATCGGAGGACCGGTCGGCGGACCGGACTGATTAACTGAGATCCTCTTTTTGTTGCGCCATTAGGCTGCGGCTTCGTTTGACGTTGTGAGTATGGAAAATTTTGACCAAAAGTAAAAAAATACAAAAGAGGAGCGAAGAAGTTAGTGATTGCATCAGGCCATGAATTTCAATGAAATAAATTTTTTAAAAGTCTCTATGTAAATTATTCCATCATCATATTTAGGATAATGAACGGAAATTCATTTTAAAAAATGGGTTTTAATTAATACATGAAAATTTGATACAATAAAAAAGAGAGTAAAATGATGGAAAAATAAATTTCATCTGCTATTTGAATTTAATCTGGTATTTGAATTTAATAATTTTTTTCATCAAAGTGAAAAAAAATTGTGAAAGAATGAAATCAAATATTTCATCGAGTTAATTGATTCTTGTGACAGTGGGAACACGTGTCTATTTCAAATCCCATTGCGAGCCGGATAATGTAAATATGGGATTTCGCAGAATTTTGGAAGTGAATAGAATAAATTCAGGAGTGAAATACAACACAAGACGAATTGATTCTATTTCAGTACTAGTTTTTGATAAATATCTCGGAATCTAAGAGAGATAGCGAAATTAGCATAAATACCTTTTTTGTAGATCTTACTCTACTCTATAAAAAATGTTGTAACAAATATTTTGCTATCTCTTCATGTTTCCAAGGAATTTCCCAAAAACTGATCCGTAAGTTAAACTGACTTTTTCTCATACCAAAACTTTGAAAAAACAAAATCAATATGACGAAGAAAATGAACATGTGTCCAATGGAAAATAGCTAAAGTTTAGTTGATGTTAGAAAGAAGGAATGTAATTTAACAAATCGATTTTCCACATCTCATTAAATATCAATTTACCCCGGTAATGAGTCATTTCACAAGAGATTGTCAGAAGAGATTTTGAATAATTTCTCACCTCGAATTAAATCCCAGTCACTAGTGATTGTTACAAAAAGCACATCAGACACATCACATAAACAGACGCATGAAATTAAAAAGAAAAAAATTAAAAATCACCTAAAAATGTCAACAGACAAGTCACAATATCCGATTAATTCTTCAAAATGATAACAAAAGAATTCGGCACGTCTCGCCACGTGATTAATGAAGTAATTAAATGCAATGGAAATAAAAATTCCAATGAAAAAGTAAATAAAAACTCAACAATTGAATTAATCAAAAAAAAAAGAGTTGGCACGATCTTCAAAGTTTGATCGTCAACAACAATTCACTGACATAATTCATGTTTACACATGTGAGCTAAGGGTACTCTGACTAGCGCCAGATCCAGAGGCAGACTCTGGTCTGCGTGGTCTCCGCTGGCTACTCATACCCAGAGTTTGGACCGCGTGTTCCCTTCCACTATGCGCCTCTCGACCGGCGTAACCAACGACACAACATCGCTCGTAATCCCCCTCCATCCAACATTGGCCTCACTGGATGGGACACTCGAGAAGTTTTCTTCACCTACTCTTTGTTCGCGAGACGGACCAGCGGAGAGAAGGAAATCTATCATACTGAGAGGAATAGAAATACTTTTGGATTTTGACGTTGATGAATAGGGCGTGAGGATCAAAAAATAGTAGTCTGATGGAGGTCGATGGTCAACGACCCGTCACGACGCACTGACAATCTGTTTTTTTAGTTGGATATACAAAAAAAAAAGTTCTGATTCAAGTTGATAATCTACTTCATTTATGTGGGATGTCTCTACCTCAATCAATCCGATTCGTCGACCTGTTGTAAGTAGAAAATCGGTAGAAAGATGTCAGTCTGTTTTTCGACCTGCATCAAGTCAAACTCTACCTGAATCAAGTCAAACTCTACACGATTTAAGTTTAACTCTACCCGAATCAAGTTGAACTCTACCTGATTTGACTCGAACTCTACTTGAATCAAGTCGAAATCTACCTGAATCAAGTCAAACTCTACCTAATTTAAGTCGTTGAATCGATCTGAAATTTTCCTTTCGACTTGATTCAGGCCGGCTGCATCGACTTGAAATAAGTCGAGAATCTACTTGATTCAGGTAGAAATTTCTTTTGTTTGTAGGGATAAGGTTTTTATTTCGCTTAATCTATCTTCAGAATGTAAAAATCCGACGTGAATTCAGGTGGTTCAATGGACTGATGATGTCAGAAAATTTTTATCTATTGTGTGACTTTGAATATTATTATTGAATGAAAATGAATAGCTTATTTATTCAACTGATGTATTCACTGAAGAAGAAAAAATAATTCAACCGAACTCCATATCTCTCGAATAAATAAACTCGATATAAATTAAACCGATATAATGAGGTATTGTAAATCCAGCAGAAACCACGAAATGAGTTCATTTTCCTCTCTCATATACATATCAATTTCCAAAATTTACAGTGAATAATCCGATACAATATGAATTGACTCACCAAGAAATTCAATTACAATATCCATTATATTCATCCCCTCATACATATTGACAATTGCCTAACACAGCATATGTATATGCTCGTATATTCTCGAGGTTTCACCGTCAACTGTTTCGTGTTATCGCACTGGTCTATACATTTGCGTACAAAAATTAGCGATTAGCTGTAGTTGGTGAGTGCAAAAAGTTTTGAAACACGTGGATTGCTGTGAGTAACCAACTAATAACCAAGTTGACGGAGTGGGAGGATTTTGTTGTGAAACCTTGACCGAGACACAGAAGAGCCCTCTTGTCTATGACATTATATGCCTCAGAGCCTTGCATGAAAATCTTCGAAAATCTTTCGGTCGACCTCGGTGAAGAGCACGCGAGCTCCTTGAACGTATATAGATCCTTTGTACTGATGTAAGAAGTTTGCATGGGTTTAGGTACCTTTGAACATGAATATCAGGGGCTCTAGTGCCATTGACCGAAAATAATACCAAGATCATGGGCATTTTTAGGATATTTTTATCCTCGAGGACTTGACATTTTAGATTGCATTAACTTAATTGATTGGATATACAATTTTAGAAGGATTTTAATTCGCGAATGAGTAGATTTAAATGTTTTATTCAATTCGCAGAATGATTCATCTCTAATTATTGGATGTACACCCAAAAAAAAAGTTCTGACTCAAGTTTCGACTTGAATCAAGTCGAGTCAATCATTTAAAGTCAACTGCACCTGACTTGAATTGGGATAAAAAATTTCAAATTGACTCAGCAACTTGATTCAGGTAGGACTTGACTCAATTCAAGTCAGGAGCGACTTTAGTCATGTAAAGTGCTGACTTGAATCAGGTATTTCTGATTTGATTCAAGTTGGAAACGGGAATTTCTTACTTATGGTGAGTCGAGGGATCGGATCGATTGGGCCAGAGTCATCTTAATTGAATCAAGTCAATTACCTACTTGAATCCGAACTGTAAGAGTCATAAAATAAAATTTATTATTCTGATTTAATATTCTGATTAAACTAATTTTCTCTTTAAAAAAAAAAAAAAAACAAAACACAAATGACGCACGTAAGTTGAACTGCAAGAACTATCAACTCCCCAACATCTGACTGATGCTTATTATGCTTACAACGAATACTTGAACGTCCTAAACAAAAAAAAAAATTGCGAAATCTCAGAAATTCTCTCTTTCATAAGAATTCTTCTTTTTTTAGTTTCCATTTTGATTCATATCTTCATTGAGAGATTTATTTTTACCAATCCATTAATTTACTTCGAGAAGAACCTGGTATAAAAGAGCTCATGAAAATAATCAGTCATTACCCCAGATTCCTTTCCTCCATCAACTCGTTCTATTGATATAGACAGAATGATGTAAAACACTCGTCAGAGATGATCGAACGAGTGAAAAAGAGCTCGATGAACTGATACATGTGGAGGATACAGGAATAGATATTTATGATGACGATGGATAAAAGCTTTGATGTGCTTCAGTAGATTGGAACGAACCGGGTGGCTTCCCAGTCGACGAGCTGTGCAAGCTCAACGAGGCTGCATCAGTTTGTTAACTATATTTAAAGGCATCATCATTGCTTTCCGAAACTTCTCTCTGTCGCAATTACTTGCCTGGAGAGATAACGTAGTTAGGTTTTTTTTTTTAGATTTACAGGAAACAAAGCAAGTTTAGTCTAGGGAAGATTTCTGATTCAAGTAGATAATTTACTTGATTCAAGTATGATGTCTGTACCTCGACTCAAGACGAAAAAAGTCAATCCCTTCTTCGACTCGAATCAAGTCGTAAAATATCTGAATCAATTTGAAATTTTCCATTTCAACTTGATTCAAGTCGAAATGAGTCAAGTCATCCAACTTGAATCAAAACTTTTTTTTTTTGGTGTAAAAAATATTCAATCCACAAAATATCTCATAATTCATTAAAAAATCAAGTTCAATAAAGCTCAACGACAACTGTTGAATAAAAAATTCATTAAAAGAAAAGTTGTCACAGTTTTTTTTTCCATTCTACTCGATTTGCAAAACACAAGTTTCATGGGTGTGTATACTGACACAAATTAACCGATCAATAAATTCTACTCATGGCAAAAGCTTTGATGTGGAACATCAGACGAGTAAATTCGTAATTATTGATATTCTCCATCAACTTGCTTACTTTATTCAGTTGAAAAACAAGTTGACGAGATTTGAGATTCATTGGACTGAGTAACATGCGGTCGCTTTTATCGATTGGCCTTGCATAGAAGCTTCAGGAAGGGGAGTAACAATATCTATTTGCGTGTCGATATATAGCGCCTGAGTGAGACAATGAGGAAGAAAGTTACAGGCGTGACTCTAATGAATTCAGGTGACTGTATTTGTCTGGAGAAAAGAAGAATTTATTCATATTGATTTAGTGATTTGTCCAAACATATCTTCATATCTCCTCCCGTAATGACTAAATTCCTGAAATATTTAAACTCCGGATACTACTGTATTCTTCCTTGAGTTTATCGAATGTCATGTAGCTCATACTGGATAATGTATGGCCGATATCACCATCGATTCATTCGTAAACTATACACAACGTTGTCTAGAGTTGAATCGCAGTACTGATAAAATGGCGATTGTGTCTCTGTGAATATAAATAAAATACAGCAATAACCGACAAGGTTTCATACTTATTTCTCATGATGCATAAAAAATTGGTATTTATGAATAAATTATATTCACCTTGAGAGAGGAAAATTTATGATTATGTCGAATGTATTAATATATTTGTTTTCAACTCGTCATCAACATCAAAGAAACTTGATCACAATTTCATCCACAATGACTCTTTCCAACTGATGTCTCTTCCAGGGAGTTTTTATGTTTATTCGTCCCCTTTTTGTTCAGTCACTCGGAAGATTTTTATCTCTCGAAAGAGAGATAAATAGAGGAGATTGAAAGTTTTAGGTCAAGCATATGGAAACTGTCATTTATGTTATGACAAACAGTGAAAATAATTTTTGCAAATCACGAGATGTTTGGAGTGAGAAATATATTTACTATCAGAATATAGAGATACTCTTGATGCTAAATTTTTCTTGTCGCATACCAGTCAACATTGTTACAGTCACCAGAGAGAAATATAGCTCTCGCAAACCAAGAGACTTGATAGAATTTAATTGCCACTGGGTCCAGTTAACAGTTTTCCGTTAATTGTTTCCTCCGGTTTTTCCATTTTTACATGCTCCTATTTCTACCTCAATCCAGGTATACCCGTGAATAAAGGTAAAAAAATATCTTTAGCTTGTAACACTTACCTCGGTATTTCTCCAATTCTAGGTGGACGAGTTTTCCGTGGAACAACATCACCCCAAACATTGCACGCTGAAAAATAAGAGACAGATATGATTTTAATTATGAGAACTCGTTTAATTGAATATTTCGCCTCTCCACTGACTCTAAACCCGTCAAAAAAAATACGGTAAATATCGAGTAAACTCCCCCCTAATTTACATATTACAAGTTGATTACACTTGAACCCTGAAATTATCTCCCCTCGTATAATAAAATTCCCAGAATTTCTCACAATTAATTACCCTAATCTCCTTATCATAAAGTACCTCCGTGATGACTCCTCGCCAACCAATCCACCCAATACAGAATTAATGAGGGAATCTATTAGGCAGTCCACTTAATTTTATTATGAAATATTAACGCTATGTATAATCCCTTAATAACCCGGATTTTATTGATTCTGTAGAAAACACTGTATGCGATACCTGTACCATGTAATGCATTGGTATTGATTTACTAGGATGAATAATAATAATAATAGAAAAAAAAAATCACCCTAGGGTTCACCACGTTCTGTTCTAGTAAAACGTGCGCTTGACGGAGAGTTGTGCGTTTGAACGATTACTTGCGTAGGCGAGATAACATTTAACCTTTAAACTATTGATATTTCATTATCTGACTATTTCATCGGAACTCTATCGGAGTACATACACTGAATCGAATAACAATGAAAAATTAACAATGGTCAGCGCATCGCTATCAGTTCGATTGGAAATAGAGTGGATAAACCTCTGGGAAAGGACTGTCAATATTTTTTTTCTGTTAGAATTTTTCCATGAATTTCAATGAATTCATTAATTAATCAATAAATCCTGGGGGATTTAATAGCTTCAGCAATGGTAAACATAATCAAATTTTTTTATTATAATTTCTCGACTTGAATCAAACCGAATTTTTCGACGACGCAATTTCGACTTGAGTCAAGTCAAATTTCCTTACTTAAATCAAGTCGAATTTTCCGACTTGAATCAAGTCAAACCCTGAGTCATTTAAAGTCACAGCAGCTGGCTTGAATCAAGTCGGAATAGGAAATTTCAAATTGACTCAGCAACTTGATTCAGGCAGATCTTGACTTGATTCAAATCAGGCGGGACTTGAGTCACGTAGGCTGTCAACTTGATTCAAGTATTTTCTGACTTGAATCAAGTAAATTTTTTAATATTCTGTGTTGATTAAAAAATTGTCTCTAATTTTTTGTTTTTGACACTCTGATTATTTGAAAATACTTATTGACTGATTTTATCCAGTAAAATACTAAATAGAGAGACAGTGTCCTAAATCCATTATTTGCTTTTGTATAGTTAGGTCATTCTGCTCTTCCTTTGTCCTAGTTCAAACGGATGAAAATAGAGTGATCAAATCAAAGGGTATCCACTCATGAGAGATCGTACAGGGTACAATGGATACACTATTGTCCATTTGAATACATCAATACAGAAACTCAAGCCTGAGTTATTACATGCAGTAGTACGTATATTGAACATTGAAACATATCTGAACAACGGCGCAATTTCCCGACGTAGACAAGACAAAGGCAATTGTTAAATTGACAAGAGAGTTGTGGAATCACTAATTTCAACTGGAACATCCGTATCACGTCGAATCCTTCATTTCAGTTGGCTCTTTCCAGTTATATCCGACAATAAAATATTCAAGTACAGGTAGAAGTCAAGGTCTTGTGAGGGTTTTTTTAGATGATTGGAAGATAGTTCTGTATTAATGAACTCTTTAAGAGTGGAAAAATAAGAGGAAAAAGGTTTTTGTAAAAATTAATATTGATAATTATGAGGTGAGATTTTAGGAGTTTGTACTGTTGACTTGAGGAATAAATCAAGGGAAATCATAAATGAATCCTATTAGTTCAACCCACGTTTCAAGCAAATAATGAGAATCAAATGAATTTGTTATTTACATGCAAATACTTGATTTATTCACCAACTCACCTGGTATGTTATCCCCGAGCTTCATTGTGCCTCTAGAATCCTCCAGTATCGTCCCCTCAATTAAAATAATACTCTTCACCGTATCCTCAAGATACATGAATCACTGAGTTTTGATTGCGACCTTGTAAATGACCAATTTCCGTATTTCAATTGATTACTTGGAATCAGGAATTAAAGGCACCGAGGTGCGGAATTGCCTTCAATCCAATTCCAGAGTGTTCTTATTTCAGGCAGAATATCAATGAATAATTAGTCGATTAGTTTCTCATCAATCAGGCTGTCTAGTAATTAATGGTCTGTATCAATATATTATTAATCACTGTCATTGGTGGTTGTTATTCATTCCACCGTTTTTTGTTCTCGAGCATTACGTGAAAAAGACTTATTGAACGTTTCCATGGTCTTTGAGAAAAATAGTGATAAAAACTGTATTTACATTATCGTTTCATTGAATTTCGTTAGATTTGGCTCAAGCTGAGCTTTTTTTTTTCTTCTCGTTCTCCCGTCATCGTCCTCATTCACGTTTCTTTTGTTGTCCTTCCGCTCTACGGCACAGTCGATGGATTTCCAAGTTGGTACATTTTTGTTCTGAAAAGAGAAGATAAAACGATTGAATGGATGGAGTGGATATATTTTGACTTAAATTCAATACCTCGTGACATTTTCGATAGAGTGTTTTTGTCAGAGTGGAATGCCAATCCATGTCATTATAAATGCAATGCTATACGACTATGGACAATGAGGATTGTCACTGGATAGCACTGGGCATATTTGGAGGAGGTAGGTGACAGGTGCTATCCAAATGTGAGAACCTCTTGTGTAATATTGTTCAGGGACATCTGGGTACAGAGGTGTAATCATAAGGGTAGAGCGAAAATATAATTACGGTTAGCACGTGCTTCGACGTTATCAGTGTTGCATATATGCTGTGGTAATTTGATGGGTAAATTGTAATTAAGTATTTCGGTGTTTGAAGAGGAATATGTTTGATGTTCTGATTCAAGTAGAATTTCTTGAATCAACTCCATTTCAACTTGAATCAAGTATAAGAAAAAAACCGTTCTGAATCAGGTAGATTTTCTACTTGATACAACTCAATTCAACGACTTGAATCAAGTAGAGTTCAACTTGAATCAGGTAGGATTTGATTTGAATCAAGTAGATTTCAACTTGAATCAGGTAGAGTTTGACTTGAGTCAGGTAGAAGTCTACCTAAATCAAGTAGAGTTCGACTTAATTCGGGTAGAGTTCGACTTGGATCAGGTAGAATGCTACTTGAATCAGGTAGAGATCGACTTGATTCGGGTCGTAAAATGGACTACTTAAATGAGGTAGATTATCGACTTGAATCAATCTAATTTCCTACAGTGAGTCAGGGGATCGGATTGATCAGGGCAGAGTCATCATACTTGCATCAAGTAAATGATCTACTTTTTCTTAGGTATAAATTGATAGGGAATATCAAGAACCGCCATCACTTTCTAATGCTATACCCCGAGAAACTCCCAAAAAAAAAAAAAACATTGACCTGAATCTTTTCTCATCAACAAAACAAACTTCCAGGAAATCATACTTTATGCTTTTCATTTTTATCCACCCAAATCTCTTGGCAAGAGAATACCACTGCAGAGAATTTATATTCCTCCTCTTTTGCACTGTGAAAACATTGCTGAAAACAAGTTTGAAAGTGTTATTCAGATGTTCATATCCGTTTATTGAATTTGAGATTACAAAATGTGGAGGACGTTATGCCAGCTGAAGAAAATAAATATCTGCGGCTGCGTCGCAATCAAGTTGGCCGGCAGCCGACGTAATACGGAAGACTATATAGGTTGGTCGTGTTATGCCTTCCTAAATCGATAGAGCACGACTGGGAACTGGAACTGAGACACAGACGATATACCGATGACTATATTTTACTTTTTCTCACATCCGTGCCTCAGTACCATCCTGTCGTAACTCTCTTTTTTTTCCTCGTGAGTATTGTTTTATTCTCCATTTTATCCCCATCTCCCTCGTTGGGATATGCTCCCGTTCCCTCCTTTTCTCAGACGATCGTCGCGGCTCTGCGGGGCCCCGAGAGACTGCGCCCTCGAATTTATGATGTGTATGAAGAGATGATATTCGAAGATGTTGGAATAATCGAATATCATGGTTGGGGTGAATTGTTGGAGGAGTCCTTCATGGGAGGGCAGGAATATGGGCCAAAAATATTTCTTGTTGTTTATGAATATTTTAACTGGTCATCATTTATGAGGGGGAATATGATAAAATCGTTTCGAGTAAAATTATTGAGTGATTTTTGATGAATTGTGAAGAGATATTTTCCTGGTTAACGGCAGAATTTCATATTCGTAAATTGAATTTTCATCGACCAATAAATTCAATTTGCATACACCTATCTGTCACATTTTACGATGCACTTTAAGTATCGTTTATTGAGTCCATATTTATTATGTTACACTTGAAAAAAAGTTGTGATTCAATTCGATGATCTACCTCATTCAAGTAGGACGACTCTGCCTGAATCAAGTCGAACTCTACCTGATTGAGTCGAATTCTAAGTGATTGAGAGGAACTCTACCTGATTCAAGTCAGACTCTACTTGATTCAAGTCAGACTCTACTTGATGCAAGTCGAACTCTACTTGATTCAAGTCAAACTCTACCTGATTCAAGTCAAACTCTACCTGAATCAAGTCGAACTCTACCCGATTCAAGTTGCCGAGTCAATTTGAAATTTTCTATACCAACTTGATTCAAGCCAGCTGCAGTGACTTGAAATGAGTCGAGTTTTGACTTGAATGAGACCTTTTTTTTTGATACATACAAATTTCGGTTTCGATATTTCGAGGTAAAATGATGCCTCGCAATGCCTGTCCATTCGAAATCATTCATCATTGATTCTAATACCCCTCTATGTATTCCTGTGAATATAGACTCAGCTCCATCAACAAAGATTAACTCCCAAAGAAAACTTCAATGGATTCCACCCACGCATCTACAGCAACTATCTATTCTCTCATGAGTGATCTTTCAACTTGAATTGCTGATGAATTCAGAACTGCAAATAAATCATGATAATTCCTCAACTCAAGATGAATAATCCATTTTTACGAGAGTACTCCGGATGTTTCGTGAGATTATATTCTTCTCTCGCACGCCCACGGATCATCTCTCCTCAGAGGCTTGTATAATTCCCATAAAATACCATGAAAATATGATACCTCGATTGAATTGAATTTTCCTGTTGAATAAATTATTAAAATGAAATTTTCGATGATTAATCAATTATTCATTGTTTATACAAATTAATAAAATATCTAATATTATTATTATTATTATTATTTTCAGATAACGCAATAAGAAATTACATGTAGAAACTCAATATAGAAACAACGATAGTCATTGATATGTAATTGATCTCATATGCCAGTAGCAAATTAAATATGATGACTGTGTTGAAGGTGATTGACAAAGCTGATGAATTGTGGGAGTAGTGGAAATATGCCAAGGACAGTGAGAAACGCAGTATGTCTCTGGCATTGATCGATGAATGTGAAAGTGAGAAAAGTGAACAAAAAAAAAAAATCATTGAAATGATTCATAAAATTAAAGTTAATTCAAATCCAAATGCAGATGCTCTCAGAGAAGATAATCAATGAATCCACATTACTGGCATCCAAATTGAATCATTCCCTCATAATTGAAATACCATCCCACATCCATCATTAACCCCCTCATCCCTGCAAAATTTGCATTCAGCAATCGGAGATAATTAATGAAAGTGCAGAGTTGTATAAAAAGTGGAATAAAAAAAATTTGAATTGCGCATGCCACTATATCGTTCATCCCCACCCCTCCATAACTACTCTCAAGGTCGTTGCTATATCTACCCTCATCGGGATGTAACGTACCCAAGTGCTCAACGTATTCTCACGTCGTCAACATAATCAAGCGGGCAAGAAAACGAGCATCTTCATTATGTTATGAAACCTCGTGTTAATTTCACAACACAATTTAAATATTTAAAATTTTATCAACTTCATTTTGAGCTTTACAAAGACAAAATAATAATTTATGTAATGTTTAAATACATTTTATGTTAATCTACAATTGAGATTGAAATGTCGAATGAAAAATCACTAATAAAAATTGAACAAAAATCAATTTTTGATTTAATTTCATAATAAACACATTTTCTAACAATTTCATCAACTAAAATTTAATAATTATACCGTGTATCTCTGTAGCACCAGTCTAAGTTCATACAGCATCCTATTACCCGCATTATCCTCTTCTGATAACTTCAATTATATATTTTATTTCCTCCCCCCCCCCCCCCCAAAATTAATAACAAACTAAATATTAATCAAGCAAATTTGAAGAAGGTGGGGCACGACGGCTCGACCGTCGTCGGCAAACTCGCTCGGTCGACTAGTTTCACACTGCCACGGTGATTTGGTTCAACCTCCTTCTCCACCACCCCCTCCCCCCACCCGCGCACACAATCAGGCATTGCTTTCCCTCGTCTCGGTACTCTCACACGCCGGTCCTTTCTCCCCTCTCCAGACTCCAGTTTCGATGTCCTAGAATTTTTTTTTTTTTTTTTTTTCACTGTCTTCCAATCCTTGTGATCTTGAAGATGTCATAATTTTCGTTTTTCAGCCCCTCACCTTCTGTTTTTTTTTTACCAAAAATTTTTATCAAGTTCGATTGACTTTCTTGACTCAATTTCTCATTCCATCTTTTTTCAAATTTCCTCGAAATCTGAGAGAGTTAGCGAAATTTTTGTTGACTAATTTTTTGTAGCTCGTATTTTTTCCTACAAAAAAGGTCCTTTGAAAAAATTTTCAATCTCTCATAGATCCCGAGATATTCCCCAAGATTGCCTTAGCAATTTTTCATTTCATTCTCTCTGGAGAATGGTTTTTTGTTCCATTCGAGTAATTTATTACAATAATTTTTTTTTTTCTCAATATTTACTGTTTTATTCGCTCTATTTGTTATCCGCTGGCACAATTGAATCTATCTGAGTATACCCGAATATCATGTCAAGATTGTATCGTGGTGGGAGGGGGAGGATTGAATCCCATACCTATGTTGCTCGCTAACAACTCAACCAAATGTCAAGTCATGGGCGACTGATATTCATGTCCGGTTATCGAACAATGGAGGTGTATTTTTTGTTACTCTTTGTATATTTTATAAGTATAGCTTCTATTTCCATCGGTGATATTTAATCGCGATGTCAATCACTGGGATCAAGTTGTAGTTACACTGGAATCAATGAAGTCATTGTAATCACTGAAATTGGATGATTTGATTTTTTGCAAGAATTTTTACTGGAATGAGTCTTTACTGGAGAGGGTCTTCACTGGAAAAAGTCATTACTGGAAAAAATCTTCACTCGAAAAAGTCTTCACTGGAAAGGCTTTTCCCTGGAAAGAGTCTCTTCTGGAATAACTCTATACTGGAGAAAGTCTCCACTGGAATAAGTCTTCACTAAAAAAAAAATATTTATTGAAACCATTTTCTATCGGAATGAGGTCCATAATCCCGTGTAACCCATTAAAATGTAAATAGCCCCTCGGGTAATACTTCGAAAAAGATGACTTCTCAGTCCCTCTTAAGATAGCACGTATGAATTTTCAATATTTCCTGTGTTTACAAATACGTGATCAGGCAAGGGTGACAGGCACATACCATGAATGTGGCTTTTATTAATTCAGAAAGCGTGAGAGCATTGAAATTGGGGGAGGGGAATTCCTTAAATTCTGCATCGATGCGATACATCATTCATCCTTATTTATTAATGAAATTGAGAAATTTTCAAGGTCTCATTGGACTATGATTTATTATGATTATACAATTGTCATGTTTTGGATGAGTAAAGGGGTGAGTTGACTCAAATTGTAAATAATTAATTAATTAATTAATTACTAAGAAAATGAGATTAAAATTCAATTTATAGAAATAAAATAATTCTCAGTAACATAAATAAACCATTATTATTTTTTGTAAGGAGTGGGATAATCCGTGAGAATAGATCCAGTAGAAAAAATAGCACCTGGTCCACCTAGTAAGCCGCCCTTGTTAGCGAACCATCCATTACCACTGAAAAAACCTGCTGGCTCGAGTCTATTTGTGTAGAAGCCATCATCATTAAGACCCGCGACATGAATCAAGCCATTTTGGGCACCCAGCTGTCTCGATAAAATTGTATTATTTAATCCAAAATTATTCGACACTGTTATACCTAAACTCGCTAAGGTATCCTTCAACTGTGTGAGACGATCAGTGAAGAATTTTTGCGGTGAGAATTGAAAGTGTTGAGCCAGTGGTTGGAGCAGTGAGACAAAAATGTTGTTAGATGGAGTGGAAGAAGATGGAGGTGATGAATTCACTGTTGGCTCAATACTATTGGATTCTGTCGTTGATTCTTCATTCACAATTACTCTCGCATCGTCCAACACGCTATCATCGGAATACGTTGGAATAAACTTTTCAATTTCCCTCGTGCTCATGTCCTTGGAGTCTATTTCATCGTCTCGGATCACCCTGTTGGAGGATTCAATAGATTCCAGGGGCTTTGAATGAACCATCAGGCACTGGAGTGATAATTAAATCGGTTAATTGTTTCAATTTAATGGATATTCAATTGAACATTATAATTGTTTGAAAATTAATCAATTTATTTTTAAAAATTATAGACCTCATTATGCATTCACAATTTATCAATAACCATCACTTTAAACTCTGTATATACCTACCAAAGACAGAATATGAAGAATAATACACATCATCTTCACAGCATTAAAATTAATGGAAAAAAAAACTCCGTGAAACTCCAGTGCGTGACTTCTATTGGCGTCCCAGTGTCACTTTACGATGGAATATATGAGTTTCTCTCCTTCCATCATATTCCCAGTGTGAAAATCAATCTCATACGGGCACCCGTATTTTTCTTGCGTCACCATAAACCAAATAACTATGAAGTGACTTGTGTTTTTTTCAATTTTACGCAACATATTTTCTACTTACCCATTTCACATGCAATGGTGGATTATACCTAATTTTATGGATTTGCTGGAGAGAAAGAGCAATGGAGATAAAATTTAAAAACCGGTTGACTGCACAAATAAATGTATAAAAAACGGAATTTTCTTTATTTAAGTAAGGCAAACTGAAATCCAGTGATGTTCCTTTATCACGCTTTATCACCCTCGGATTATTCTGAGGGACCCGTCAGCAATCTTCTCTCTGTTCTTTATTGGATAAACTATTTTTCTCTATTTATTTTACGCTTTTACGATCAGATTGCCAGCAAAATCCAGGAAAAATCGAACATCGAAGGTCTTGTTCAAACTCTCTCACCTTCTCCAAGATTTAAAGTTTGATGAGTTCATGTATGAAATAAATCAGCTAATTCCTCTGGAAAAAATACAATAAATAAAAAAATTCTTAGATTTTATAAACAATATTTTTGCTTTAATCATTCTTTCTAATCAATAAATTGTTGATAATGATTTTTAAAAAGAATTAAAATTTCAGTTCCTCACCTGAACTTGAACTTGAAATCCAATGAGTGGATTAAAATCGAGAATACCTTGAACTCAAGCCGATTAAAATCTCAACGTTTAGAGACACCTATACGAGTGTGTTGCCCCTGATGCAGTTGGTATTGGTGGTGTAAACCTGAAGACCAAGGCAATCGAGCCAAAGACCTGAAAACCGTTACCAAGACACAACAAGGCTGGTCACCAGTCTCAGTTAGTTCCTCGCACCAACGACTATTCAGTTGTCATAAGTTAAAACTCATCCTAAACAAAGAATAATTGCAACTGCAGTTGAGTGATATTTTCACATCATGAAGTTGATTTATTTTTATTTCGTGATTGTGCTCCTAAAACTAGTGAGTTTATATTTAATTAAATTACATTAAATCCATTAATTTTAATTAATTTTTTCAAAAAATTTGTGTAAATTTTTACCATCAAGTGTTGGAAATTAATTGAAATAATTTTAGAAAAAATTACTTTAATTTAATTAATTTCTAGCAAAATGTATGTCGTTGAGGATAACGGAGTTGACGTGACGTATTTCAATTGAATTAAGTATTCACTCCACTCCTCAACTGCATTTAAAGCCACTCCTGTGTAGAGAAAAAAGGGCTAATTGATGAATAAGTCGAGTTGTACTTAAATTATTGATCCATTATTCTCAGGAGACTCCATACATTTTCGATTTCCCAAAGGGCACTGTGCCAACTGCAATTAGTATCCTCTCGTTGTTCGACACTTGCCCACCTAACTGGAGAAATTTTAGTCTTTCAACTGGGTCAATGGTTTGAAACTAGTAAAGCCATTGAGCATGTTAAGTTTGTAATGAAAAGAGAGGGGAGATATTATCGACTTATTAAAGAATGAGTGAAAATTATTTCTCTTGTTTAGGTGGATGCTGGAGTCACTAGGAAACAGCCGCAGTATGCAAAACCAGTTTATTCGAACTCGTATCTGCCAGCTGCAATGCAGGTAATTTTCTCATCATCAGAATATATTTTTAAAAAATTTTTAATTATCCGATTATTAACATTTTATTATTATTTTCTTCACATTCTGAAAAATTTCATAATTGAAAATGATTTTGTATTTTCAGAGATTGCGTTAAAAATTCTGAAAAATTACAAAAAAAATTAAATTCGAAGGAGAAGTTGTCGATATTTTCTTATTAAGAATTTACAAAGTCAAGAAGTACATTAAAACTTTCTTGCCGTAGGTAATCTTCTACGCGGTCGACCAGATAAGAAGTTTTCCACCGGAAGAGGGTGAACTAGGGCCATCCACAGCCCTTCCCACAACAAGTCCACATGCCCCAGGACAGCATCAGCCCGATTCAACACCTAATCCACCGGTGCTGCTGCTAATGCAGACAGATAAATCCCCCCACAAGCCGATAATTGCAGAACCATCTCCAGCTATCATTTCAAGTACTCTAGCGAGTGATCTGAGGCCGGAATTGAGTGAGGAAACTCCAGAGGCTGTTTACGGCACCCCAGAGACCAATCACGAGACCCCAGAAGTCTTTCAAGAGGTCCAGGAAGCCAATCAAGAGGTCCCAGTTACTAAAAATCCCCAAGAAAATCCGACATTCTCATCTGATGAATTGAAACCTTCCCGAGTTCCGACTACTGATGCATCTTCAGAGGAATCATCTGAGGAAAGCAACGAGGATAAGAAGAAAGACAATGAGGAGGAGACGAGAAATAAAGAGCCAAGTATCGACAGTGTAGTTCGAGAAATTTATGGAATTGTTAAGCAAAATAAGAGCAAAGATTCTTCAGAGGAGTCGGATGAGTCAAAGGAATCTAGCGAAGGCAAAAGCAACGATGATGACAGTGGAGAGAATGAGGGAGAAGAGTATGATGAGAACAGGTAAGATATTATTTCATGAGTCATTTGACATTGAAGTTGTTAAATGTGAAGGATCCGCTTTTCATGTTTTTTTTTTTTGGCTGGAGGATAATTTCGATAATCAGTGATTTTAGGAGATATTGTATATAAGTTCTTTTAACGCCTCTCATTCACCCCACAACATATGTCATAGCAACTTTTTCACTCTTATCCCTCGACTTTTCCCCTTGATGCTCTTTCTTTCCTCTTGTCTCATTTCAACCAAAACTTCTCTACTCAATTTTGATTACTCACCCCAATACTTCTGATGATAGGTTCACGATGCTCGGTGAAAAAGTTGTCCAAGTACCTCGACCAAGTCTACTGGCTTACCTCAAACGAGCAAGGATAACTCTACGCTGTTCCCTCGAGCAATTAGCTGTACTATATGATGCATTGAGTAAAGATGCAAGGAAACAGGGTTTTGTCAAGTTCTCTGGCTACACTGACGAGGTACTGGGGACCCTCGAGACAAGTGCTGAGGGGGGAATTGGTCCACAACTTGAACGACTGTTGGAGAAAATAGTGGAGCGTAAGGAAGCCACCAGAGATGATACTAAAGCAAAAATAACAGAGACACTCAAGGAGCTCAAGGAGCCTGGAAGCAGCTTGAATAGAGATCTGAGACGTCTGCTTCCCTTGAAATTTAAAATATGATTCATTCTATCGATTATTGTGGTTTATACATTTTTGTGAGTGATCAATCTTTTTCTTTCATTATTATCATGTGACAATAAATTGATTTGATGAGTAACTTCTGTTGTTTTACTGGGCAACAATACAAGCCGACGTGAGGTGAATTGAGGTGGATTGAGTCATTTCAGAGTGACCAAATTGGACCTGAACAGCGGCGTAGCGAGTATTTGGGGTTCATTGGAGCTGAATTTATGGGTTTATTCGATCGACAATACGCCACTGGAATTTTCATTACTATAAAAGCTTGTGTGCAATCGATGGATCTCTCAGTTGATCAAAAATAATCAATTGTCTTTGTAGTGACACTGGATATTTTATTCTGGAAATTCGATACTGCCGATAGTAATAATGAAGTTGATTATTTGTGCGATTTTTTCTACTCTTTTCGTAAGTGATTGCTGATTAGATTAAATTCCTTTGAATTATTAAAAAAAAACGAAAACAGTTTTATCACAGAAACATTCATCCGTCGAAAAAAAAAATCGTCTGGAGAAAAATAGTTCGATAAATTTGATAATTCCTTTGATAACTTCTAGATTTTCCAAATTGGATCAGAAGCTTCACCCCAAATAACAAAGTTCGCTCCAGTGGAAGATTGGATAGCCTTCAAGCGTCGGACAAGTGACATTAAACCACTGGAAAAATTCTTCAGTAAACTTCGGGCAACATATGATTTTGTCTTTCACAAGCCTGAAAACGTGACCAACGTAGAGAATATATTGTCCAGTGATAATTCCAGGAATACAGAGCCCTACAAGTTTATTTTATCAAGCTCCCAAGTGACCAATAACGATGAAAATGAAAAAGAAGAAGTTACTGATAGTCATGTTTACGTTGAGCTACTACCGGATGAGATAGTAACGACAAAAGAATCCTCAATCTCCAGAGTTGCGACTGATTGGCTGGATGAGATGGAGGCACAGCCTCTAGGTGAATTGGAATTACTCAATGATAATGACGATAATATCGAGAGTCCTGTAGAGACAATGAGCCCTCAATCGAGTTTTGAATTATCCGCTGCTGTCGCCAGGGCTTTCATACGCTGGCTCAGTTCAATCATAGGATTTACCCATGGGACATATCTCAAGATCACAAATTCAACTGGTGATTCGTAAAATAACTGGATTAATTATTTTGAGACTATGGACAGTTTTGTTGCAGTAATTCCAGGAGACAATGTGATAAAAGCTTTTTTTGTAGCTGTCAAAATTTCAAAAAATCAAAATGAGTCAAATTGAGTGAATCCATTGACATTGTGTTGAAAATTAATTTGTCAATATGCATGACACTTTGCACAATTCTCACGTGGAATGCCTGTCAACTAATGTATTACACAGTTCCAAACATTATTTCACAATCTGTCTCATTGCTCAAATAAATCCCAAGGTCATCAGTTTAAAAACCCATTTCCATGTATAATGAATGAAAAATATTAACAAATTCAAATATTTTTAACTACATTTATTTTATTAAAAAATAGTTCGGTCTGAAAAATACACGTAATTTCTTATTTTTCTTATTTTTTCACCCTTACACTTAACTCTCTACTCCCCTTTCTTTTTGGCAATCGACGTATTATACATAACAATTTTTATTTTAATCCTAGATTCAAATTTACGCATTGCATTACTATTTCATTAATTCGAGAAAGAAAATTTCAAAATTAATTCAAATGAATATTCATCAACTTCAGAGGATAAATGGAGAATTGGAAGGTCAAAGATACACATGAAGTAGTTGTTGAGCTTTTTCCAAAGTATCTCAACTGGAGTGTATCAACAATGATGTGGTTAGACTCGACAAAAGGGGATATGAGTTTTCCAGCTGTTAATCAGTTTGGTCCTCTGAAATCCTTACAGGAGATACCAACACTTTTCCAACGCACTCATGCGATTATGGGTGTGTGTTTGATACAAATACTGGTATGAGCAGAGTCTTTGGTTCAATCGCGTACGATATTCTTTAGGACATTATTAAGGCGCATTATTTCATCAGAATGAGCCTAAAAGCAGTTTATTGCCTTAAAAAAAAATCCCCTTTTTTATCAAATTTTTTGATATGAAATTTACAAATGGAATTATTTTAAAACTATTGTATAAATATATTACACTGGACATTATCGTTAATAATAAAATAATCCCAAATATTCTTACAGTTTTCATTAAAAAATATTCATTATCATGATTCAATTTGGAAGCTACTATTCCACCGGGATTTCATGAAAAATTTCATCAACTATATACCATGTGGTTTTATTCGTCTGTCTATGCTTAATTTGTATTGATATATGCAGTGTATATCCTGTATATATATATGTACACTTATATATAAGTATACTCACATGTACATAAGTATAATACAGTTCTACTGCAGCAAAATAGAACGGTGACTGAAAACTCTGCATGGATTTATTTTTTTTTTATCATGAGATAAAAAGTTTTAACTAATCTCACAAATAATTCACAACATTAATTTTAAACTTGCGACTAGTAGACTAGAATTAATGATAAAAAAAAAAAGATAATTGATAAATTATTTTAAAGCTAGTCTACCAATTAACTATTTAATTGTGATGTTTTCAAACAGTCGTTTTTTTTTATCATTAAAAAAAATTTCAAATTTATAATTTGGATAAAACTAGTCACTGGGTTATAAGGAAAATCATCACTGATAAATATTAATTACTGGCACATTGAATGTTCTGCTTGAGTATGAAGTGGATAATGGTTCTCTTACACTTTAGTAACTCTACAAGTTTCATTCTAAAGGCAGAAAATCTCAACTTTTCTTTTTTCATCAATCTTTCACTTCATAAAATTGATCAAACAGTCATTTTAATCATATCGTATCAGAGATTTTCCAAGAGGATAAATGAAATAATTAATTAATTCTTGATTAAGGCAAATTTCTAATATTAATATCCTATTAGTACTATTGGAGAGTTTAAAATTAATCTGACAATTCTCTATGCACTCATTATCATTTAAAAAAAAAACCCCTAGAATGGTTTTCCTTGTTTTTCTATTATCTCAGGAGTACTCAACTATTGAATTCAGTTCAGTTGAGACTCTTAGTCTTATTCTGATGAGTCTTTGTTACTTCATTTGAACGTTTTAAATATTTTTCTTATTAACAAAACGTTTAAATAAATTTTTAAAACTAAATCTTTACTAGAGTGATAAAAATTGATGAGTTGATTAATTATTCAATTATCTCAGAAAATAATGAGTTTAGAGAGCAATGTCAAGAAATCTTTTTTGTAGGTGTGTAAATTCTCAACAAAAAAGGTATCTTGGTAATTTTTTAAAAATTCACTCGTTTTGGAGATAATTAAATAAATAATTTAATGTGATGAATTAAAACTAAGATGGCATTAAATACCTCGTGTTTTGAGGTAATATTTCGTTCATGTTGACAGCCTGTTGCTGATGTATGCTTTCCTTCATTGCTTGCTCCTTGAAGGCGGAATAAGTATGAATAAAATTTTGATCCTTCTGGAGATTTTGTATGTGCTGGAGGAATGTGCTATCTTGTTTCATGAAATTTCCATCTTTCAATAGAAAACTGAGCTCTTGTTTGGGAATGTCCATGGTAGTGTCAGTACTGTCTTTTGGGGTATCAGGTGAATTTTGTTCTTTCTTTGATTTTGATTTTCTGATCCCCAAGTGAGTCTGTGTGTGCTTATTCAGATGATCCTTTCGTGAAAATGCTTTTTGACAGACTGTGCAGGTGAAATTTTTATCACCCGAGTGAATGACGTAGTGTCTGGTCAAGTGTTCATTTCTTTTAAATGCTTTTTGACAGACGGGACACTTGAAGGGCCTCTCGTCTGAGTGTCCCCTCATGTGTTGATCCAGGTGTTCTTTGCGCTTCAACATTGCACCGCATTCTTTGCATTGATATTTTCTTTCCTGAAAATTGAAGAGATGAATAAATTTACTAATTTAATAATTAATTCAATGAATTGACTAATGAAAAGATATTTGCAGAGATATTCACAAAAAAATTCACGTATGAATAAGATGTTTACCTGCACATGTCCCTGAATATGCTGTTCAATTTCCGTTTTCTCAGCAAATGCAAGGGTACATTCAGGACAGCAATAAAGCATGGATCCATCCAGTGCCAGAGCAATTTTAATCTCTCCCACTTTCGCCCTGAATTTCATCTTCTTCTCCACTTTAGGTGATTCTGTTTGCACCTGCTGTTCAACTTTTCCATTGTGTCCTTGCGTAACAGTCTGCTGATGATTTTGTGATGTATCATGACTCTCCATATGTACATTCAAATCACTTGGATTGATATCTGTCATCATTTGATCCGAATTCATGTAATTGCCACTCTGTGAGTTATTTCTAAAATTTGGCACACTTGGAATATTGAGAATATTATTCTGTGAGTGTTCAGACTTCTCCTCTTTGTACTCGTCACGTTTTCCAGAATCACTCTGGAGTTTAATCAGCTGTTGGAGGGTTAAGGGTAACGATGTTGTGGCTTGTAGCTTCTGGAAATATTCAGCCATTGCTGCACTCTGCTGTTGAATGTGAGTATGAGTTTCGTTATTCGAGTGTCCTGACTCTCCATTGCTCCTCATGTCCTCTTGCTTTATGGGGGTAGAGTCTGACTGTGATGCTGAGGGAAGATACATGTTTGGAAGGAGTCTCAGACTGTTGACACTGGACGTATTTACACCGAGGAGAGAATTATTTTGACTGTAATTCGGTATATTCAGGTGTTGAAGGCCTTGTTTTTCACATAATTGCATTAAGGCGTTTGGATTTGGCCATGGCAGTAGAGATCCTGAATATTTATTTGATCCGTTCGTCTGTAATTGAATTATTTTTCATAATAAAAATCACTTTCAACCAGTTTTTTGGAAGTATCTCAGAATTGAAGAGAGATAGCGAAATTTTGATAAGTACCTTTTTTGTAGCTCTTATTCTCCTCTACAAAAAAGGTCCTCTTGAAAATGTCGCTATCTTCCTTGGATTCAAAGATATTCAAGAAAAACTCATGTATCCTAAAATTGAGTAAAGTTTTAAGACTTTTTATCAGCTCTGATGATAATTCTTACCAATGAATTTTGCTTTCCATGATCACCTCCAGTAGTACTTGTATAAACACTATTGTGCCCTTCACTCTGATGTCCCAAACTCCCAGGATAACCTGAGCTACCAGCTGAATTTGGCCTTGACGTTAATTCTGAAAATTGTGGCAGTCCTTGAACACCATGAACTTCCGTGAAATTCATCATATTCGTTTATAACAAACAGGGAGAGCAACGCTATCATGCGTGCATCCCAACACAGCCCGCCACCACACAACGCCAAGGTTGCGTCTTAACCTATAAATCACAACTGCACAAAAAAGTTCAATCCAAACAGTCCAATTTTATCATCATTTTTCTTACACACTTATCACTTTTCCACATTATTTTATTCATCTCTAAACTAGTTTAATTGAATATTTCATTGAGTAAAGAATTTTACGTGATTATTACTCAAATTGATTAAAATGATAATTCTGCATGGGGATAGTGCATTCTGTGTACAGCGCTGGTACGTTTTATAGCGTTGTGTTTCAATATGGCGGACACTCGTTTATTCTGGGCGACAGATGGCGATTCCGGGAATTCAATGTCAACAGTGTATTCTATTTTTGGAGTAAATTCCGGAATAATTCATGTTTATGAATAGAGTTATCAGAGAATTTGATGAAAATTTATGGAAAATAATTTATTAATAATTATGGAATGAGTGGATGATCATAAATATGAGAAATTATCATTTGTTGGGGGTTCTTTGGTGATAAAAAGGTTAGTGAAACTAAAATAGTGTAATAAACACGTAAACAATTGAAAAATCGATAGAATCGTGATTAATGATAATGAATTAATTATAGATTAATTCTAATTATTATTATTATTGTTAATTTTTATCTTTATTTTATCATTTTTCGTGATAAAGAATTTACAAGCAAAGTGGTAAAACTAGATGAGTAATTTTTTATGAATATCTTCGAAACTGAGGGAGATAGATGAATTTTTCTAAGGACCTTTTTTATAGAGTGAAAAAAGAGCTATAAAAAAGGTCTCTATAAAAATTTTGATATCCCCTTTATATTCAGAGATATTCTGAAAAAACTACTACTTCTTTGCTTTTTTTTTATTGGATAAAAACTCGTTATTCAAATGATTTTCATAAATCAACAACTTCACATGTATGGCAGATGATTATCCGAAAAAACTCGATGTTTTACGAAGAAAAAGTCGTTCATTATTGTCTCAATTAGAAGAGAATTCAAGACTAGTAGAAGATGAAATAAGAAAATTGAATATTGAAAGTGTAAATTCCCCTAGGAACTGCACATCAGAGCCCAGTCGAGGGCTCTCGTCATCCTGGAGGATTCGTAACGACTCTTCCGGTGTTAATAACCTCCTGCACCCTTTGAGCTCTGTAGACATGACAGGTGGAAGGATTTTAATCTCCTCGAAACGCTTGGGAGATGCTGCTGGACCTAGGAGACCAGTTCCTGGATGCTACTGCACCCAAAGACCCAAAAAAGTTCGATACAGATCAGGGAATACTGTTTACAAACCCTTAGAGCCTTGTTACTACTGCAAAAGTCAGTTTGAGCTCTTAAAGGACAGGATTGATGCACCAGTGTCTCCAGCCCTCAGCTGTGAGACCCTACAGAAAGTCCAGAGTATAAGTTACACCCCAAGATCAGAATTTCTTCGAAAAGTTCAACAAAAAGTCTCTCAGCAGTTTAATATTTGTCCAGAACAGTCAGCAGATTCTCACCACTCTTCTAAAGAGATAAATTCTGGAATGAGTAAGACTGGAGAGACTAGAGAGTCTGGAGGTGGATCTAATGGGGTCAATAGAAGAGAGATAGAAGAAATTCAACGAAATAGAGTCATAAACATCGAGGGTGATTCAACAATTGTAGATCCTCATCCAGGGGAAATCATACAAGTTCCTGTTGAAGTTCACAGGGAAGATACTTCATCAATCATCTCGAGGGGGGGAGAATGTAAGAATTTAATCATCGAGGGATCAGATAAATCGAGACACGAGGGCTCTCCAAAGTTTATTCGTCCAAATGATCTACAAGAACATTTGGAAATACGTCAGAGGGATTTTTCGCCAGAAATAGAGACCATTTTACCCCCCAAAGTTTCTCACAGACTGAGTAAAGTTGTTCCAAAGAAAACAATAAGTTCAACGAAATGTGAGGAGAGAAAGAGAGAGAAAAAAAGGGAAAAGAGTGAAAAAGTCGTGCGAACGTTGAGTCAAAAAAGTTGTTATGACGAATGTTGTGGGGTAAATGAGAGGCGTAAGGGTTCTAAAAAATCGAGAGAGTGTGCAGATTGTTGTAGCCACGGGGATCGATGTCTCTCGCATTTGTCATCTGGAGTAATTCCTCTGGATGAGGATAGAGAGACTCTGGAGTTGAGAAAGTTCAGAGAGAAGAATTACTTTGATACACACGAGTCTAGTCATGCTATTGTCACTTGTGGATCGTCAGGATCACTGGAGCAATACGAGTTGAACAGCAGACTCTTTCCTGAGCCCGTTGGACGACTGCTCAAGGACAATATTGTGGTATCAATGCCACCGTGTACAACGACACAGTTGAAAAGAATTCACTACTTTCCTAGGAACATTGTGAGGGAGGACAAGAGGAGTATTTCAAATTTTTGCAAAAAGAGACATAAGAGTTGTCCACTCACTGGTCATGCTATTGATCTTGGGGTACTTAAAATACCTCGTCCAGCTGATAGTCTTGCTCTCAAATATCAGAAAGGCGTCGTTTGATTTGTATTATTGAATTATGAATTCTACAGTGGAGTTTTGAAATCTCATACAGGAGAAAATGTCAAAGAATCGTTTCTGCAGGTGGAAAATTGAAGAAAAAAATAATTTCTCTTGCAATTTATAAAATTCAACATTCAACAAAACGAGAAAAAATGAATTATTACGTTTCAACACTCCACTGTGGGATAAATTTAGATACTAGAAGCTGTGGTTTATGAATATTTTGTACCTCATCAATTTTTATAATGCACTGAAGAGACTGAATATATTTTCCTCACATCGATCAAGTTCTGTAATGTTTTATGTTACCACTTGACCCTGGCTTACATAAAATTCTTTAAATAAAATTTTAAGATAGATGAATTTCTGCAGTTCTTGTTCATTCATTGCTTTTTTCCTATTTCATTCATAGAGATATAATTTTTAAAATTTCTCACTATCATCGATGCTCGCTCAAATACAACGTGCTGATTGTAACAAACACAATCAAGTCTCACTCAATAATATGAATTTTTGTACATCTGCTGAATATATCAGGCACCAATTGTCAGCTGAACTAATCAATCACGTACACTTCTTCTGAACGTACCGTATTAAGGTATTTCATTTACACTCGTTTAACTCGATTAAAGAGTAATTTTTCACAATTAATCGAGTGATAAATTTGTGATTTATTCTTTAGAATGATTGAACATCATTTTTTTAAAAATATCAAAGTCCCGTAAATCGATGATTTGTTTTCTGATGAAATTAAAAGTAATCATCAATATTTTTTTTATGCTCAAATGAAAATGAAAAAAAATTCTAGATTTATTTTCCGTATTTTTGGAATTTTACAATGGAGACAATCAACAATTCTATTCAATTTTTCGATTCCTTGGAAAAAAAAATTCTAATGTGTTATGAACATTATATTGCATTTTTGAAGAAAATCTCTTTGACAAGGACAAATTATGAGGCAACAGTGAGAATTGTCTTCTTTCATCTTGTAGAATAATTGTTGAGACATAATTTGTTAATGAGTTCATCAAAATTTTTTTTTCTGTGAAATAATTATTTAAAAAAAAAAATAACAATTAAAAAAAAAAAAATGTCGTGATAATTCCTATTTGAAGATAAAATTCTGTTTTATTCACGAAAAGAGAAAATCAATAATAGAGATTCATAATAAATTTCAACCCATGATTTTGAATAAATCGAGTATAAAGTAAATTTCAATTCTGTACGAAGAGAAGATACAAAAGGGAATAAATAATAATAAACCAGGTAGAGGATTATTCCATTGTGAGGGATCATCAGAATTTCGTATTATCACCCATTAAAACCAGCAGACTTCCAATTTTCTTTTGCTTCGTGACGATTAGCTTGAACTGATTGGTCCCAACGGGCACCTGGTGGGGCAGCGTGTGTTAAATACTGGAAATGATTGACCGAGTCTAGCAGTCTTTATACGCGTCTCGCAACGTGAAAACCCTCTAGACGTAAATCTAAAAATATTAGAATCAAAGGACAATTTAATACAATCGACATGGAATTTGTTACTGGAATTCTTCTTTTGACTTTTGTGTTTACTGAGGGTGCAGAATTACGTGAGTATATATATTTTTTAATTTAATTGAAACGATCAATTTTTTTATTTAGACAAAACAATTTATTTTTATTTATTTATTAAAAATGATTAATTAATGGAAATATTTTTTTAAAATTTTCTTATCGAAAGTAGAATAAAGTTATTAGAATTTTACGACATGTCGAGTATAAGTTAGTAAATAACGTGTCAAGACATGATGAATAATATAATTTTGGTGTAGACTAATCAGAGATCCTGTAATTATATTTGAACCTTCGTGAGTAGTTTAGCCCCGACCGGCGATAAAAGAGAAAGTCAATTCGCCAGATTATGCCTGGGTTAGTGCATTAGTTTACTGCAGGTTTCTGTAATCAGTAATGCAGAAAGAAACTGGAAATTACGAAATAAAGCTTTACGATTATTTAAATAACTTTGATACATTTATTTTTTTACAGCATCGACTTTTAAAATTTGCAAGCAGAATGATCCGAATTTGGAGAAGTGTTTCGCTGAGGCTGCCACTCAGGCTATTCAGGTGATGGCATCAGGTAAATTATTCATTTTATAATAACGTGTTAAAAGATACTAAATCGATTTTTCGTATCTAACGACATGTTGATTTATCTTGAGAATGAGTGATTTTAACAGAAAATATTAAAATACATTTTTCGTAGGAAATTTAATCAGCTACAAAAAAGGTATTCTCATATTTCTTCATAAAATCAAGCGTTTCCGAGTTATTTGCATTATAAAGAAGAGCCTTGAATTTTATTTATTACGACTCGGTTTTGAGAATTTCGAATTTTATTTGGAAATAGGAAGAAAGAGAAAAATATCAGCTTATTCGATGGAAATAGAGAGACCGGTCATATACTTGTTTACTAAATTTTCTTGGGACAATTTGTCGGTAAACAAGGGTCTTCATTCGAATTCTATTTAATATTCATTTTATTACTGAGATTTCAATTTGAATTATTTGATAAATGAGTTGAAATTTCATGAAAATTCATCAAAAATATTTTCATTATTTCATTCCATTCTTTTTCTTTCGATTGGTTCCACTTGAATTTTTACCTTTGAGGGGGGAAAAAAAACGTTGTAATAAGAAAAAATGTAGATTGAGCAGTTCTCCAGTGACTCAATGTTGCTCACAGTTTCCGTGTACATTAATCACCTTTATTTGGTATTCTCCACCTTCTATTTACGACATTGACTGTAAAATGAAAATAGTTATATAATGACAAATGATTCATCAGAATTAATTCATGATTTTTAGGTATAGAAAGCTTGAAATTATCACCCATCGATCCACTATCAATCAACCGAGTTTCCATCGGCCAAGGTAAAGATACCTTTTTCAGCCTCGAACAGGAATATCAAAATTGTACACTCCATGGACTCTCCAAAGGCCTCAAAATTTCCAATTACAAGTAAAAAAATATCTCTTGTAAAAATTATTATTTATTGTTGATAGATGAATTTTTAGAACTACATGAATTGATCAATGTCTCGAAATATTCAGATGTTAATCACTCATTTTATTTCGTTCTAGGATCGATCTGGAGAAACTGATCTTCAGTTCAGAATCATTTAATCCACAAGTCGATTTTGTTGCTAATTACACAGTAAAAGGACAAATTTATAGAGTGTCGATTGATAGTAAGGGACATTCCAATATTACTATGTGTAAGTTTTTCTTTACAATTTTCGAAATTATCTCAGTAACGAGTAATTTTAGAAGAAAATGTCGAAAAACCATTTTCATTCATAATTTTATTATTTATAAAAAAGGTTTTCTAACATTTTTCCCTAAATTGAGTCTCTTTCGAGATAATCACAATTAACAAAAACAATTCTCTTTCAAATAAACCAACAAAAGTTGATATTAATCAATTATTTAAAAAATTACAGTAAACCTAAAGACTCAGAACACATTCTACGGTGAGAAATTCAAGAAAAATGGTGAAATCTACATGAGACTAACGAACTATGACGTTAAATTCGCACCAGAAAAGGTCCTCATGAATTTCAAAAATCCCAACGGTGAGCAGCCTCTGGAAGTTTATCTGAACAATTTCATCAGCCAAACTGCAAATTATCTCTTCAAAGAACTCAAGGTCCACTACGAAAAAGCTTTCGGTCGTGAATTCACCGAAGTGGCTAACAAGATAATAACTCAAGTGCCATTGAACAAAATCCTCCCAGTGTCATAAAAATTCTCCAATAACTCAATTTAAATCCTGTAAATATCACGTAATTTTTAAAATAATTCAAGGAATCTTTATTCATAAAATAAATTTGATAATAAAAATTAAAAAATCACAAAAATTCATTTGAAAAGAAACAATCAGGCATTTATTCACAAGAGGCAGGTGTAGCTACATTATTTCATTCAGTTTGCTTTATAATATATATATTTTTTTTTTACGTTTTTTTAAACCATTTTCTTACGTATCTGTTATAATAATCGGTTAAAACCGACTATGCATACGAATGGGCGTGTACAGTGGGCGGGTGCATATCAAAGTTCCTCGACTCTTTCTCTCATCTCTCATTCAATATCTCATTACATAACTTAATTATTATTATTATTATTATTATTTCAAAAGCTCATCATCTGTGCATCAACTTCTCTCTTCTATCAAATTACCTCGGAACAGTGTCCATCAAATCTCATTGTTTTCTTATGTAAAAATGTAAATGCGCGAAGAATGATAATTTTTCACATGTGTGAGGGGTGGAGGGAAAGGGGCAACACAGAGAGGTTTTTATTTTCATTTGAAATTCTAGAATTATCGATGAAGCTTTCATGTGTTTTTCTCTCTTTCTTTTGTGCAGAACAATGATTTTTTTTTTTAGAGAATTATTAAAATTCACAGGTAAATATATTAGATGTCATTGGTTAATGCCTATCATCGGCTTTAATTTTTCCACTCTTTTTTTCTCATTTTACATTTCCTTTGAATCTCGTGCTGTCGTGCAAATATTTCAGTCCTCAATTAAACTATAAAACACGTACGCAAAAATATCTACAAATATTAAGACGTGTTGTTGTTTTTTTCATGAAAATTTATCCCACATTTTTGAAATTAAATATCAAATTTATGAAGAGATACACACAGGGGGCGGATTTACATATACAGCAATGCTCATGCTCATTATTTAGTTAATCAATATATTAATATCCCTCGCCTGCGAACGGTTGATATCCTCTCTTTCTCCATTATTCCATAAATTAATCACTTTATTGTTCAAACACGATTTTCAAATTAATAATCAGTGGTTTTTGCCTTCTCTACTCTCGTATTATGTATTTATGTTGATGAATGGAACGAAATTGAGGTGTCAATGACGATTTTATTACTCATATGATATACACAAATACCTCTGCGCCAAGACAAGAAAAAAACTTGATTCAAGATTTCAAGAATCTTAGAATAATGTTTTTTTTTTTTTTTTTTTGAAAATCTGAAATTAAGCTTTTCAGATCTTAATTCAAGATTTTTCAAAAATTTTAGTTTGAGCTCTGGAATTTGGGTAAACATGTACATGTATTTGATGTTTAAATTTTTTAATATAAATTTAGCTGTGGTGATTTTGCATTTAACATCTAGATAGCCGACACGTGTTGATCACGTATCATTTTTTTTATTTATTATTTCGATATTACATTGTGTTACATAATATCACTCATCCATGATTCACATTCACAGGGTAAATATCAAGGATATATGAGCTAATATCGTTCATTCACGTCCTCCCCTCATTTCCTCTACAATTTAACTCATAGAGTGTCGACTCGGCGTATTAATATTTACAATAATCATTCATAATTTTCATTACTTTTCTTCTTCTATTAAATAATAACTTACTCGATGTCTCGACATTAATCTTGTTCCCATCTCATTAAATATCAATCCCATTATCATTTACAACTCATACGTTTTTATTTGCTGACGACTTATTCTCTTCATTTTCATCTAGTTCAAGCTCTTTCATTCATTTGTAAAAAGAAAATCGAGCGAATATATGTTTTATTGAGGCTTAAGAGATCACTTCACTTTCAATTGTTTTAATTCTTCTCGAGCAGTTATTCAGGAACATTGGAACATGAAATTATTTTTAAAACTCAGAATCATCTCAATTTATTATCCTCTCAATGTTCATACAATGTTCCATATTTTCATATGCTCAATCTCTTTCTCTAATAAATCATCAATGAATTTATTAAATCCATCTCTTTGTGCAGATTAACTACACGTGTGTAAGATTAATCAATATAAACATTCTATCATCCCAAAATTTAGAAAACACTTCTTTACCCTCAGAAATCATCATCAAATATTCTTCACAATTTTCATAAAATTGGCGTTATTCAATTGAATATCAATAATACTTAACGACGCCATGAAAAAAAAAAAAAATTTCATTCTAATATTTGTCATATCACTTCTTACGCAAGCTCACCTATTATTTTTTTTATTTTCTTTTTAGCATAAAAAATAAGAGTTCCCTATAACTCATGTGAATTTCTTCAATACGTAACTTGAATTGTGTGGAATGTATTCAAAATGTGATAATGTTCGAATGGCAGCGAGTGTTTATCTCGAGTGAATTCGATATTGTATGTGTGTCACTGCAGCATTGTTGTGTACAGGTATCTCAAGGTGTTTTTTTTTTTCATCTCCATTCTGCATGAGAGTCTTTACATTCGGGAATACATATATTATATTACGATAAGCTCCTCTATAGCTCCTTGAAAATGCCCCTTATGACAGTCTCTCAGCATAATAATCTCTCATCCTTTACATCTATTATCCCTCTCACATATAACCCCCACCTAAAGAAAAACGCCTACAGATTCAATACAATCATTGACCTATGTACAGGATTATTAATCTCAATATTTCATTTTTTAGCAAAACATATTCACTCTGATAAATTTAGCAACGTTAACTATCTAATTATTTTTATTACCAGAGTCGAGAAAGAGACGCAATTTATTTTTTTGTTTATTCTTTAGGATAAGCAACACTTGATTGGGCGCCATACGAAAATTTCCAAGACATTACATAGAAACATCATATCGACATACGTTTAAGCATGATTTCATTGTTTGAAATCGTGGCGTTTACACATTTTTTTTTTTTTAATTAATTTAATTATTTGTAGCGTCGATGCGAATTATCGTCTGAAGCGTGACGTTTTTTTTTTCCCACTGTGTAAATTTATTTACCTGGTTTTTCTTTTTCTGTTAAGATTTCTCTCTTCAATTCTAGTTGGAGAGTTTTGAAATATTCACCCAATCTCTCGACAGTGGACTTGATATTCAAATAACGATTAATAGTTTCTGTCGCATTTTATCCACGCGAATGGAATTATGATGGTAGTCCTTTAGGGATTGGACTCCCAGCGGGTAAACTGAATGCGTCTCGTGTCCAACGAGGGCGATAAAAGTGACCTCAGTGAGGCGCTTGGCGGGGAACCCCCGAAGTATTTAAGTGTCAATGGGGATTGGAGATGCCTGTGTCTTATCACCTCTCGCTCGGCAGGCAGTGGCCACAGTTCCTGAATCCATTGACTTTATTCAATTTATTTTATCAAGGGATTCTAGTTGATTTTTTAGATATTTTTATTGCTCGAATTTAGTTATGGTTTCAGGTAGAACCATTATAAAAATCATTGGGCTGCGAAATCATCATTCGGTTGACAAATAATTTAATTATAGATGATGCAATTGCCAATGGAACTACCTGAAATATTATTATATTAAATAATTACCTGCAGCGAGAGAGCCTCCTCTCAAGATTCACCCTGTTTATTTCTCCTCCCTGTTAGTGATCCAACAAGTGATTTCAATGTAGCACCAATTCCCCGTCCACTCGGTGTACTAAGACTACTCGAATTTCTGAAACCCTGTGGATGTGCATCGAGACACTTTTGATACCTCAATTTGCATGCAGCCTCAATTGTTTTACACAGTGCTCCACTACTCGGTTCACAATTGAATATATGTGCTATGAAGAGATCCTGCGCTGTGTGCATTATGAATGCACACTGTTTAACATTTCGTCCAATTCCGAGAAATGATAGGTAGCGAACACGACACTCGGTTATCAGTTTGTCGTCCTGAAAAATTGATGAATAATTTGGGTTAATGTTGGATTGTCATTTGAGGAAATTAATGTTTAGGGGGGGGGGGGGGGGTAATCACGGTGAATTTATGGGATATGAGAAAATTGGATGTGCGTGACTTGATGAAATTAGTTAATGTATGGTACTCACGTTTGGTGTCAGTATGGAGATCATGCTTGGTGCAACCGCAACATTAACATTTCGCCACTGATTGATGGGTGTGTTTGTCACTGTATGGTCTATCGCGTCGTTGAGCACCTCCATTCCTGAGGGTGCTGTTACTTGCATTGAACCGAGGTACTGGGCACGAAGAACTTTCTTTGGCTCTTCCATTGGAGTTGGAAATGATTGTGCTATTGAGGAGAGATAAGATGAAGATTATTATTATTTTACATTATTATTAGACATTCTAATTCACGATTTTACAAATAATTTGAATGTTACTTCTGCCTTTTGATTTATAATATGTATATAAAAAAAAACTTACTGACAAGAGGTTGATCGTTCCTATGAAACCGACGATGTTCGGTGGGTAAATTTGTTGGTCTTGTTGCAAGACTTGTTCTTCCATTGATGTCTATTGGTTTCGCAAGATTCTGGTGAAGGGAGCGTTCGATCATTATTTTCTTGCAGATGTCACGCAAAGTATTGGCAATTGTACGAGCTGGAATGTCGCATCTGAATACGTGACACATGAATTTACGGGTCGATCTGTCTCTCGCTACGTACGCAAAATCCCTGGAAATTTAATTTCATTGTGATGAACAAATCACAAAGTTATCAAGTTCTCTTTTTCTTTTTTAAAGACAATCTCTTCAATTTTTATATTCACCTTTCACTATAGAATCCATTTATAATGTTAGCAGAAGGATAATAAAATACGATAAAATGATTAATTTTTGAATAATTATTTGATATTGACGTCTTTTACTTACCGTCCATGATCCCTTCCAACTCCCCACACCCTCAACGTGTGAATAGGTTGGGTATTAAGTACCGTAAGATTCTCAGGATCAATCAGCTTCAGTGCTCCCTCATCGAGATCCATGAACAAATCTTTTCCCTGAATCAAAAGTATTAAAAAAAATGTAGTCAATCAAATTGACGATTGATCCCAACTGACTCAAGAATGTGCTTACATCTCCCCAACGTCCTACAACATCCAAGAGATCATTCCTCCCCAGTGACAGATCAACGATACACTTGTTAACAGCCTTGCTACTCCTCTCTGGTGTCAAATCCTCCTCAGCAATTTCTGTCCATCCAAGCGATCTCACAGCAAACCTAATCGGCTTGTCACGGCCCTCAGAGTCAGCTCTAGCTGGATAACTTCTTCTCTTCAATGCCAATTCCTCTTTTCGTTTGTTCTCAACTTCCTGGTCTAAGGCTGAACTTGTGTTACTACGGGTTACTGTATTTACCATACTACCCAGTGAATGAAAATTGGTGATCTGAATGAAGAGAAAATATATTGAATTTATTTCAATATTTTCATCGGAGGTACTTGATGAGAATATGCCATCATATTCAATAGAACTGATTTCAAGATTTGTTGAAACGCGCAATTCATTCCAAAAAATAAGACTCGATGGCATATCCTCAATTTTTACTTAAAAAAAGAAAAATCATCAACTCACACTGTCCTGATCCTTAACAAAACTCTTACGATTCTCAATCTTAGAATTCAGTGGTACTTCAGGTGGTTCTCGCTGTATGGTGCCACTCTTGATATGCCAGTAGTAGGGACCGTCCTTGTCTGTAAAACGAAAGAACGGAAGGCGCGTGTCAGTCACCTGTTGCGCTTCTGTGTCGAGGGGGACAGGGGGGGGGGGGGGGGGGATTTGGTCGATAAATTATTCGGAAGATATCCGGGTGAGACCTAGATGCGGAAACGACGACGGCATCCATAGACCCCAGTTACCGGACACAAACCATTTTGCCACTGGCTAAACTTTTGAATAGAAAAGTTATTCACTCACCCTCGTGTTTCTCCCATCCAGCTGGAAGATTCTCGTCCTTTGTCTCTGTGTCTCTGGCATCGATGATCTTGTCGGTTGAATTCTGCAAAGGACTCACATTCTTTGATTCTTTTGGATGACGCCTTTTGACCGGAATAGCATAGATGTCGCTGTTCAAGGCGTCCTCAACGTGTGGTACACCACCCATGTCTGTTGGCTCGTTATCAGCTTTCTCGCAGTAACTTTAATCACAAAGAGAAAAAACACATAAATAATTATCCCATAAATTGTTATTATTTAATGAATTAATTAGAAGGCAAATGGTTGAAAATTTTTAATCGAAAAATCTCAATTCTGGAATTATTGAATTATCTCAGTAATAAGTAGTTTTAGAAGAAATCATCAAGAGACCTTTTTTGTAGCTAAAAAAATTTCCAACAAAAAATGTCTTATGACATTTTCCCCATAAACTACTCGTTTCACAGATAATCACAGAATTAATAAAAACTCACCACTTCACAACCAAATTATCATCAAATAATCAACAAATAACACTACAAAGCCAATACCAACAGCCTCAACAATTTCCACAATTTACGATCCATCACAATTAAGCACACAACTTCTCCCCAATCATCTTCATCAGAGAGGTCAATAGTCACCATAAAAAAAAATCGTTTTAATTTATCCGGTTGTTACAAGAGGCATTAAAATTCTCCAACTAGACCACAATGAAATTCCAATAAAACGAGGGCAGAAAGACCATAATAAAAACGATCTGGATCATTGAATAACCATTGGTCAAGTGGATAGGCTAACGACACATTTTCCTTGTTTCAAGTGAGAATTATCGTCACTCGATCCTGGAATAATGACCGAGTGAATTTTCACACAGGCATGGGCAAACGATCGTTCAATTTTTACTACCGTCATGGCTCGCTGTCCATCGAAATTAACGATTGAGTGTAGAAGTGAATTTTAATATTCCATTTATTCGCAGTTTCAAGCGCTACAATTTTTTTTATTTTTATTCTTTTTAAATGCTCGGCTCAAGCACAATTACAATTCACATACTGGGAGGCGGGAGGGGGGGAGGGGGTGAATTGGAGGTGGTAAATGTGTGAGTATTCAATAGTGATTAGTACGACTGTTAAAAGTACGTACTTTCTGACGTTGTGGTCTGAACTATCGTCATCGAGGGTCGCGGATGATTTGGGCAGTGCCGATGACGGTGGAGTAGGATTCCCATTCAGACTGTCATCAACCAGCGCCGACTCGGCAATCTCCGCACCCTCGCTGCCATACCTAAATCAGGTATTTACGGATTACTATTGAGGGGATTCTTTTTTTACAATTTTTCAATTTTTTTTTTGCAATTTTTTTTTCTTTTGAAAAAGATAAAAAATAAAAAATTAAAAAAAATAAATTTTTTGAAAATTATCTTTTTCAAATGTGTATATTCGTTTATAGTTTAGTTGTAATTAACGATTTAGAGAGAAAACTCAACCACTTATAACACACTCGCTAACCATGCTCAAAGCATGAAAAAGGATTAAAATAAAGATTCACCGTCTACAACCTTTTTTTTTTTCAATTTTATTTCTGTAACACAGTGCGCGGTACAAGTTTACTAGAAACCCTCTGAGCGGGATTTTGCTGCACTGGATAGACTCTCTAATGGATATACTCAGTCTTGGATCTGTTCAACTGCAGAGAGTAAACAGAGAGAAAACCACATACACGGTGAACTACTCTAAAACCCTTTAACCCGAATTCATTTGTTTCTATGTAGTCAACTGCCACCATAATGGATTTTTCAGGATGATCTTTGGGAGAACCGCAGGTGTATTTTCAACCATTCACACCTTTAATTAAATATATTTCCTATAGTGAATTAGTAAAACGGTTTAACTCGATTTCATCCTAAGGTCAGTTTTCGGTGAATATCTAGGACCCTAAGGGAGATATATGGCGAAATTTTCATAGAGACCTTTTTTGTAGAGTAAAATGAGAGCTACAAAAATGGTCCTTATGAAAATATTTCCATCCCCCATAGATTTGAAGATATCCGTCAAAAACTGATCTTAGGATGAAATCGACTTAAATCGAATTATTAAATTGTTCTTGAAATTCATCAGAAAAAAATTGTAGCGAAATTAAAAAAAAGATAATTTTCATAACAAAAACCGTGAAAAAAAACCCAATTACAAAAATGATTAAAGTTTAAAGGAATTAACCAATATTTCATGGAAATTGTTTTTAAAATAAAATAAAAATCATGAAGCAAATATTGACGTAATTAAAATCGTGAGAAATGCGTAATTAATTATCATTAAATTCCAACAAATAGAAATGAATGTAATGAATTCATAAAATCAACTTAACCCCCTCCCTCCGTCATTTTACTGGTCCGCAAATCAAATTTTTTTTGAATATCCCTCTCCCATCCCCATATACACAGGCGTCAGTATACCATCTACATCGTCATTGGCGTCGTCGGTACGACACGAAGTTCGATCAATACGCACGGCACCGGCGCAACACCCCCCGCCAACAAAACTCATCCATCCTTCTCTGTTCAACTTGGATTCGGTACGAGCCCACCCGTTGGTGCTCCATTCTCCCCATTTTCCTCGTCTCCCACTCGTGCTATTCCACGTCAGTCCCGACGTAACACGGGCCCCAATTTCACCCTTTTACCACCTCCCCCACTCCCATCAACCTTTTGCCACTTCTGGGGGGAAAAGTGGTGGAGGGTTTCAAAGTTTTCGATAGCGGAATACTGGGGGTCGAGGGTCTCCCCCCTCTCCCCCACTTCCTCAATTCCTTCACTCGTTGATCACTTACCGCCCTCAGTAATTAAGTTTACATTGATTTATCACTCATTCCCCCGAAATTATTGTCTCTTTTTTTTTATTTTAATTTTAAATCGCTCTGACTCTGTTTAAATATGCTGATGAGATTCTGATCATGACTTTCAATAATTAGATCTCACTGTTTAAAATTCTCCCCAACCGGGAATCGAACTCGGAACCTCTCGCATGTGAAGCAACAAACTTACTCACTGCACCAGTCCGTCGGGTAAATACTTGTCTTTAAATTTTGTTTTTAGACAGATTTTCAGATGAAAAAAAGAGATATTTTGTTTTTTTTTTAATAATAAAAAGTTTATAATTTTGTAGCGGAACATGAAAAATCAGTAAAATTGGATTTGAAAAGTTTTTTTTTTTCTAGAAAAAAGTTTTAAAAAAAATTACATTTCCTGAAAAAACACATGACTCTTCAGAAAAAAAAAAAAGAAGAAAATTTCACCTATTCCTTTTCCTCTGACATTCGTTACAAACACTTTATGGTAAGGTTAGATATAAAAGTTTGCCATAAATGTTAAAGAAAAAGTCGGGTTAGTTACGACTCTGGGTTCATGACTGGATTTCTGCAACTGTAAGCCAAATCGTAAATCACTCCAGACAGGGAGGGGGGGGGGGGGGGGGGGTAAAAAGTTTAGTCCGAAAAAAGAGAAACACACGTTGGATTCAGTGAGAAAGGAGATATGTATATAAGTACAATGGCATTATATTTCACGTCACGAGCGAGTTCACCAGGTACGTGGATATCAAATGGACATTTTGTTGAATTTCATCAGTTATTTCAGGGGTTGAACAGGGTCATCTGTAATTCGAACAAGTCCGAGGTGCTTCCACTGAGATTTCAGTCGATATTCCCGTCTAAGTAAGGAAAGAGGGCACAAAGAAGTGGGGTGGAGGGGGGGAGGGGCTTATCGAGAACATGCGGAAGGGCTTCCGGAGGTACGCGATTACGTCTCGCCTAGATGTTGAAATAGGTGATGATGAGAGATTGAGGAAGGAATGAGCATGAAGAAGAACCAGGTATACCCATTTTTTTTTTCTTTCAAAATCTTGAATCAAATATTTTTTTTTCTTCTCTTATTCTCACATGTGAGAGAGAGAGAGAGAGAGAGTGGAGAAGGAATGAAATTCCATTTGAAGGATTTATGCGATGGGTCATAGGTGTATCCCACGTGTGAAACTACTCGTAATTTCATAGCCCCCTCCCCCCTCCCTGGATATACCTGTCTAGGGGTTTTTCTAGTTTTAGTTGGCGAGACAGTGGAAATGGTCTTTGGTCGTCAGACATTTTATTGATGTTTTTTTTTTATTCACTCCAGAGAATTTGTACGGTGTGGAGAGGGGGGGGGGGGGGGTTCAGTCGTTAAATGTTTTATGGTGGTTAATAACATTGCTTAATGGGTATTGATGTTGCCGGAAAGGAGAGGAGGGGGAAAGGAGATTAAGTTTGAATAAATGTAATTTTTAGGGACTCTGATGCATTTCTGAGAATTCTGAAAATATCTCGACCGAGTTTGAAGTTGAAATTCGAGTCAAGATAGATTATCTCGATATTTGAGGGTACTTGAAGAGTCAAGAGGATATGCAGACGTTGGTCTTATCGATTAAGTTGATTTATTTTGAGAAATTTTATCTAGTTTTTTTTTTCGGGCGTTTTCTATTTATTTTTTAATTTAGCAATAGAGTAGTGATTTTTTTTTTAAATTTATTAATCTACAAAAAATAAATTTATGAAATTTTTCACATTATTGATATACAATGAAAAATGAATTTCTGATAATGAAAATAATTTATATATCATCAGACTTACAGTCAGCTGCCGGCACTTCTGATGTCCCCAGAAATATGAATCCGAGGCACCAATTCAACCTCCACTAAGCTCGGATTATTATTCATTTAAAATACGAATATATACACACTTTTCCCCAAGTATTGAACTGTTTTTACCCGCACGTTGTATACGCCCAGTATAATTCGTGTCTCACCGGCACTCGCTCAATAGCTCAAGGACCAGTGGTGGAATGTTTGAGGTATGATTAACGAGTGAACTCACTATTTCCACAATTTTCCGCATCACATTCTATCTAACTACTGTTTTAATAAACCATCTAAAGTACAAATAAATACAAAAATTAATGGGAGAAAAAAAAATCACGGAATATCACGAGGGTCGTGACATGGAAAGAAAAAAAACTACTGGAAAACGCCTGGATAAACCCAGGAGCGCACAGCGGCCGAGGAAAGACTGAATCGCTCGTGCGGGAGACGAGTGACTTCGGGGGAACTCGACAATAATCGGGTTTATTCGCTCCGCCCAGTGACGTCATCGTGCCGTACCATCGCATGCCTTTACTACTTGAATTCTGCGGACTATGCAGTCCACAGAGTCGATCCATGCTCTCGCGCCAGGTATAACTTGTTTTTTCCTGTCCCCTCACTCTTCCCCCCCCCACTCTTTTCGGATATCGCCAAATGATTAATGGCCGAGGCGCAGCGATGGAGATTGATCGTTATTGTTTAAATGACAGGATGCACTTTTTTTTTCTTTTCATTTAACTTTGGCAAGGCTTTTTATTTATCCAACACGTATTGATATCCGGTGTTTAAAGGGCAGCAAAAAGTGTGAATAAATTTCATAGAATTGGATTAATTTTTTTTTTAGAATGGAAAATTATTTATAATAAATTCTGGAATTATCTTGGTAACGAGTGTATTTAGTGAAAAATATCAAGATACATTTTTTATAGGAAATTTAATGATCTACAAAAAAGGTCTCTTAACATTTCTTCATTAAATCACTCAATCTTGAGATAATCTCATGACAATCAGAAGAAAATTTCACCCGAGATTTTAATTCTCTTTGAAATGATGAAAATCTTGATGCACAAGTATTAGATACACGCATGAAAAAATTCAAACTTTTGAGCATGAAGAAATTGCTGAAGTTGGGAAATCTCATTCCTTCCTTCCTTCAAACTTCCTTTATCCCCCAAATATTCCCTTTAAATATAATTGAAGAAATGAAGAAAAAAAATGAAATTTTTTGGCTTTATTTTTTCACCAGTAATAAGACAGGGGAAGGGGTTCTTAAACTTCACGAGAGTCCCATAAAATAAATAAGATTTTGTGTCTAGGGAGTGAAGATGGGGAGGAGGTACAAAAATATATGTAATATCCACCCAAGAACTCTTGGCTAGGGTTTCTTCTTGCCAAGTCTCTCCCATAATTGCACGGTTGACGGTATTCAGGGCGCACTGAGAGAAGGAAAATATCTCTGAGCATGTATATATACCACTTGGATGACTATTGCTGTAAACCCTATACCCTCTACCCTTGTCTTGTATTCTACTTTTCACGTCGTCGCTGAATCCCCGCGAGAATTTAAACTCAGTGACGATGCTTGCGTCAAGTTACGGTAGTCAAGGGTTCCCTTCACTCGGGCAATTTTGTAGGGGGTGAGTGACAATGGAAAGTGCTTTTGGTATGAAAATACTCAAATAGGGGAGTCTCTACTCCTCATTTTCACCTCTCACTCAACGAATTTCCGTAATTTTTAACAAAAAATCATATTTTTAAAATTAAATTTACAGTTTTTTATGAATATCATTGAATCTAGAGGAGATAGGGAAATTTCTAAGAAAACCGTTTTTGTAGAAAAAACTGAGATCTATAAAGAAGGTTATGACAAAAATATCGATATCTCGCTTGAATCACGAGATATTGAGTAAAAACTGAAGTTTGAAAAAATAAATTTGTAAGAAAAAAATAAATGTACAGTTAAAAATCAATTCATAAAATACTCATGACTCAATAGAATTTACACCGAATTACAATTCACCAACATCTTCCACCCAACAATTGAAAATAGACGAAAAACAAAACTTTGGCTGCAAAGTAAATTCAAAACTTTGTCTCTCCCCTTGATTGAGTTGTCTTCGACGTGCTTGCAGGCCTGTTTGCCAGCAAGCGAGGATGGTTTGTCCGATTGAGTGGATAAGGAGACGCGGGCCAAGTGGATAGAAGCTTGTTTATGTTCGTTGCAGAATTGAAAAAAAAAAAATTACTCAACGAGGGAAAAAGACATGGATTGTTGGAAGATTTAGTATGCGTTTTCAAGTGTTCCCAGTGTATTCGTGACATGACTATCGCCACGAGGATTTCAAGAGGCTTCAACACCCCAATAGCTTCAACAAAAACTAAAGAAACTGGACAAAAGAATGACGATCGATAGTCTATTAATCCTCGTGTTATCCTAGAATCACTAGAACACAAAAGAGAGAACGAGTGGAATGGCCCGTCGAGCAGGTGCATTGTTTATCCGAAAAAAGGAGGAATTGGTCAGGAAGTTGGGAAAAATAGTGATGTCGGCCTAAGTCGAGATTGTACCGAAGGGATTCGATACAGCCGGAGAGACGGCCAATCAATAGGGTACAGTCAACCTCAGCTCCCCTCTTTCACCGATGTCACTCGCTCTTCTTTACGCTTCTGCTTATTCACTCTCGCTCACTGACGATTTAGGTCTTGTGGAGGCCTTATCGGGGACAATGCCTGATATCGACGCTCAGTCTATTGTGTATGTCGACGCTGGTCATTACACCCGTAGCACTCGAGTACAGATGATGGTGGTGAGTGGAGGGGGGGAACCCGAGTGTTAGTGAAGAGGGGGAGAATTTATGAGAGGAGAAATTAGGGGTGGGGGTGATACAAGAATGTGAATATATGGTGGGTGAAAGACATTGGTAATTTTGGGTTATCGAGGACTCGATTTCTTTTGGAGAATGAGAGGAAGATGGAATTGAGAATATTCATTCTTTATTTGGAATATTAAAAAAAAAAGTTTAATTCAGGTAGGTTTTTTCGACCTGAATCAAGTAGATTCTCGAGTCATTTCAGGTCAATATAGCCGACCTGAATCAAGTCGAAAAAAAATTAAGGTCGATTTAGCGACTCAAATCAGGTAGCGTTAGACTTGAATCAGGTTGAGAGCTACTTGATTCAGGTATTTTTCGACTTGATTCTAGTCCTTCTACCTCAATCAATCTGATTTTCTACTAACGTCAAAGAATCAGATTGACCGGAGTAGAGTCATCCTACCTGAATGAGGTACATTATCGACTTGAATCAGAACGTAAAAAGTTTTGATTCTGGTAGAATTTCCTAACCTGACCGATTTCGATTTGAATCAAATAAATTCTCGAGTCATTTCAGGTTAATATAGTCGACCCGAATCAAGACAAAAAAATTTAGGTAGATTCAGCGACTCAAATCAGGTAGCGTTCGACTTGAATCAGGTTGAGTTCGACTTGATTCAGGTATTTTTCGACTTGATTTGAAGATTCTCTACCCAATTGGGGTAGAGTCATCCTACTTGAATCAGGTACACTATTGACTTGAATCAGAACTTATCTTCTCTCGTGCGATGGAAAATCACGAGAACTAATTGGAATAAATACTTTTCCCTTGTCGATCCCATTAATTGATGGGAAAAACCTCAGAGGACCACCTCAGTTATAGGTTTACGTGTAGATAGAGACGGCTTCAAATCTCATTACACAGAGCCACAGTAAATTGCGGTAGTAAAAGCCTGAGTTGTGTATGAAGTGACGTAGACCAGACTCGGTGACTCTCAAATAATACACCCTCTGGTGGCACTTGTGGGCGTCCCCATGTCGTCCCTCACTTTCCCCTCTCATTTCTACTCTGGCTTTGAGCCACATTCAACTTCCGGTCCAGTGGTTTCATCGCTAGTCCAAGACTCTTCAGCACTTAACTGGTGAATTTAACGCCCTTTCATGATTGCCCGCAGTATCAACGGAAATAACTTCTTGTGGGGAAGTTGCATGTCTCAGATGTATCCAACTTTTCATCTCTGGCTTTTCAAGAAAAATGGGAGAAATTATTATTACCCTATAAAGATTCTCATAATTGCGAAAAAATTGTGGTCAAAGTAAAATTTCAAAAATAAAAAATTGTGAATTCATAAAATGAAAAAATCTTTATTAAAATAAATGAAAATCGGAATTTTTGAAAGTCTCAAAATATTTTTGTGCACAACCGAGGCAGAGAAAGCGAAAAAAGGGGATTGTAGAGAAGAATATATGACCTAACTTTACGACTACACCGTTCAAGCGACACGTGTTCTACACGACGAGTCACCTTGTGTCATTACACCTCCTTCCACTGTCTATCTCTTTATATCCAAAACACATGTGCCTGGGAATTCTCCAAGAATTGCAGAAATAACGGCAGTTTGTGTATTCTCCAAAGTCGAATAAGTGACTTTGAAACAAAAAAAAAAATGATTGCTTTCCGAAGTTTCGAAATACGGATAGGGGGGGGGGGGGATGTTTATTGCGACAGGGGTGAGTATCCGGTATGGAGAGAAAACTGGAGACGGGATTGATTACACCTGTGTTGCAAACGAATCCTTGTTAGCCTTTGTCCTTTGCTATATCGGTTTTAAGGTGTTACAAGTTGCCCAGATGCGGGGGTCTGGAGAATATACTCCATCCGTAACCTGAAGCTAAATTTAATGAACTTATTCTCCAGTGGAGAAGTGATTTAATTAGAAAAGATTTTCATTTCATTATTAAATTATTAGAATATTATGCATATTCATGATTAATATACCCTAATGAAGGATCAGTTAGAGTTCAATCAATCATCATAAAATTATTAAATAATTACTAATTGAGTGAATCAGTAGTAAAGTGCTAAAGGGTAACAAGTCGATTTGTCAAATCTTGATAAACATGAAATTATCTCAATCATTTTTATAAAAAAATCTTACCAGCTACAAAAAAGGTCTCTTGATATTTTCCTTTAAAATGACTTGTTTTCGAGATATCTCAAAAAATTTCTCTAATTCTTCCCTCGATATAACTATATGCCCACTTCAGTACATCCACTTGTCCATCAAAATACCAAGAGCAATAGTTGTTCACCACTGGAGCACAAATCTCAGCTGGTGGCCCCGTGCGAGTCCTAAACGCGAAACGAAAATTCCACGGACCTAGGTAGAGTTTAGCATATAAATGAAATCCCAGCAACTCGGTGGAATATCAATGTGTGCTCCACCCCCTTTCCACTCCCTCATCCTTCTCGTTTTTCTCGCCTAGCCCGAGCCAATGGCACAACTCGCCGTTTCTCCTCTTCCGTTGACTCTAACCATAGATATTCGCCTCTTGCTAGTCCGTTTTGGGTGCTCTCTCGTGTCAGTCAAACTCACTGATGGTAAAATACACTGGGTAAGAGGAGGAAAGTCGACCGGGGGGAATTCATTGTCCAAGAAAACGATCCGGGACGTGTCCAATACACCCATCGACTTTCTTTTCTCGTTTTGTTACTTTGAGTTCATACTTGGAACCGAACTCTGATATTTCTTGCTAATATGTTCTTACACCCAAAAGAAAAGTTTTGATCCAAGTCAATATTGTACCTGATTCAAGTAGGATGATTCCCCCTCGATTTGATTTTTCGACCTACCCTACGTAGAAAATTGGATTAATTCGGGTCGAAAGACGTCAATCGATTTTTCAACCTGAATCAAGTCGAACTCTACCGGATTTGGGTCGAATGCTACCTGATTTGAGTTATTAAATTAATCTGATTTTTTTTTCGACTTGATTCAGGTCGGCTGCATTAACCTGAACCGAGTCAAGGATCTACTTGATTGAAGTCAGCTGCGTCGACCTGAAATGAATCAAGAATCTATTTGATGAAGGGCGAAATTGCTCAGGTCGAAAAATTCTACTTGAATCAGAACTTTTTTTTGGATTAAGTTCTGATCCAAATCGATAATGTACCTCATTCAAGTAAAATGACTCTACCCTAATCAATCTGACTCTTTGACCTTCAACTCGAATCAAGTAGAAAAATACCTGAATCAAGTAGCTCTCGACTTGATTTGAACTCAACCTGATTTGAGTCGTTGAATTGATCTAAATTTTTTTTCAACTTGATTCAATTTGAAATCGGTCAGGTCGAAAAATTCTACCTGAATCAGAACTTTTTCTTTTGTATCTACTTTTCAATGAAAAAAAAATCCCCATAATTTTACATAAAAGATGAAAATGAGACATCAAATAAATTCTTCAAAAATTCATAAATCTAATGTTTAATGATACTGCAAAATGCTCCTTTAACCTTCAATAACATAAAATTCTTTGTAACGAAAATATAAAGAGCATTACGAAGGGATAAAGACCCCCCTCTACCGTTAGAGTCGCTGAGCTAATGGGATTTATCGAGCAACGGCAGGAAAAAGTAGTATATTTGAATAAAAAATACAATTTCATTTTCCCCAATCGCAAATCAATTTATACAAAGTAATTTGTGTATTCTCCTCTGCAAATATTCTCAGACAATTTACCATTGAATTTCTCCATCGATGAAAAAAAAAAAACGAAAAATGACGGAGGGTAAAAAATGTGAGAAAACCAGTGTGGAATACATGTGCGACACCCTTCTGTTACCCAATCTCGTGGGAATACAAATTACAAATTTTCATTTTTTATTTTTTTTATTATATCTGATGGGAGGAGTATAACCCGCCAACAGGAATACAAATATTCTTTTTCAGGGTGTATCTCACAGTATTGTCTCTCATATTGGCTATTTCATATGATGTAGAGCATGAGAAGACACTGGGTCGTTGGATGAGGACGTGACGGGCATTTATTGTCGTCAATGAGTTTTTGGAAGATTTTCGGGTAGAGTAGGATAAAATTGACTGATTTTCAAATTTTTTGCAAAATCGTATTATACATATTTTTGAGTTGTAAAATATCCTTTCGATTCAGACAAGTCTATATTTTTTTAAAATCCAATTATTTTGATCGATTGTTTATGAAATCCAGAAAAAAAATTAAAATCAACAGAATAATTTAGATTTTTTCTTAAAAATTATTGCAGAAAGGATGAAATAAAAAAATAAAAGGTGTATATGTATAGAAGTGAGAAAGAGGGAATGGGTGTTGAGGGTTGTATAGTTGTGCTCGTGGGTATCCCGAAGGAAAGCATTCCTCCCCCCTTGCCCCCTTCCACCTTCCTAACAAAGGCACCTTATTTCACGCCCAATGTATCTCGCCTCAGACACGATCGTTAAGATACCTATCCCAGCGTTCTTGTGGCCTTGTCCCACAATATACAAGAGAAGAAAGACCCCTTCGGGCTGATTTCCACTCACAAACCCCTTTTCTTCGTTCACTCAATACCTCCAGCCAGCATCACCAGTACCGGGCAAATGGGCCATCGTCTTTCTCTATGGTTTTATGCTTCCTGGGTCCAACAATCACCTCTAGACGCTTATCGCAACGCATCAACTTTAACCACTGTATAGACGTCTGTGCCAACTCGCTCGATTATGCAACAAAACAGTAAGATGCTGTTTTGTGGGGAATATTGAGTTTATGGGATTATTATTGTAGCTGTATTAACCATGATATTCGAGTTAACTGAATTGAATAGAAATTGTTTGGGGTTTACAGTTTAATTTGTTGGGCAGTCAAAAAAAAAAAGTTGTGATTCAGGTAGAATTTGTCGATCCACTCGATTTCGACCTGAATCAAGTAGATTCTCAACGTATGCAGCCGACCTGAATCAAGTCGATAGAACAAATCAGATGGATTCAGCGACTTGAATCAGGTAACGTTCGACTTGAATCAGGTAGAGACCAACAGCTTTCTATCTGAATCAATCCGATTTTCTACTAATTAATTTGGGTAGAGTCATTCTACTTGAATCAGGTACACATTTCAGGTACTACCACGACTTGATTCCGATATTTTTCCGACCTGATTCACTACCTGAATCAATCCAATTCTCTGCTAATCAATCGGGGTAGAGTCATTCTACTTGAATCAGGTACATGTGATGTTGATTTTTTAAGGAGTACACTGAGAGAAATTTAATGATTCAATATTGTTTTGGGATGACGGTCTGGGACGGAGGAAAAATGAAGGTTTATTTTGAAAGCGAGTGATGTTTTTTTAAAAAAAATCCCTCATTCTTCCTTAATTATTATTTTTTGAGAGCAAAAAAGTTGATAACTTCATTAATTGAATTTCCAAAGTTGCACGAAAATTGGATAGAGCTCGAAGGGATTAAGCCAGTATGAAACGAGAGAGGCCTGAGCCCTCGGGAGTGAAAGAAAGGGTGGGAGGAGAGATAAAATGGATAAGGTGGTGAAAGTCGTGAATGTTACGAGGGTTGACGTCCACCAGAGATCGACACACGAGTATGAAAGATAGTCGACGGCCAAGTTCTCGGGTAACTTTAGATTGAGTTCAATCTAAACCCTCCGCCCTTTTCTACTTCCATCAGACTCTTTTTCGGTTATCATTTTATATATCCGGTGATCTAGGGGAGAGGAAAATTTTCTGAATTTCCAATGCATTGAGATGGAGCTGATGGGATTGAAAATTAGTGAGGAAATTGATCACTCTCCATTCTTCTTATTAATTTTTATGTACACAGAAAGAAGTTCTGATTCAGGTAGAATTTTTCGACCTGAATCAAGTAGATTCTCGACTTATTTTAGGTCTATGTAACCAGCCTGTATCAAGTCGAAAAAAAATATTCAGATTGATTCAACAACTCAAATCAGGTAGAGTTCGACTTGAACCAGGTAGAGTTAGACTTGATTCAGGTAAAGTTAGACTTGATTCAGGTAGGGTTCGATTTGATTCAGGTAGATTCCGACTTGATTCAGGCAGAGTTATGGACTGACGTCTTTCTACCTGAATCAATCTGATTTTCTTTCTATGGTAAGATCTGAAAAGCTTGATTTGAGTTTTCTTCTCCCTTTTCCCTCTTCACTTTGCCTTCAATGACACGAGATACCCACAAATTCTACGGCCGGTAACGTAGGGCTCTCCCTCAGGATAACTGTAATCCAGAAAACTTTCGGGGAAACGAGTTTTATCGAATTTTCGCGGATTGATACTTTGGCTTGAATTCCATCCAGACGGTGGCCAAAAGAATCATCCCACTTTACTGGTGACATAAAAAAGTTTTTACGAAGAATTGTAAGAAATAAATAACTCCGGGATAAAACTTGCGAAATACCTCCAATATTTTCCTCTAATGCACTCCAATTTTTCGGAAAAAACTTTCAATTCGGAATGAAAACTGAGATAATAGAAAAAATAGAGGGAATTATTTTCACTTTTTCCTCCAAAACAGGTCGTTTTTATGAAATTTAGAGGTACATTTTGTTTGAGAAAAATGATTCCTCCAAATATCAATTTTTTAAAAATCAATTTAATTTTTCAACTACTAATTACATTCTCTCAAAATTTATCCAAGCGTTATCTTTTCGTAACAACGTTAATCATACCCACTTGAGCTTGACATTCCCCCCCCCCCCTGAACCCTGAGTATATCTAGTTATTGCATCCTTTGCTTCACCCCGACGGGAGAATGAGTTTGAATCGTGGACTGAGAAAACCGACAAGTATCTCTTTAATTGGATTTTTATGCTCGAATTCTCACCTCCATTTCCCTTTTTTAACCGATAGACTAGTCAGATGAATGGGATAAAACGAATAATAGTCTACCAACGGAGGAAACGTCAGGTTCCAAACGTTTGTGACGTCGCAAACGTAATTTACGGGATATTCATGGGGAATTTTAATCGAGTCCCACTGAAGGCTCTGACACCTTGTCAATGGATTCGATTGATTGGATTTCGATTTTTTTTTCTAATCTCTTTATAATTTATTGGACTGAATTTATAATTAAAGTTTTTCCAAAAATGTGAACAAACCCAGAAAAATTATGGATTTAAATAAAATCAATTTTTTTATATTTCCTAATTGCTCATTTATCTCGTGAACGAGTGATTTTAGGAAGAAATGTCATAAAAACTTTTTTGTAGCTCACTAAATTTCCAACAAAAAGTATCTTATGATATTTTTTCTACAATCACGAACTTTTGAGATAAATGAAAATTTACCAAAAAAGAAAAATTACTTTTTCCTACTGAAATTAATAAATTTCATTCAAAGAAGATTTTAAAAATCATGAAACATTAATTCAATTAAATTCAGTCCAAATGAATAATTTCTCAAAATAGAGATTTTTAATTTTTTCTAAAAATATTCATAACTCAAAAAAAAAATTAATTTCATCAAAAACTCGATGATTTATGAACATTTAAAAAAAAAGTAAAAATTCTCCATTTTGGCTTTATGAAAATATCACTCACCCAAGATTGTGATTAGCTGTATTATCTGGTGTCTCAGCACTCACTGGCTCCTGTGTCAGAGGTCCCTGTGTAACATCAACACCCATGCTGCCCAAGTCAAGTGCAGCATAAGTTCTACGTGCGTGTCGACCACCACCACCAGTAACTTCACCACTTCTACCACCACCTACAACCAACTCCTGATAAAACTCGTCAAATAACGAGTTGCCTGTTCCATTACTGTTGAGTGCATCGTCGAATCGTGCTGATTCCAGATGGTAGTTGGGATTTTCAAAGGACAAGAGGCCATTTTCTGAAACAAAATTGAAAGGAAAATGTAATTTATTAAGAGGAAAATTAATGAATGAATAATTTTCAAACTGGAGCTGTGTTACAGTTGAATTTAATTAATTAGTTTTCAGAATTTTCTGTGAATTACTTTTTGCTATTTCTAGAGATGTAAATAGGGGATTCAAATTAAATCATTTAATTATACAGAGAGATTCACTGGGATTTAATTAAAATATCGTGGGAATTGAAAATTTTTAATTAAAATTTTTTACAAAAATATTCAATTCTTTTTCCTTTTTTTAAATATTATTTTGGAAATTGAGTGCTCATGTGCAGCCGGAAATTTCCACTAAAATTTATGTCGAGTAAACACAAGTGATTGAAGCGTGTGAAAATACGTGATGTATTTCGATGCTGTGCAGGTATATATCGCATTGTAGTCAGTAACAAACATTGAACGGTGATGAGAATATGCCAGTGATAAATCCAACGGCCTCAACGTCCGACCGCACACTCACTCAAACTCCTCAAGAGCCGCAGACCGCGAAGAAGTATGTTGCACAGACATCGGTAAAATACGTCCATAATTCGGTGTGTAAACTGTCATGTTGGTGGAATTTTAGAGCATCACCAACAGGCCACGATGAGACTCATGCTAAAGCGACATTCGTGGGTGGCATGTGTCACACAATAGGCGTTATGAGGCTTGAATATTTAAATAATATTTTGTGAGATGAAATTATTCTCTTATAAATGATTATTCTAGTGATTCGAGAGATTAAACACTATCAGCAGGAAAAAAAAGTTCTCATTCAGGTATAGAATCAAGTATTGATTTTCGACTTATTTCAGGTCGGATTCGACTTGAATCAGGTAAAGATCGACTCGAGTCTTTCTACATGAATCAATCCGATTTTCTACTAACGTTAGGTCGAAGAATCTGATTGGTTGGGGCAGAGTCATTCTACTTGAATGCGACCTGAATCATGTAGATTCTCGACTCATTTCAGGTCGACGCAGCTGAACTTGAATCAAGTAGAAAAAATCAAATTCCAGATCGATTCAGCTACTCATATTAGGTAGTGTTCGACTTAAATCAGTTTGAGTTCGATTTGATTCAGGTTCTTCCGACTTGATTCAGGTCTCAAAATGGACTGACGTCATTCTACGTAAATCATTTCAATTTTCTAGTAACGTTAGGTCGAGGAATCGTATTGATTTGGGTAGAGTCTTACTGCTTGAATCAGGTACACTATTGACTTGAATCAGAACTCTTTTTCAGGTATAGAGAATTGTCAAAGAAGCAATAAAAATGCATTAGAAAAAATTAAAAATCGTTCGAAAAAATTATTCCTTGATTCAGAAACGATTCTTTTGAATTTTTGTAATAAATTATTCATTCAGATCTAAATTTTTTCCTTCTGACGTAACAGATTCATTTCTTCCCCACTAATATGACGTAACACTTCCGTTCTAGAAACTCGGACAAGTTTTTCGACAAGTCCAGCTGCCATTAAACAAGAGAATTTCAACAAGAATAAGTAGAACAAAAAGGGGAAAACCGGAGTGAAAAGTGTGAATGCAGATGTTGCTTGAGAAATACTTGAGAAACAAAGGAGAGAGAGAGAGGGGGGGAAATGCCCAAAGCGATAACCTCTTCTTTCAGAAACAAAACTTTCTCAACACGGTTTCAGTATTAGACGGTATATGAGAAGTACCAGTGTAGGATTGAGCAGAGAGACACGTAGATGAAAAAAGGGGCAAAAATATCCCAGTTCAAGAGAAAGAGAGAGGGAGAGAGGAGAGAAAAATAAGCAGTGGCTTCTTGCTGCACCCCCGATGAGTCACCGAGAGTGTATATCGATCCTCATCGACAAAGTGGGACTTTCCAATGTGGTATCCCTCTTCTACTTTTTTTTTACTCTCACTCTCTTCTCTTTTCATCTATTCCTTCACCTTTGGGGTATTAAATTTCATGGGAGAACTCTTCAATACGAATTGAGAGTGATACCAGCAATTTTTATCTGTAAATCTTTTGAAATTCTTTGAATTTTTTTTTTGTTCAAAATTTTTCGAAAAATCTTTTTTTTGTGAGGAACAGATTTTTTTTTTCTGTAAATAAAAAAAACTTTTTTCTTTGCTGAGTGAATCATTTCAAGAATTTTCAAGTTTTTATAAAATTTCTTTCAACTTTTCTGATTACAAATTTAATCACAATATTCGACTACATTCTCCACTGATATTTCCCCCCTGAAGCCTCAACCGAGGGGCTTACATAGTGATTACAACTCGAGAAATTTTCGAAGAGATCCTGCCAACTAAAAAGTTGGATAGAATTTCCCTCCCCATCACTACTGGATTGCAGTGGTATTTTTAACCCTTTCGTTAATCCCTCGGTATCGTGTTCAAACGTCAAAATTATACGACAGCGGGAAAAATGAAAGCAAACGTCTCTCGTTACCGAAAAGAAAGGCCAGACCAATTCGAAAAGGCCTCGTTAAGCTTTACGATCCTCCAAATGTCGGTATCAGACGCGAGAGGTCAAGATTTTTCGGGGCTCAGCATGCTCCGCTGCCCACCGCGACTCCCCCAGTTTTTTTTTTCCAATTTCTTTTTTCCGCTGTTCAGAACGAAAATTCACTCGTGAAATTTCTCCGCGTTCGATCGTTTGCTTTTTATTATCCACACAAGACATTTCAGGAGAAATGAGAGGTCAATGACTGAAGCAAAAGGAATAACAATGCAATTTTCTAGCCTTCCTTAATCTTGAAATAGGATTTTTTGAAAATTCATTCGATTTTTGAAATTTTCAAATTAACATTTTCAGCACTTAATTTAAGATTTTCCGAAAAACTTGATTTACATCCAAGAAAAAAAGTTCTGATTCAGGTTGAACTTTTCTACCTCACTACTTTCCACCTGAATCAAGTAGATTCTCGATGCAGCCGATCTGAATCAAGTCAGAAAAGAAAATTCCAAATTGATTCACAAAGTCAAATCAGGTAGAGTTCGACTTGAATCAGCTAGAGTTAGACTTGATTCAGGTTGAGTCCGACTTGATTCAAGTAGAGTTCGACTTGAATCAGGTAGAGTTCGACACAATCAGGTAGTGTTCAACTTTATTCAGGTTGAGTTCGACTTGATTCAGGTTGAGTTTGACTTGAATCAGATAGAGTTTCACTTGAATCGTACAGAGTTCGACTTGATTTGGGTCGATTATCGATCTGAATCAGAACTTTTTTTTTTAGTATAAAATTCCCAACCTCCAAAATTGATTTTTCACTATCCTCAAATCATAAAAAATAATATCATCCCAATAACAATAATCACAAACCAACCGATCAATTACTGAAATGAATTTTCCCCCGAAAATATTCAGAAGATTCCGAACCATAATTCCCCGACGGAATTGCACGCAAAAGCATTTTGTTTTCAAGCCCCTGTAGAGAATATAGTGTGCCTGTATGTAGTAAGTATGAGTTTAAAATACAGAGAGGTTGGTAGCTAACGGGCTCGTTGGTTGGGAGAAAGGCGGTGAGACGTTGCGACGCCAAGCCATTGCACGGCGCCGCACGCAAGCCTTGAAACACCATTACTCGCATGCTGACTTCACTCCCTGAGGCATATACCCTTCCTGTATCACCTCTAGACCCACTATTTTTTTTTCCAGTAAGACCTGCTGAATTATTCCATGTAGATAGACATTTTAAACTTCCGAGAGAGAAGAGAACAAAATTTTACACCTCCTTCTCTTCACCACCCACTGAGAAAGCTCTTTTAATGTACAAATTTTTCAAATTCTTGGTAGAAATTACTTTCTTTATAGCTGGAAAATTGCTGGGGTATTTTTTTTTGTTTTCGTGAAAATTGGTAACAATTTTCAAAACTGGAGGACGATCATTTCTCTTTATTTATACCATTTTACTGGAACAATTTTCATACTCCAAGAATGGTGCGAAATGATGAATAACTCGATATTATCAGAGTATAATTTTTGAGTTTTTGATAGATATCCTCAAAATCAATAGACAGAACCATATTTTCATAAATACCTTTTTTGTAGCTCTTGTTTTTCTCTACAAAAAAGGTCTTAATAAAAATTTCATCATCTTCATGAGATTCCAAGATATTCATGAAAAACTCCAGAAGAGAATTAATTTTTTTGAACGCAGAACAATATCTCCAATTAAAAAAGAATTTCCTCTCATTCTTAACTCGATTTTTTTTTCTTTCTATGTAATTAGGGGGAAAAAGAGGGGGGAGGGGGGAGGGGCTGTGTCGCGCAGAAAAGGTCGTCTGATTAAAAAATATTATGGATAAATGGATCGTAGAGAAAATTACTGGTGAACATTGGACCGTGGGTCACGCACTGGGAGATTAAGATCAGTGATTAATTAAAATTCTATCGCCTGTCCAATCGCAGTCCAATTGTCGATAATTTTTGCTAATTACTCCAGCACTTATGGGAATGAGAAATGGACTTTTGTTTTATTCATTGTTTTTGGGCCAGAGGTGGAGAATCTGAATGGTTGTAGGTGGGATAATCCTGTTTAACGTGCTACCCCAGTTCTCTGACTCATGACGCCATCTTGAAATAGTTTACAGAGTGGCGCACATCCCTGGCACGAAGGGGCAATCGATAGTCTATGGATAGCCAGTTAAGAATGAAAAATTGACCACGTGTGTCCTGTCTCAGGGGTGCGGAGGATCGATAGGTCAAAACCTTGCTATTAGAATTATAAGGTGGAAAATTATTCAGGGATAAAATTGTTTGAGGTGGGGACAAGTCGAAGGGGGTATGATTGATTTGAATTGAGGATAATGGATCCATCCAATAAAAAAAAAACCGTTTTGATTCAGGTAGACTTTCAACTTGATTGAGGTCGTTGCAGCCGATCTGAATCAAATCGAAGAAAAATTTCAAATCGATTCAACGACTCATATCAGGTATAGGGTTGGATTTGAATCAGGTAGGGTTGGAATCAGATAAAGTTTGACTTGAATCAGATAGAGTTTGATTTGAGTCAAGTAGAATTCGACCTGATTCAGGTAAAGTTCGACTTGAATCAGGTAGAGTTCTACTCACGGGAGGTCGACGAATCAAATTGATTGAGGTAGAGTCATTCTACTTGAATCAGGTAGATTATCGACTTGACTCAGAATTTTTTTTTATTTCATTATAAAACATAATGACTTTCCGGTTGGAGAAAAAAAAATTATTGGCACCATCAATCCAATTTATTTTCCAATTAAATTCACCAATATTTGCGTTTGACATTGGAGGTAGTGAGGAAAATTCATTGAACCCTAAACAACAAATTGTAAACACGTCCTTTAAGAGTAAGTCCCTAGTACAGTACGTGACTCGTTTCTCTTCCACAAGCTTTTTCCGATCGGTCCTACCTACCCTTGGAGCACGGCCAGGTGGTATAAAAGCTTGGATGGGCTCTGGGATCTTGAGATGACTTGGTACATCTCCTTTCACTCGAAATTACCGTCAACGTATTTCCTTCACGATGTTTACTGTACCGCTCATACATCCACGATGGCTTCATCCTGCCAACTTCATATTCCTTCATTTATCAATTTCTCTCGTGTACTCAACTGCTCTCTGGTCACGTTCATATCGTTTGTGGGCGATTGTTGAATGTTGCCCGACGAAAAAAAAATATAAAAAAAGCTGAAGCCGCATCCTTCAATTCGAAATCCATAAGAATAAAAATTGTTGTAAATAAAATTTCTGATTAATTGAATTCAATTTCCGTAAATCAAATCCCCGCGCACTCATAACTGTCAAAAAAAAAATTTCGGAATATTTACGGGACATAGAATCCCCAGTCATACATTGAACCTACTTTATGTACCTAAATTCTTATTTATGTGAAAATGTTTTTGCCCTTTTCAGTTGAAGTTATTTATGCTGAAATGTGAAAGAAAGTTTTGATGCATGAAATTGCAAAGTGTTAAATTCTATTGAATGTTGAGAAAGATTGTTTTCCTTTGCGAAAGGTCGAGGTTTCTCCTTTCATCTTTTCTCACAATCTTGCTACATGATTCACAAACGCATCCTGGTAATTTTCGATAAAACCCTGGCCTTGATATTTACGATATCAATAACACGAGTGCATAATTGAAGAAGAAGCTAGGAATTATCTTGGAAATAATGGTGGCTCGTAGTTTGTTAGAAACTAATTTCACGAAGATGGAACTTGGGTGGAAAATTCTCTATCATGAAAATTATACGACGTTTTTCTTCGCTGTAGAAGGTAGAAGATTGAGACTGTAATTAAACCGAGTAACTTTATGAACATTGAATTGAAGAATGGCTACTAGAGTCTCTGGGTGTAATGATTCTAATTAGCAACGAGGATAAAATAGGCGTAGAAATATGACCAACCGTTTTTCTCTCTTCTCTTGACAGGACATAACTGAAAAAAATAGAATTGCGATGACTTTGTCAGAATCTCCCAAAAGATCTACTGAAAATAATGTTCTGATTCAAGTCAATAATCTACCTCATTCAAGTATAGGGTGACTCTACCTTGATCAATCCGATTTTTCGACCTACCGTCAGTATAAAATCGGATTGATTCAGGTAGAAAGATGTCCGTCCGTTTTTCCACCTGAATCAAGTCGAATCCTACCTGATTCAAGTCGAACTGAACCTGATTCAAGTTAAACTCTACCTGATCCAAGTTGACCTCTACTTGATTCAAGTCGAACTCTACCCGATTTGAGTCGTTGAATCGATCTGAATTTTCTTTTCCGACTTGATTCAGTCCGGCTCTATTGACCTGAAATAAGTCGAGAATCTACTTGATTCAGGCAGAAAGTAGTCCAGGTCTTAATATTCCACCTGAATCAAATTTTTTTTTTTTCGTTGCAAAAAAGGAAAATAAAAAATAATTGTCATAATCTCGTTCAGCAATTCTAGAGAAGAAAACAAGGGAATGAGAGAGTGTAGTAGTCAAATTGCGAGGAGAGAAGAATAAAAGAAAAAAAGAAAACCTAAAAGGGGAATGAATAATTGGGCACTTGCAGCCCCTCCCAATACACCGAGTACAATCATAATGTTCTTCTTGAATTGCGCAAAGCCTTTTACAACGTGCCAAGTGTACTTTCCAGTCTCATTGTTGACTCAACACCCCCACAACAGTTACCCATGGATTTTTCATTAATTGCATTCTTTGATGGCATCTACCATATACTCCACTGAAGTTTTGGACGAAGAAGCCCGATGTTATTCGTAAGAGTGGCAGACCGAGGGAAGAAATTATGAAAGTACCAACTCTGTAAACACATTAATGTCAGTTGAAAAACACGGTAGAAAAGTTTTTCAACAGCGATAAAGCTCGTCCCTCTGTCCCATGTCTCTACTATCGTAATTACAGTATATCCTGGGAGCATAAAAAGATTGCTTGTGGAAGGTTTTCCAGACCTCGCAAGGGTCTGATCCCGTTAGTCAAAAAGTATAGCTTCATTTTCTGTTTCAATTTCACTCAAAATTGAGTTCAATTTGTACTTCAGAAGCGAATTGATGAAACAGTTCAAGTGAATTTTATTCTGAAATCAGTATTTCATGGATATCTGTGGAAAACTGGGGGAGATAGTGAAATTTTTTAAGAGACCTTTTTTGTAGCTCTCATTTTTCTCTACAAAAAAGGTCTCTACGAATATTCAATTATTCCCATCGGGTTTCGAGATATTCTCCAAAACGTCAACCCAGGAACTGATTATTTCTCAAAAAATGAGACTTTATTGAATTAATTTTGTTTAATTATTACTATTAAAATAATTTAATATTAAATTAATGTCATAGAGCCCAGAAATTGTTCTTTACAAGGAAAATTAATAAACAAGATAAGTATGTCGTCATTCTGTCTCATGTCTACAACGAGTAAATCAAGGAGCGACAATTCCGACATGTTATGGAGGCATAAAACAACTCTGTGTATATATGAGTCAACTATTATGTCCACTTTTCGTATTAACTCAACTCGTTAGAAGTGAATTGCAACTCCTGCCTGAGATGCTGTTTAAATATGTGTACATGCTATTAAGGCAATCTCTAGTCTGCCAACTTGCTGTATAAATCATTGTTGGACATGTTATGGGCATGAGACGGGCACTTTGTTGACTTTATCTGAGTCTAGTTAATTTTAACTAAGAATAAGTCAATTTCAAATTTTATTACATCATGATTTTTTGAATTTTAATCTTTTCAATTTATCTAAAAATTCAATAGAATCAATTCTGATGGAAAATTTTCCATGAAAATTCCTCAATGTTTGGCTTCTATCAGACACGATTGGAATGCCAAAATAAACAAGCGGTGAAAAATAAAATTGTGTTATTGTAAATGTTCACCTTTTGAATTTATGCATCCGCTTTCACGGTTCCATGACAAAAATCGATATCACGTGTTTTCGATAAATTGAGATTTAACGGATGACTTGACTAAAGCTCACGTCGAATTTTTTGAAACGTGAAACCCATGTACCACAATATATTTAAATTTTCTCCATTTTCCTCGTTACATAATTTATTTTATTACCCATACAATGCACGAAACCTCATTCACCCTCCAAAAGGGCTCGTCATTACGTATTTTTTCTCTTTTCATGTTTTTTATATGACAGAAAAAAATTAGAGGAGCAAGTCGTAGGGCATGAGTGTCGAGATAAGACAAGATATGGGAGTGAAACTGGTATTTGCATGCTCTGGGAGAATTTTTATAGTGAAAAAAGGGGAGGCATCGCCCCCGGGAAACTAAGAGAATCTGCTCAGTCCGAGATTCTAGCCGTCTATTCCCTCTTTTTTTTTTCGACTGTTTACAAGAAACTCTCAGCGTCGAAACAAAGTTTTCTAGATTCTTTTCTAGGGGAGAGGAATTTAAGGAATAAAATCTGAAATTTTCCTCAAAGATTTGGAAAGCTTTTATCTCCAATTATTCCTGATTATTCAAATTACGTATTTTTTAATCGAGAAATTATTTTGTATTTTTAATTCATTTTCTGCACATGCATTTAACTACGAGATATGAGATTGAATGTGGAAATTTACTCCAATCCAAAGTTCCCGCAGTTGGAGGAGCGAGTGATGAGTTTGGATAGGATGTTCAGGGTTTAATACCGCATTCTCTTTCGCTAAATTGGTGGACATAACCCGAGATTCAGAGAACTATATATTGAAAACTGAAGAAGTCATTGATAATCCTGAGATTGCTGTTAGAATCCATTGGTTTTCCGTTTTTCATAATTATCGGAGGAGGAATTTTCATCATCGGTAATTGGAGGGGGAGAGTGATGGGAGATGATGAGTGCTGAACAAACAATACGTGATTGGAACTAGAGACTGATAAAAAGAAGAACTGGAAAAAAGCAGAAAGAGAACGGGAAGAGATCTAAAATTCTTTTCCCCAGTAATTTGTATTCGATTCATTACTCACAAAAGGCTGAGGCTGTACATTTGTGCCCTGTTATTAGCAGTGAAATGAGTCAATACTGAAAGACTCCAATGTTGCTCCATGAACATGAAGAAAAAGGTAATGACGAGTCAAATAGAATCATTATCTCTGATTACTCCCACCCATCAAGAGAAAAAAAGTTGTGGTTCAAGTAGAATTCCTCGATTTGACTGATTTCGACTTGAGTCAAGTTGAACCCTGACTCATTTCAAGTCGCTGCAGCCGGCTTCAATCAAGTTGAGATCGAAACATTCAAAGTAGGGCTTGACTCAAATCAAGTCGGGAGTGACTTGAGTCATGTATTGTGTCGACTTGTTTTGAATAAATCGTGAGTCAGACGATCATATCTATATAGAGCAGAGTCATCTTACTTGAATTAAGTCAATTATATCTACTTGCATCAGAACTTTTTTTTTAAGTATACTTGTTAAATTTCCTCAACAAGATCTTTTGACGTTTTACCTTCAAAACAAGACAATCTCATGATGGAAGAAAAATATCAAGATTTAACTCAACTCGTTTTACCACTTTACTACCAAAATAAATATCCCATTTTCACTACAAAATGATATTCCAAAGAGTTCACTACCTCATGTCTTTCCCAGCAGAACAAAAAATAAGTAGAAAATGTAGCAAAATACGCGGAACGTTTGACGTACCACTGCCGACGGTAAAAACCCTCAGGCCGCCAACTCCAAAGAGGGGAGAAAATCAGGAGAGTGGAAGAGGGGAGGGAAAGAGGCAACATCGAGCTTAGGATAATTTCCGGCTTAACAGCCAACAGCGAGGCATTACAAGTATCGATCTTCAAGATCTAACCAACCCTGCTGAGCGTAAACAAAAAGAGGACAAACGGAATTAGCGAGTGAGGCTTTTTTGCAGTAGAGTTGGAAATGCCATTTTTTTTTTTTCGTGTATGGGCGACAGTAACGAGATCAACGTTCGCACATATCAGCAAGCATGTATGTATTGTGGGGCTTCAAGTGGAGCATACATGTGCGTATACTCTCTTTCCCTCTTCAATATACCCTCTTCTCATCTTTCGTGTTTTCCTTCCACCGGTGTTGGCTAATACCCACATTCCACATTTGTAACTCCATACGCAACGGGATAATCGTGTTAACTGTCTGTGATAGTTTTTTTTTTTTGGGTTTAATCTTGGTGAATTAGTATTCAGTGGTGCACATGTTTTTTCAACGGTTGAATATGAGATAATTGAATTGATAAAAGCAGAAATAATGGGGGTCAAATATGGGGGATTGGATATGTGTATATATGGGAGAATAATTCATTTGAAATGGATTAACGCGTTTACCAGAGTGGAGCACAATGAAATATTTTGTTATGGAGAAGGATAATTATATTTCGCATTTTAAATAAATATTTTACTTCCAGTTGGTAGAAGAAATTTATTCGATTCATTTTTGTACTTTTGATACTAAAAAATAGTAGAATTTCTTCAGAAAATATTGAAAATCGAAAGGATATCAGTTAAGAAATCACTTAGCCACCATTTAGATACTATACAATATAATAAAACAAAATGAATCCTCACTATTCCTTCATCCCTCATTAAAAAAGTAAATACAAAAAAAAAAAGATTTAACTCTCGGTATTAAGGTCGATTACTGAGCTCATCATCGTGGATATCTTGATGGCTATCAAGCACTTCAACATTATTGCACATCGGGGCTGAATAGTCAACCCGATTATCATCACGGTGGCTCTATCAACGGGAGTACGATACGAAAGAGTCCCCCAAGGATGACGTCACAATATCAGATTATACATTATTGTTTTAATTGTGACCCAGGGACATTGAAACATCGAAGGCTAGAAGTCTAGGACCGAGATTGACTAACAAACTTTGGTACATTTGGTATACTCCGTCAATAAGGAGACAAGCCTAGGTGAATCTTGTTAATAGACCTCGGATAGAACCCCTAGGGGTGGCTTTGCTATTTCCCTGCCAGAAAGGGAGACAGGAGATGCTGCAGGAATCCCGATGGGGGACTTTGTTAATGGAGATGATGGAGATGGTTATTTATTTAGCCTTTGGGTCGTAGACAACGAATTAACTCACTTGGAACACAAATAATTGAGATCGTGCAATCTGGGGAAGACGAGATTGGAGGCTGATAATGACGGTGAAGAATTGGAAGTCTCTGAAATTTTCAAGTTATGAAAATCCTCAGGATAATCCGACTTTAAGAACTTGACGTTTTTCAACTAACATGTGAATACGAAATCTTGGAGATTCTGAAGTCTATCAATAATGACTCAAATTCAATAGGGTTGGACTTGAATCAGGTGGAGTTGGACTTGAATATAGTAGAGTTCGACTTGAATCAAGTAGAGTTTGACTTGATTCAGGTAGAATGTGACTTGATTTAGGTAGAGTTTGACTTGAATCGGGTAGAGTTCGACTCAATCCAGGTAGAGTTCGACTTGAATCAGAACTTTTTTTTGTGATTTTTCATAAAAACTCTAAATTGATCAAATTCCGCAAATAATGTTAGTATTCCAATGACATTCAACCTAACACCAAAATAATTACTTGCAAATAGCACAAGTGTGAAAATGAAAATTAATTGAACAACAACACACGTACCCAAGACATGGTACAACTTCAAACCATTGTATGTAGAATCAACGGAGAAGGTTAGCCATAACAATGTATTCGTGAGTATGTTGGCTTTCCCCAGTCCCCGGTGTAATGTGTAAAGCTAGTGACTCCAGTGGTGTTGTTGCCGAAGAGATACACCACCGCACTGGTACTACCAACAATTCCCGCAATTTCAGAGAGACAATGATGAGCATTCAAATGCAGAGGTGGACCGTCCAAATTCTCTTGGGTATAATGGGGATTTAGTGGAGATTGGAATGGGATAGAAATTTACGGAATTCAACGAGGAATCTTCAAGTCATTCGTACTTGTCCTTCATAACCTCAGAGGTAGAAATTCATACCCCTTTTGAAATTCATTAATTGCTAACAGTTTAAGTATTACGTGACTCAACCAAGTTTCTGGATAATCGATTCTCTCCTATAAAGACGAAGGACAGTCTTGGAAAGCAAAATATGGAATATTAAAATTTATATAAGATACTTGGGATTTGATGGTAGTATGGCTTTAGTTCTTGGGTCAATTGGATCATAAGATATTAACTTCATAATTGGCTGAGAAGAAAAAAAAAATTCATTGGATTTGAATTTTGATATTTTAAAATTTCTTAAAAACCGGAAAAATACAAAAATTCCCAATTCTATCCATCAACTCAAATAGCATCTATCCAAGTTTTTCTCCAAACTCATACAATCCAATTTCCCTCAATGCAATTCTCCCCAAGAAACTTGTAAAACCACTATTTACCAATACTCTCCCCCTCCATCCCCCCAAACTCCACTTATTTATTCCAATATTTAAATTCTGAAAAAATAGAATGTACCATCGCTGTAGTGACAGGCCTAGTAAATATTACCATAATCCAATTTCACTCCTGTACCTATCCAACATTTTTATGAAGATTCACTACGATAAAATATCAACACCTACATTTTTCCAATACCCCAATAAACGCTTTATACGCAGCTAAAGTTCTTATTTTCATAGGCTCAATTGTACCTCACCACCCACCCCCTTTCAATAGACCAACTCGGCAAATTATTTGAGCTCGAGTGGCAATATACCTCGCACACTCGAAACATATGTACAATTCTTCTTTTGTTTTTCTGTACTTCTGAAATGGATCGATTCCAACCGGTCTATTCATCCATACATTTTCATGAAAAACACACGCTCCGAATACAACTGTATAGAACACTGGTACTGAGTACCAAAGAGCAAATACGTGTTTCCGCATGATATGTTACATATAAATTGGTGAATGTGAGTGAGAATGTTAGAAGAATAGAGTGGAAGAAAAAAAAATACGTGAGGAGGTGGAATAACTTGATGATGTCGATCACACATTGTTTCAATAAAATGTTAGGGGGGGGGGGGAGGAAGAAGAAAAAAATGGAATTGTAATTTCATTTGCATTGGCATCTATCACAGAGTGCGCAAGCCATAAATAAAAATACCACTGAGAGAGAATGAAAACAGAATAGAGTGAATAGACACAAAGAGTGAAGACCTGCCATCAACATACTGGGTCTCTGAAGAACCTTCTCAGTATTCTTCTTCGATGGCTGTATGACTATATATTGTCAACATATATTCAACTATTGATTACTGTCACGAGCTGCTGGCTCTAGACAATGTAAAGTATTCATTGGAACTGGGGTGGCATGAGGGGGACTGACTTTTATACGACAGCCTAAGTACAGTCACATTAGAAGACACGGTAAGCAGCTTTTACCTCTGAAAATGTATCCAACATCAGTGAGATAAAATGATGAATATTACTACATTATTGTGAATAATACTTTGTGTCAGGTTTTGTGTTCTGAAAACACAAGAGGATTCATAAATAGTTTAGTATTGATTCAATATGAACGGAGCCAATATGGCTGACGTTTGGTTATTTTTCGAGCTAAAAGCATTAAAAGATTTCTGGGGTAAAAAAAATTCAAAAAAAAAAAGGTGTAATTATATTATATCACCACTGAAATCGATACCGGATGAGGGTATAATCATCATTTTAGTCATCCTTTCGGCATGTAAATGCATTCAGCATCAATTTTACGACTCGATGAACTACACGACATTCTGAATATACATAATGGCATTCAAATTATAGGTAAGTATTGATCTGTGAGTTACGTAATGTGTTGTTTGAACATAAATTTTTATTTCTGAATTATTCTCAATTCAACAAATAAAAGATATTTCTCCTCCCTGTTGGTGTGAAGCATGTAATAAATAACCACATGATGAAAAGGGAAATCCAATGCATGGAATGATAGAACGCACCAATAACAGGAGAGCATTATCATCCATCCAATGGGTTTCTCGAGCCGCATTAATATTCTGAGATGTGCTCTATCCCCGGAAGGTATTCCAAGGCGTGATACTCACTCTAGTCTCGATTTCCTCCCCCTAATCCCAAAATTTCTCTACCAACGTACTTCCCATGGCTACTCGTCCTTTCTCCATTCTATATTCACAAAGCTCTACACCTCTTCTTGCCCTCCATTGTCAGTTGATGCCTCACACTGAGAATCGCATAATCGTCCGACAGTTTGCATTTTCACCATAATCCCCCCCACTAGACCCCTGCATACATTGATTTTTTTCCAGTTCTTTGTCCACCTATCCACCGTTTCATTGAATTATATTCATGATTCATTTACGCAATGTCATCATCCTGAGTTGAATTACGTCTTTCGATGCTGGAGATAATAAAGATCTAGTGAGATCCAAAAAGGAGAAGATTGATGTAGCTTACGACTTGATTCAGGTAAAGTTCTACTTGATCCAAGGATTTGTCTACTTGATTCACGTGAAGCTTGACGTGATCCAAACATATGCCTACTTGTTTCAAGTATTTCAGTAACTTGATTTAAGGATTTCTCTACTTGACTCAGTTCAAGCTCGACTTGATCCACGCATTTGTCTACTTGATTCAGCTAAAGCTCGGCTTGAATCAATCATTCGTCTACTTGATTTGAGTAGCTCGCACGTCGATTCAGGTAAAATTCGACTTGATTCAAGTAGCTAATGAGTGAATGAAAGTCTCTCTTCACTCGATTAAAATTTTCTCAAAAATTGACGAAAACTCGAATCGATCTGAGCGCCGTCATCCCACCTAAAACCAGTAGATTATACACTCCAATCAAGTCTCATTTTTGTGTGCACTTATTTATCTTTCAATTTTCCCCCAGTGAACATACAAAAACTCTCTATACCCCCTTTACTTTTCCTTTACCAACTGTTCTCTGTATCCAACAGTTTCTAGGTGGAAAAACTTCTTTCTCCCAGTGGAATTGTCCGGATAAGACCATGCGGGTATATCCTGCCTCTTTACCCTCTTAGTAACTTTTATATGTGGTACATTCATTCGCATTTGACGTTTATTTTTTTTATATTAACCTGAGCTCTCCCAACTTGCCTCACTCTTCGTTAAAAACCCAACGACCACCGGATGTTCCGTGCAATCTCAATCGTAAAATGTAGAAAGATACGACTTCGAAACCCCACAGAGAGTAGCTTTTTCCTCCGTTGTTATTCTCTAAATGCCGCCATTTTCTCATCCATTAGTTGTTTATCTTGTTTGTGCACTGGTGTGCTTTTTTTCCTCCTTTCTTGTGATGCTCTTAGTATACATATCCGTTTGGACTTTGACTGAGAAAGCGGCTTTTCTTCTTGGAGACCTCAGATACCTCCGACGCCAGTATTTCGCGTATATTTTGTGCACCAGGTGCTAGGGTGTGGACGCGGATAAAACCATCTGCTATAAATTTTGGAGGTATAAAGGGGAAAATGGGTGTATGTTTGCCAGTGCCTTATATTGTCAATAAGTTATGAGTTCCCCGTTTTTTTTATAGTTTTAGAAAAGTTCTTTCCTAATTTCAGGGGAGTATGAATAGGATTACCGGAGAGTAGTATTACTATTTTGGATTCCCTGCTCTTGACTATTTTCTGACTCAAGATCTGATTAACTTTGTCATATTACCCCTTCCTGCTCATAATGGGTATTGCCGCGGCTGAAGGTTATCCGATAATGATCCTGTTGTAAGTTTACGCGACTTTCGTGTTCAAAACAACACCAATTTGATGGGGGAAGGGTGGGGACAAATGGGCCTGTTAAATTTTCACTATCCGCTCGCCAAAAGATACGATCCATTGAATATTGTTAGTTTTTAATGACTCAATATAAGATCTACCTGATTTGAATCAAACTCCAGTTGATTCAAGTCGAATTCTACTTGACTCAAGTTGAATTCTACCTGATTCAAGTCGAATTCTACTTGACTCAAATCAAACTCTACCTGACTCAAGTTGAATTCTACTTGACTCAAATCGAATTCTACTTGACTCAAATCAAACTCTACCTGAATCAGAACGTTTTTTTTCTTTTTGGGTGTTTCCAACCATTTCCGTAAATAATCCACTCCAAGGCAAAATGTACTCCGAGTGATTGGTTGCAGATAATTTAGATTATCAAATAAACTGTTCCAGAAAAACTGATAATCCCACTGGGATATGAATTACGTCTCGACTATTATCCCAAATAAGAGCTTTCCCAAATCCAGAAAGACGATTTCAAGGTCAGAAGGCTCTAGACCATTCTCTTAATTCAAAGAAACGTAGAGAATTCCAATCGATGACCATGACGTGGCCTCAGTTGAGCAAAAGCTTCCTCCAGCCGATGACTGGTCAAAGTCCCCAAGGGGAGGAGAAAAAAATGTATGAAACAAGTTAGAAAAGAAGCGACAAAAAAAGTCCGAGATAGAACACGACGATTCATGAAATAAGACGGAGGGGTAGTTTTAGGGGTGTGCCACGACATATTGCTTCTCGCACTGCATGCATTATGTATGAGGAAACGAGACCCCGTTAGGAAGTCTATTAATTCAAAAAATTGTTCCGCTGGCTCTCGCGATGGGTGAAGAGAAATTTTCCACTACTTTCCTGTGTTTTCCCCTTTACTCAAATATTAAATTCAATTTTCCGAATGGAAATAGCTTCATCCAGATGTTCAACTCACTCCTCTTTGATGTTAATTATATTCCTTTGATTATTCGTTTCATTTATTAAAAAAATAATTAATGTTTGGTTTTGTTGAAACTGTTGCTCCCAGTTATTCATCAATTTTAAAGAATTTTCCGCACCATTATTCACAACATTTCCTTCCGATTTCCTATTAGCCTTTCCATTAATTATTTGACTCTTTGTGCTCCACCGCAGCACCATTTTCAAGATTCACACAGTATGTCTCTGCGTTGGATTTTCAGAAGAATTCAATGAAAATATTTCAAAAGGTTTCAACTTTAAAGCGATATGGCAATTTTCCAACTCTATTGGAGCAGTGTGAAGGCATGTGGAAGGATGTTGAGGGACAAAAGTACTGAACATATACGTTATGCGGAAGAATGGAAGAAGAGAGTGATGTGTAGGAAGAATAGAATGTGGGACACTCGTCGGGGGGCAATAGAAGAGAGGATTTTGATGTGAAACCGATAATGTCTTCAGATGGAGACTGATTGCAACTTACGTGAGTTTTATATAACAGACATTGCGTAGAATAGATATGTTTCTGATTTTTTATGGTCAGAGAGATATAAGTGGTTACATTCCGCTGGTTGCCATTTAGTATTGAAGAAGAAGAATATAATCAAAAGATTGGTTCTTGCTCCATTTAGGATAAGCTTACCAACAAATAAGCGACTGAGGAATATTTGGTGTTCTTCAAAGGTTTCAATCAAAATTTCCGACTTGACGAAATCAAATCGAACTGCGACTCATTTCAAGTCGCTGCAGTTGACTCAATCAAGTCAGGATAGAAAATTTCAAATTGATTCAGCGACTTGATTCAAGCAAGACCTGATTTATTCATTGTTGTTTTCCCGAAAGAAATTTGATGTTATGAAACTTTCGTGAAACAATTTACACGAGTAAACGTTCATTTTGGTGGCCAATGCTAAGGTAAATTTCAACCCATGAAATAGTATAGCCCCTGTGGAGGTCGTGGTTAACGCCATGGATAGACAACTCCATAGGTATGTGTGTTTGTGGTTTTGCTGGGAAAGGTGTATGAGAGAGGGTGAAATGGCTCACAAGAGCCTGAAGCTCGACACCACACAAGACTGCACCTCGATCCCTCTTCAACAGGACCAGTGAGCCATATGTATGCATGTGGTGTAGTAGCTCTCAGTGTGGCATAATTTATGGATAAACTTGGATAGTCAGAGGCAGAGGAAAATACTGGATATTGCATCAAGTGGTGGAGGAACATTCGGATGTTTCATCGGAAGCATCAAGATTATCGCTTTGAGTGTACATAGACCATTCATTATATATTCAAGCAACTGGTATATTACATACCGCTGTGATTAGATATTCTGCTCTCACTGATGCGACTACGTGGATGAAAGGGTTGAGGGGGAATATAGAGAGTGCAACAGAGCATTCGAGCCTTCAGATGATGAGAGTTGTCAGACGGTTATTATTACACTACGAAAGACTTCAGAGTCGTATGCATGTGCGACCTATCACAGTTTCCATTTTAATTTACAGACAAAAAGCCCTAGGTACCCCAAACTTCCAAGGGGCTGAGACATCTTCTAGTGGCAGATTCTCGCCAACTTTCAAGAGAATTAAGTGCATTCTCAACTTGGTTAAAGCACGTAATTGTGTTTTATAAGGAGCCTCGGATGGCTCTTTGTCATGTTTACTGACGAGCTAAGCTCGAGGGGAGGATTTCTCATTGACTTCTCGCAGGATTCAACGTGACAAAAAGTTTTCAATCATAAAAAGATTTTTTACAGCTGAAATCCCATTCTTAATCAACAAATTGAGTGTCAAAACTCAATTCGAAAATCCAAACAATACCAAACATAACATTATGTACAACAGAATCATGTATCCCAGGCTCAAATAAACCACGATAATTGTTTATCGATCACTTAAAGCCGAGAATGTGGTATACGATAATCGAGATAGGGATTTTGGTAGGATTAGGCCATGTTATCCCGCGATAACACACCATTCCACAATATCAGATATATACGACTTTGAACGTTTAAGGGCGTCCCGTGTGAATTTAAATGAACGTAAGCCATCATTCCATCAGAGAACAATCAACATTTTTTTTTATTATTGAATAGACTGAGACTCGCATTCTCACGCAGAATTCAAGCTGGAAGGCTTTTTGAAACAATTGTAGAGAGTCTCATTAAAAATAATGAGGAATGCACTTGTTCGAAAGCTTAAATTCAGTTTTCAAGAGATCATCTCTCATTTTATTTCCATTCATTTCATGATAAATGCGGAGAATATTCCGAAAGAAGGAAATTTTTCTTAAATTTAACAATAAAAAAAAATTTCTCGATTAAAAAAAATTAATTTCCTTTTTTTCTGGGAAGGGGGGGGGGGGGGCTAAAATATCATGATTTTTTGGATGAAAAAAATTGTAAGATAAAATGTAAAAATAAAAAACATGAAATTAATGTCAAACAATTGAACAAATGGGTGAGTTAAGAGTGATGCACGACCCCTTTGACAAATTGAACAAATTGCGTAAATCGTGGTGACAATTAGCTAATGCATCGGTCGGTCCGGAGGCTGGTCTGCACTGGTGATGTGAGTTTACGAGCTCACTACCATTCACCTACCCCAGCTATTTTTTTCCCCCTGTACACAGTAGTTACAACCATTCTTATTCTCTTTCCTCCTCCCTGTGCACAGAAAATCGGTTGTCTCCCCTTCCCCTCTCAATAATTGCGGACCATAAAGTGCGATTCTATTGTACGTTTCAGTCGTGAGTTTGTTATGAGGCATCTCCCCTTGTTACGAGACGTGACAGCAACCAGACATGATCACACATTCAGTATCTGAGAATGATGTATGTTTGTTATTTTTGGATAATTCTATTTACAGGATTTTTGATTAGTTTTCTTTGTATTTTTTTATGAAAACGATTCAATTCCATTATTTTTGTTGTTCTTATTTAAAAATAAAAATACACTTAAGAAACCAGTCTGATTCAGGTACGATTTTCTACCTGACTCATTTATATCAGAATCAGGTAGATTTTCGATACAGTCGACCTGGATTAAATCGATAAAAAAAATCAGGTAGGGTTCGACTTGAATTGGGCAGAATTAGACTTGAATCAGGTAGAGTTTGACTTGAATCAGGTAGAATTCGACTTAAGGATATCCAAGTACGTTGGTCATGTGATCTACTATTTTTTATAAAGAATCTGAAATTTCATAAAATTATTACCATAGTCATGATTTTCAGAATTTTTCATTTATCCTTAATTTTTCTGGGAATTTATTTCACTGAATATTATGAGAATTTATTCGATCTCAGACTTGACTATCGTTGTTCTAACCTCTCACCATTACTAGACGCCGGAAACGCATGCATTTGAACCATCCAATATGGCTGCCGTGCACAACTACAGGTTTTCTAATTGCTTGTTTGCAATTATTTGGTCGGCAACTTATATTTTTAACCATTAAGAAAAAAAGTAGAGACTTTAACGAACAAAATTATATATGGTCATATGCACGAAAAAACGTTTTAAAAGGATGAATTATTGGTTTGAAGATATGAGAGTCAGTGGCTCTTATGGACACAATGTGTTAAATATAATTCTTTGAAATTCATTATCTCGAGAAAATGGTCGGTAAGTAAGGTTGAAATTGGGCTTGAAAGAAAGCTCTTGGTCCATAGTATCAATTCCAGAAAGATTTTTTCAAAAAAAAAAAAATCTCTGAACCACTCGGATATCCTTAAATCAGGTAGATCATCGACTTGAATCAGACTTTTTTTTTCGATATGAAATAAATTAATTTTGTAACTCGCAAAAATTTTGATTCCGTCTCCAAAAACAACGATTTATCGTTAAATTCATCTAAAGTTCCTGATTTTGAAAACATGAAAACTGATTTGAAATAGAGATTTCTCGATGATAAATAATGAATAATAACCCAAGCAAATGTACAATCTTAAATAATAGTAAACGTCGAATAATAAAATCGCGTGTAAAATCACAAGGACTGAGAAGGTCATAGGACGCCGGTTTCATCACGCGATGTACATTTTTATTATTCCCTACGATTGCATTCGTGAGCCTGGTCAGGGTCGCATGATATTCCGGAGTCTGCAAAAAGGACATCGCTAAACCTGAGATTTAATGCCCGATCAGCAACAATACCCCCTTCATGATATCAAACCACCAAAATGGCGGTAAAATTCTCAATGAAAATAAAACCAAAAATTTAATCAACAAAGGAATAAAACTGAACGAGTGAGAATATTGGAAAACCCCAAAAATATGAAATTCACTTACGATTTGTCCCGTGCAGAACCATCGTGCCACCTTTCTCGACCTTTTGCACTTGCAAAAAAAAAAAAACAAAACAAAAAGACAAGCGAAAAAAAAATTACAGTACGTGTGTCACGTACCGGGTACTCCTTGACCCACGAAAACACTCAGTAATAACCTCAGTATTTCAACAAAATAAACTCATAATTCTCCCTGATGAACACACTTTCAGTTACTCTCACAATAACACCCAACAATCCTCCAGAATGAACAACTAATCATAATATTAAATTACCAAAAATTGATTTTACACTTAATAAAATAAACAATCCCCTGACTCTCAATATTCAATCATAACCGTTGCACGTTCAATGACTCTCATAATAATGTACAGATTAACCATCGATTAAATATTAATTATCTCTGTATACATGAGCTAAAAATTAATTAAACCATTGTGTTTGGTATGAATGATTATTTTAATTATTTCATAAATGTAAAATACTAGTATTAAATGAGATTAAATAAAAATTGGAATTACAAGAATTTACTGGCTATGACAGATACGCGGTGAATCTTTTGCAAAAGAAAGTAGACCAATAAAACGTACCGGGTAGACGTTTGGGCGTCGCGAACGTCGCAGTGACTGGCGAGCTACATCGGCGGCGCCCTCTCCCTTCAACCCCCAGTACATTCAAGTCTCTCCATCCTACTTCAACACGCGCACATGTACACAATTTAATACCTGTGCGCACTCTGTCCCCCTCTATCTTGCACTTTGACGTTCAGTTGTATTCCCCCACCCGATGCTCACCCCTCGCCGACTCACTCCGTGTAACGTGCTTCGACCCTCATCGTTCATCCCCCCTCGTGCAACCCCCGTCTGTCTCCCTCAAACTCTCATGGCATTTCAACATTTCTCACCATCTCGTACTGCTCTCACTCTTTCTCTCGAAACCTCCAACCCACGAGTCTACCCCAGGGTGGCTTCACGCCACGTGACTATTTCACTGACCAATCAGAATGGTGAGTACGTCATCCAAAGGTTCTCAATGGTTTTGAATATTCTTTTTTTTTTTTACTGTGGAAAAGTTCTGATTCAATGTAGATAATTCACTTGATTCATTGGTAGGAAATTTGATTGATTCAAGATGAAAGGAGTCATTCCCCTTTCCGACTCGTATCAAGTCGGAATATACCTGAATCAAGTCGCTGAGTCGATTTGGAATTTTCCATCTCGATTTGAGTCAAGCCAAAATGAGTCAAATCGGGAAATTGCATTCACTAAATCAGGTCGATGCCTGAATCAAGTAAAAAAAAACAGATCGCTTCAACAACTCAAATCAGGTAGAGTGCGACTTGAATCAGGTAGAGTTACACTTGATTCAGGTAGAGTCATCCTATTTGAATGAGGTAGATTATCGACTTACATCGAAACTTTTTTTTGCGAATACGAATCAAAATTGTTTTTTCGTTCAATTTGAAACTACAGAAGATGGAGAGAGAATTTAATTGATGATTTATCTCAAACACACGGAAAATTTCCTACAAGATATTTTCTCCTAGAATCCCTCATTTAAAAAAAAAACATTCAGTTCGAAAATTTATCATAAAATTGTAAACTACTTCAACATTACATCCCTCATATTCATTATTAATTCTATATTAAAATGGAGTTATACACCGAAGTTTGTTTACCCTACATCAGGGAGTCCCGTGAATCATCATTTAACGAAAAATTGTGAAAAATTTTCCCTCCAAGCCAGAACCAAAGGTTCTTTATTCATAATTTTAACCCAGCTAGATTTTTTTTATCTCGGAGAGTGTGGCATATAAATACTCGTTGTACTGTCAGCTGAATTATTCAGTCGAGAGAGTACATTGACTGCGCGCTTATTAACGTTTTTTCCTGGTATTTGTTTTTCCGAAGGAACATGTATGCGGGTGAGGTAAAATTCAGGATGAGAAAGAAATTCTGAAATTATTCACTGACATGATTTTTTCAGGAATGACTGAGATTTCGAAGATTGGAGATCGGATCTTTTGCCTGTGAAATTTCTTGGAGAACCTCGCGGCGGGAGGGAGAGGAGGGAGGGCATGAAAATCCTCGAGGAAATGAAATTCTTGGCCGCATCACATAGAAGCCAGAGGTCACGAGTTTTTCAATAAAACGCAAATTTTTTTTTCGCACTTGAAAAAAATGTTGAAACAGAGGAAAGAATTTATGAAAAATTCAATTAAAAATGAAGGAAGAGTGTATATAAAATTTCGGAAGGCAGAGAAGGAGTGAAAAGAGATGATGGGAGGGAGGAGGGGGAGACAGCAAAGGAGTTATCTATCCGCAAAAAAATACCATATCGATCGATCCCTCTATTAATAAAGATTTAATACTCTCTCCTCCTCTCTCTTTCTGATTTTTTAGTTCTCTAGTATTTTCTTTTTGTGCCAAGCCACGAGATAGCTTTGACATCAAAGAAAAGCGGATCGAAGCCGAGTCTGCCAATAAAGATTAAATTTCTTTTCTTTTCACTCGGTGGGAGGGGAGGAGTGCCATCGTACTCCATCGTTGGGTCGTAAAATACATTTCCGATATGATATCATTATCGAGTATCCTGTGGGGCATTAAAACACTGATACATTGAGACAAACAGTCGATGAATATTTTCAGTAGTTAAGGAACTTTTTAGTCAGGCATTTAATTTTTTTTTCCCCGTTTTTCAATTTTTAATTTTCTTTTGTAATACAAAATTATTTGTTCTAGGCCCAAAAAAAAGTTTTGATTCAAGTCGATGATCTACTTGATTCAAGTTGGATGACTCTACCTCAATCAATTCGATTCTTCGACCTACCGTGAGTAGAAAATCGGGTTGATTCAGGTAGTAAGACATCAGTGCACTTTTCGACCTGAATCAAGTCGAACACTACCTGAATCAAGTCGAAATCTACCTGATTCAGATCTAACTCTAACCTGAATCAATCCGAACCCTACCTGATATGAGTCATTGAATTGACCTGAATTTTCTTTCAACTTGATTCAGGTCGGTTGCGTCGAAAATCTACTTGATTCAGGTAGAAAGTGGCCAGGTCGAAAAATCGACTTGAGTCAATTTGAGAGAATTCCTCCCGTTTGAAAATTCAATGAGATTTCGAAAATTATTCTGAAAATCTAGGCAAAGTATTGGAACAGAAAAAGTCATTAATATTCCCAATTTAAAGAAACTCCTTCATAAAAATTAATTAAGATAATTAAATGCAATTATCTCCCCCTTTGTTCAATTAATTTGGACAAATTTTTTACTGACAAGAAAATATTTTCCGAGGGATGTACAATCTGTCGAATGAATAACCACAATGAAATGAGAACAAAGAATCTCCCCATGAGGGAAAGAGAGAGAGAGAGAAATGGGTGGAATATTGTGGACAATAATTCGATTGTACAGTGCCGGACCGGCACGAGAAATTTATGAATCCCAAGGGAGACTGGAAAAATAAATGAAACAGAGAGAATGAGAGAGAGAAGAAGGAGATGTACAGGACGGAATGCGAAATAAATGTATGATGCAGTACATGCGCTTGAGGGAGAAAATGAGTGGGGAGGGGAATGAAAGTTGTGCTTAATGATATTCCGTGAATAATTCTAGAGGTGTGGAGTTGTGCGTGGGGGTGACGTTTACATGAAGCTAATGTCCGAACACTCATATGTCGGATTGTGTTGGATAGATGGGTATATTGCATCGGCTGCTTTTTATGAATTGATGAAAGATGGAAAAATCGTATATTTTATGGTTTTTCAGACAAGAGATTATTATTCATTAATTTTTTTCATTTCTCCCTCATTCGTTTATCCAGTGGATAATTGCCGAAGCATATATCCCACGGATGTCTAATGACTGCAATGCAATTTCACAAACTCTGCGAATTCAATTTCAAGTGTAGCATAAATTATGAAGACGGAGGAATTATTCATTTACGAACCAGAACATTCTGCATAAGAAGTGAAATTTAATCGAAATGCCATAAATATGCAATTATTTCGAAAATGAGAAATTTTATGGAAAAGTGTCATGAAAGGTTTTTTGTAGCTGAATAAATTTCCGAGAAAAAGTGTCTCTTTATATTTAAAAAAAAAATCAGTCAGTATCGAGTTAATTGAATTCTTAAAATATTTGAATTCAATTTTTTTTTTCAATCGCATTTTAAATCGATTTTTTCATTAAAATTCGTAGTAAATTTGTCAATAAATAAGAAAATTAAATAAAAATTCCTCTGAAATCCTACAATTAATCAGTTTTATATCGACAAATAAATGAAAGACTATATCCCGAGGTCAATTCCCATTACTCTCACACTCCATCAATGACATTTTTTCTCCTTTTATCAATCGTAGATTTCACACTTCCTCCCTTTTCCCTCATATACCTCTTGAAACTGAAATGAACTCGCCAGTCAAAAGAATTTCTATGAGCCGTGCCAACAGTATCGGATTCGCTCGAAGCCATATTATACCCAAGCACTGCAAAAAGAAGTGTAACTCCTGCACTAGAAAATGAGACACATCTAACGGAAAAAAGTATACAGAATTCATTGAAAATAAACTGAAGAGTAAAACGAAAAAAATCACGATTTTTGAAAGGGAATTTTTAAAAAAAAACGATTGATTCATTCATCAATAATAATTGTATCCAATTTTCTTTTTAATTTTTTAAAAATGAAATTTCCTTTGAAATTTGATCTTAAAAAAATTGCATTAAAAAAATATATATATAAAAAAGAAATTATTCTGAAAAAAATTCATGTTGCACTAATTGAAATACTAGTGGGAATAAAACCCATATACAACCGTTACAAGAGAGTGCAATTACGTAAGCCTTTCTTGCTTGCTCAGCTATCCCCCTCCCCCTCCTGTCCACAGACTCAAATCCCACCTTAACCTCTACGTCTTCTGCAATACAATGTCCTATCCAACGTGCTTTTTCTCCAGCCCAGATACTTAATTTGTTCTGGCTTCAAAAGGGCGGTTTTTATTTGAAAAAAAGAGCTTATAAAAGATGTCAAGAAAAGTTAATCCGAGTATATGAGATGAAACATCTCCCTGTGTCTACACCGGAGCCAATATAACAGTTTTGAGACACATTGTAACGCTCCAATATCGCTAATGAACTTGTACGTGCATCAGAGAATGAGGAATTACGAAATTTAAAAGGGGAGAATCAGCAATCGGGTAGGAAGGTGTTAGTCTGTTTTCCGACCTGAATCAAGTCGAAATCTACTTGATTTAAGTCCAACTCTACCTGATTCAAGTCAAACTCTACTTGATTTGAGTCGTCGAATCGAGCTGAATTTCTTTTTTCGACTTGATTTAGGTCGGTTGCATCGACCTGAATCAAGTCAAAAATCTACCTGAATCAAGTAGATTCACGCCTTATTTCAGGTCGATGCAACCTGCCTGAAACAAGTCGGAAAACAAATTCAGATTGATTAAACGACTTAAATCGGGTAGAGTTCGACTTGAATCAGGTAGAGTATGGCTTGAATCAGGTAGTGTTCGACTTCTGACTTGAATCAAGTTGAAAAAAAAATTGAACTCGATTCAACTACTCAAATCAAGGAGAGTTTGACTTGAATCAGGTAGTGTTCGACTTGAATCAAGTAGAATTCAACTTGATTCAGGTAGAGTTCGACTTGATTCAGATAGAGTTCGACTTGTTTCAGGTCGAAAAACGGACTGACGTCTTTCCATCAGAATCAATCCGATTTATAGGTCGAACAATCGGATTAATTGAGGTGGAGTCATCCTACTTGAATGAAGTATTCTCAAGAAAATGGGAGTATTGTAAGTGATGTAAATTGAATTGAACTGGAGTTGTTACATCTGGAAGAGCAATTCGACATTGTTTAGCATTTGAAATGGAATTTCGTGGATTTAATAGAGATTCGTGGAAATTGGCAATTTCCAATTATTTGGAATGAAATTGCGCGGTCGTATCTTATGGGTATTAATCTCATTTCCATGGATGTGAACACAGATGTTGTGTGATCAATAATAAACAATGAAGGGAATAAATTAACAATTGCTAATAATTTTTTTTCAATTGAGATGAATGGTGAAAGTTTTTTTAAATTTATCATGAGAGGAAAAAATTGGAAAATGGGGGAATGCAGAAACGAGTGAAGTCGATGAGGGAAAATGAAGAAAAAAGCGAGAGCGGACGAAGTATGGCGGCAATGAAATAAAATTCAACAGAGGAACGAGCATGAACGATACCCTCGGACGAGGCCAACGGGTACCAGAGAGGGATCGTATATATGTGCCTTTCGGCAATTTCCGTCCTTCGAATTGAAATGTTATTGCGTTAGCGACACGTTCCGGTCTCTCTTTCCCTTTTCCCATTACTTCGTTTCGAGGTATGGGTGAGAGAGGATTATCCAAAAGACTGAATGAAATTAATGAGTTTCGAGTGTGGAATTCATCGCGCCTCTGATTCACACTCTCTTCTCTCATCAATTTTCATTCTCGTTTTTTTTACGACTTTTTATTTGATAAAATTTATTCCTGTTATCATTTTAAAACCATTGGGGCAAAACAGGTTGTATTTTTTTAAATAACTTATTATAAGAATTGTCAGGTTTTTAATTACTAGTAGAATGATAAAATCATAAGTCATTTGAGAATCAGTTTTTGGAGGATATCTCGTAGCCAAAGAGAGATGGAGAGATTCTTGTAAAGACCTTTTTTGTAGAGTAGAGGCAGATCTACAAAAAAAGTCATTATTCAAATTCGGCTATCTCCGTTAGATTCAAAGATATTCATTGAAAACTTATCGTGAAGTCAACACAAATCGGATTGATTCAGGTAGAAAGACATCAGGCCCTTTTTCGACCTGAATCAAGTCAAACTCTACCTGAATTAAATCGAACTCTACCTGATTTAAGTCGAAATCTACCTGATTCAAATCGTTGAATCGATTTGCATTTTTCTTCGACTTGATTCAGGTCGATGTAGCCGACCTGAATCAAGTCGAAAATCTACCTAATTCAGGTAGAAAATTCTACTTGAATCAGAATGATTCCTTGTAAGTATTCCTGTTTTCCCACTACACTGCACAGAACAATATTCTCAATTTGAGAGATCTTTTTCTTTTTCAAAGTTTGGTGGAGCGAGTGGATGAAATAAAAAATGAAAGTCGATAGGCCTAGGTGGGCCAAGGGACAGAGAGGGATGAAAAACGTGCCACGTGACTTTTATTACAGGCGAGCGTGCTAATCCTGAGCAGCCATAAATTCATCGTTGGGGAATTGCTCCTTAACCTCGAGCCTCGGCGAAGGATCGAACGACCTGTCGGGAGTCTTAAGGTACGAACGTGATTCCCCCGACCGGGGAGATTCCACTCTACATCCTGTATATACCCTTCGAATTGGTGGGAGGGGTGGAGACGCGCCTTTCGGACTACCTTCGGGTCTCTCCGATGAAGGAAGGGCGGGCCTGGATTTACGGTGGAATTTGGATAATATACTCCCAATCGTGCTGTGCAACAGCCAATGGGGAGGGGGTAAACTACTCTGTAAATCGTCTCAGCAGTGTAGAATTTGAATCAGAACTTTTTTTTGGGTATTGATATGATGATTACTGCAATTCGATCCAATTGGAGATTTAAATATTTTTTGAACATTCGTCATAGAAATTTTCCTTTAAAAAAAAGTCATTTTTTATCCTGCATATTCCCAATAGTATGAAAATTCGTATATAATCTTCCTTTTTTTTTCTCTCGAATTCTTTTTTCTCGACTGAAGAACGAGTGGTCCCTGACGACGAGGCTCACGGAAGTGATTAAGCGTCACGACGGGAGAACATCCATTGGGTTCCACCGGAATAAACGCAAGTGCTCTCTCTCGAGAGAGAGGAAAAGGGGATGAAAAAAAAGTGAAAAGCAATGGTATAAGCACTATAGAGGGACGATGACGAGGACTCCACAACTACGGGGATGTACACTCGAGAGAGGTGGAATGTCAAATGCACCAAAATACGTCAGACATTTCAGAGAAATGTTGAAAATTCTCATCGATGTACCAAAAACTCGAGAGTGCTGCTGTCAGAGGAATTTCCAATACCAAAAAATAAGCCTCGACTTTATTTCATTCGAATTCATGAAAATTGAAGCATTTAATCACGCAAACAAATTGATAATTTTTTCAATGGAACTCCACAATTTCTCCATTGCAGACAGAAAATGATAATTAGATAGTCATAACAATGAAATTACAAAACTTCTCAAGCAATAAATTTCCATTGCCCAAGTTTAATAAGCATTGTATCACCTCCTCCTCTTCATTAATTAAACTTCGCATTCTCCTCCCCGATAATTCCGCCATGATACACAGAAATACGAGAAAATGGAGGAGGACAGTTCTGATAATCCCGTGATTCATCTCCAAGAATGAGACATCGTGCTCATTTCATTTATTTAGCAAACTTTATTCCACGTAATGGAGAAAATTGAAGTGATTCTCACTCGGATTTTTCCCCAATATTTGTACAGCAATTAATTTAGCAGTGGATAATAATTCGTGACGATTTTCAACTGGAATTGTTCAAGGTTATGTTATCAATTCCCATGTTGAAGGAAATGGAGCGAATGAGAGGACAGAAAATTAATAAGGACTATTCATAGTCTGGAATGAAGGAACGTTAACCCGTTTATTTGAATTGAGCTCATTGGGACCAGTGTAATCTGAGATCTCGGCAATACGCAAATTGGTGGAAAAGCCAGCTGTGCAAGAGATGGTGGCTATGTACCAACAGAGCAAACAGAAAATAATAGGACTGGAGAGGAGGATGGGAATACCCTCATTCTCACTGCTTCATTCGCCTTCATCCAGCTTCTACTCTGGTTCTGATATTCCCACTGTTATACTGCCATTCGCTTTTTCCATCCGATACCATACGCTAACGTCATTTTTCATACGAAATATTCTGAATATGGCGGGATGAGTGGTGGAATATATTTGAGATGTAGAAGAATGATTGGATTCGAGGGACTTATTTTAGGAGTAATTTAGGAATGAATTATTTAAGGGCTTGACTTGATTCAAATATAGGAAAATGATTGAATCAGGTCGAACTTTATCTGAATCAAGTTGCAAGTCACTTGAATCAAGTGGAAAAATATTTAGATCAAGTTGAATACCCTCAACATGTTGAATGACGTATCAATCAAATGATCGTCAATGTAGTTCATCATCACACTATTTTCGTAATTACCTTTCGGATCGAAGCTTTGATAAGACGATATAATGAAAAGTGGAATCAGAAATGTTTTTATTAGTATGCAAAAACGAAAAGAGTTCAAAATGAATGATAACCTCTCTTCATATAAGATGTTCTCCCCCAGATCAATATCCTCCTCAAATCGTGGGATGTTCCAAGAGGCGAGAGAGATGAAAATATACTATGTGCTTCTTTCCGCTAAAACCTGAGCTAAAGCGAAAATGGCAAGATTGAGGTCAGAAGCAAGAGAGAAAGGTAGGTCGATTTAATTTTACGAACTTTTCACTCCCAGTACTGTAGTACTTGCACGTTTGACTCGCAGCCACTTTGCTAGTCGTGCCAAGTACGCCACTGAGAATTCGTCGCTCGTTTCATCCCCCGTGCTGAATAGTTTTTCAACTTTTCGACAGCCTCCACTGCCATCTTTCGTTACTTTTTGTCTCTCTTTCTCTCACTACTTTGGGGTCGCGTTATGTACGCTATCGTCTCATTCGGGGAATAAATTTTCAACGGAACTGAAGCAAAAACCCGATGACAGCCACTCTGATGCAAGTGCAGCAATCGAAGTAAGTGGCTCTCGCGTTTTAAAACCCAAAAAAAGTCTCTATGTTCTTGTACTACTAATGAATCTCTTAATCAATGGAGGATAATTCTGCGAAAGGTACACGAAAAAAACCGTTCTGATTCGAGTAGAATATCTAGCATGAATGGTCATATCTGAAAATCCGAATTTTTTCAATTTTCGAGGGGAGTGAAACCTCGACTTAAAATGCCCTCCTCGGGCTGTCGCAACACAGAGACTACCAGTACCCTCCCTACAAACTACTCAGAAAGTTAGAAAGGAATCTGTCGGTGGATTTGGAAAGATTGACCACGACCGGTCATCAAATTTAAGTTAAAAAATTTTCACCTCTTCCATTCCTTTTCTATTCATTTTTGATTTTATGATTTCACTGATTTCAACCCATTTCATTACAGAGTGACACAGTGATTTCACAAATGAATGGCCCTTCGAATCAGATGATTCATGTTAACTCAATTCCTTTGATCACTCAACTACTTCATGCAGATGTGCAGATGAAAGTGAAAAATAATGATAATGAAAGTAAAAATAAACTCACCGAGAAATGCACTCTCATCATTGTCGAGATCAAGATCAAGATCTGAGGATTGTCCATTGGTATTTGAATGCTGATTACGCGTTACAAGATCCATGTCCTCGATGTTGGACCGGCACTCGAGATGCCGTTGCTCCAGATAGCCAGCGGCAAGGAGTTCAGCCAGCAGTGGCAGATAAGGTGAGGTAAGTAGACGCGGGCTTGTTCCACGCACACAGCCAGGTATCCAGAGGCCAAGGAGACCACAGGGTACCGCGGGTACCGCGCCCGCACTCACGAAGCCACCGTTCAAAAGTTCACCGCACAACATAGGTATCACAGAGACGCACTTATAGTCAATGGGTCTTTTACCGCGCCAATGAGTCGCCGATTATCTGAAAAATAAACATAAAAACACCATTTTCAGATTTTCTTCATTATTCGACAATTTCAATCATTTTAATAATTTATACAAAATATTAATTAATGAAATTCACATCAATTCAATGAAATTAATTGGATGAATTCTCTCCAAATATACAGAGAGCTGAAAAGAATTTCCTCTCTGTGAAAAAAAAACTCATTTGTTGACAATTTTTTAAATTCACACTGGCACATAATGACTGAAAACACGCCGAAAGGTCATATAAAACCGGCTCAAAACTTTTCACACATTATAAACTTTTCGCGCGAGTCACGAATATGCCCGGGTTGCCTGATGGCGATGATGTTTGCCAGAGAACTTTGAAAACAGTGTTATATGCGATGGAATTTTTTTTTTTTATCTATGCCGGGGCGTGACGATAACGTGTACTTCGATGGATCGTATATCTCGGCATACGGCACACAATCACCCATTTTATGACAGAGTGTAGGACGCCTTGAAAAAAAAAACACGTATGGTACTTGTCGTTGGAGGTGGCCAATGGATACTGGGTATTAGCATGACGCCATTGGGCACGACAACCTCGTGGGTGCAGAGGCACTCATATTGTCAAATGCAACAGGGCCGTAACTATATTGTTTTTACTGTTAAGAGATTGTGAGATATTTCTTTGTCCCTTGGGACAAGTATGAGCATGAGATGAAGAAGGTTCTCCGAGTTGAGAGAACGATGGTGAGGTCGTAACACTATCCGGTATGTTTATTGGTACGAGGAAAAACATTTGACTGAGACTATACAATGCAGATTTTATGGAAGGAAATCAACATACCTGAGAGCGCCCACACTCAACTACATTTACAAGTCATGAAGTCATTAAATTTAAAGGGCATCTCTTTGATGTTGATTATCAAAATAATTTTTACATTCCATTGGCTCAAATCATCTCGAATGAAAATTTTGGTATTATATTCTGAAATGAGGTATCAAGAATTGGGATTGATTTACAGAAGAATTGCCACGAAATTTTTATTTTTAGGATTCTTGAGTCATCCTGATGAAGGTGCGCCTTTGCCCATAGATATCAGCATTCTCCAGAGTCAAATAGGACTAGCCCTATAGGGCATTCAGACATATGGTCCCCCAGAAAGCACCTCATTTGCATTTGTTTTCCTAACAACCTAAAATAGCATGAATATCGAGTTCAATCCACTCCCTCTCTACATTATGTGACAAAACACGAAAGGAACATGACACGCAGTCGAGAATTAACCCCTAGGAAACCCCTGTGCGAAGCCCCTTAAAGAGTCAATTTGGTGAATTTACAGGTTTTTAACTCCTGAACATTTAAATTGCCGATAAAGTACTTTTCTCTCTAGAAAAATCCATTTTGATTTAAGTACTGAGTATATTTGAAAAGAGCTCTAGAGACAATTCCGAATACTGTGAACTTTTAAAATTTCTACCCGTAATATTCTTCAACTAGTGAATTATTCAACGAGCCTGTACCGACACGGAATGGAAGTGAATATTTTTTTTTTCTGATATCACGTTTTTCTCATTTACACTTCTCTCCTTCACAAACTAAATATTAAAAAAAAAGAGGAGGAAAATTGGAGATGAATTTCTGCTGATATCTATCGCCTATTCCGTTACCCCTTTCTCACAATCCAAATAATACAATTTTATTTGACTCCTATCTCCTGTGTTCTATTCTCGGAAATCTTTCAAGATGAATCGAGCAGAGTCATAACCCAAAATGGATCCAGCTAGCTTGTCTATAAATCGGAGAGGTCAAATTTTTATTTTTTCCCACATTCTTCCATCCCTCCGTATTTCCGTCTGGGTAAATACCAAACTGGTGATGTTACCGGGGTTCAAAGGAGATATACCGACTGACTCGATATTACATCTGACGTCTTCCCAGAGCCAACAATCAATCCTAGCGTAACCCACTGGAGTTACTGATTGTTTATGAGAAAGACAGTGTAGCAAAAAAAAAAAAAGTTCTGATTCAAATGGAATTAAGTGATTTACCTACGCGACTATTCACCCGACTCGAAAAAAAAATGCAATAGCAAAAGTACGAAAATATTAAGTACATATTATCATTTACTGCCAACGAGAATTACCGCAATCCAGAAAAATCCTCAACACTGTATTCTTCCACGAAAGAGGAGAACGAAAAAAATAAAGCCACGAAGGTGAAGCCAAGAGCATAAACCACAACAGTAGCAGGTTGATTGATCGCACCGTCAGAGACTCCAGCCAACCTGGCGCCGACCCGCAGCGGCTCTCAGCCCTTCTACTTATTCCACCATATACCAATGCAGCAACACTATCAACTTCAAAACGACTATGTGTGAATAACCAACCTAGTACAATTGGTTCTGGCTTTACGTTGCACCAAGTATGGCTGCATGTTCTGACAATTACGATGCAATTATGATAAGGCTTGAGCGTCGTTTCGCCTCAATTCACCAGTATATAATATGGCCGTATCTGAATCCCCTATTGTGTGAGTCACGCGGTCAACTTCACGCGATTGAATCCACGCGGTGAACTTGGCGCGAGAGTTGTAAGAGTTATCATAAGGCCAATTTCTCAGTTAGAATTTCATAAAGAGGTCCTAGAGAAGTATTCAGGAAAGTTACAGGAACCCGGCTGATGTTTTACTTGTCATAAGTGTCAAAATACAAAATATGCCAAATGGCCTAATTCGAGAAATTGGATGTATCGTCCTTTGATATGTATGTTGGGGGTGTCAAAAGGTTTTCGTGGTCAATTTCTCGATTGGATATTCGTTAGGGAGTTCTGGAGGAATAGCCTCGTGACTCACGCAATGGGGAATTCAGACACGACCATGTTATATACACCAATTGATTGCGCATCAAGGGCAGATCCTTCCTGCACCGAGAGAGTGAGGTAAATAAAAATGAAGAATGGTCCGATGTGTTCCATCGATATATATTTCTAAATATACATCAATTGCATATCGATTCGATCGACGTGTGGAGCATTTAAATGCTGAAGTAACACAGGCTACCGGAAAAATCAATACTAAAAACGTGCTACATGAAATATTTAACATTCAACTGACTTGCATGAGGAAAACCAGTGCAACTACGTAATCAGATATTCATTCACGATAAGTATTACTTTCATAATGAAAAATACTTCACTTCAGAAGTTGTTTCACTTCGATGACAGCGACAGTAATTTAAATAACTCTGGCACTCCTTGAAATGTCCTCAGAAGAGTTTGTACAAAGTACACAACACTTACAAATAAAACTCATATTTTTTCCACTGTACCAAAACAGTTGTGAGTTTCTCTTGGGTTGTGAATTTTTTCGTAAACTATGTGAAGTGGTAACAGCATAAACCCTTGAGCGTTGTGTACAACCAAATAGTAGAAGACTGAGGCGAGTTACCGACAAGAGTTGCATATATGGGAGAAAAAGCTTACGGATATATGGTAACTGTGAAGAGGAAGACAAGTATGAAGTGAAAAAAAAAAAAACACAAGTGGAAGAAGTAAATTCGGACTTGTTTGAGAGGGAGAAGAAGGTGTATGACACGGAAACGAGAGGCCAGACCACTTCGTCACGCTTGAGAGAAGTCCAGAGAGAGTTTCGTAGGAGAGCTGGGTTTAATTTACGCGAGTGCTGGCTCTCAAATGCATATCCAAGGTTAGTTCACCTGCAGATGTAACGGTCTGAGACATCGACACATTTTTTCTTGTACTGTAGTCAAGTGACGTTGAAGGAAAGACAAAAACAAGAATAAAAATTTCAAATTCACATCATTTTCCATTCTATTTTTTTCCAGGATCATAAAATGACGCCGTAAGGTTTGGAGAGGGTTTGAGTAATCATAACCTTATCTCTGCGCGCGCATCAACTAGTGAAAGACTACGGTTCCCCCACTCCTCAGCCTACGCTAATAAAGAACTACCCAAACAACATTATGACGTCATAAGTTATGACTCATAACCTGACAATTATTCTTACAAACGACTGATTCTTCTCAAATATTATTACAAATTTCTCCTAAATATGAGGATAAATCATCTAACTTGACCATTCATTTGCTCAAGAAAATGCATAAGTGGAGAAATTGGAGAACAAAATGGCTTTCATACGATTTCTCTAACCTAGTATTTAGTCGAATCACCATGGCCATTCCAACACATTAATCTGAGGAGAAACGATAATGACTGGGCGTATAATAAACGACATCAGCCACACATTTCATCCAAGATGTTCCTCCCCTATTTTACGTCCAACAAGCATAAAGCAACCGTGGCAAACCGGCAGAGATTCAGAAAGGAAGAGCTTTACACCGAGTGCTTTACGTCAGCCTTTTATTAATACTGCCTAGTAATGAAGTCAGTACATAGCGATAAAGCACTGTACTATATAAATGAACGACAATGAGGCATCCGTGGATAGAGACATTGCCAGACACACCATCTTTTATGTGTATATTTTATGCGTTACGTTATTTTATGGTTTTGCTATTCTGTTTTCTGTCACAATCGGTCAGAATCCTGAGTATAAAAAACTCCCTGATGAGATGCTGAAGTCACAGAAGAAAAATTACCAACGAATTGAATCATAAATGATTTAGTAAATCCAATGCTTTCCAACAATATTCATATTCAATCTAAAACCAAACCAATATCACCCTTTTACGCTAATGAAGCGACGAAAGTAGAGCAGCACAGCCTTGAAGCTCTTCTCTAGCCTCAGCAGTTCCAGTATCTTTCAGAAGATTAAAGGGTACGCGCAAGAGGAAGTTTACCGTGTTTCGAGAATGGAGATAGAGAGTGATATATCTCGAAGAACAAAGCAGAGGAAAGAAGATGGGCGAAAAAGGCGGGAAAATAAAGAGCAAAAGGACGGGATGGAGATGGTGGATACCTTTAGTGTTTCCACAAGAACAGAAGACGGCATTCAGTGTGACCCCCGAGGTGGGCGTAAAATGCGTGACAATGGATACGAGAGTAGATGGTGACCCACACTACACAGATAGCAACTGCACTTTGCTTCCCTCCTGTGCCTCCAACACCACACTGTACCATTCTTTTTTATATCATAGCCCAGGGAGCATTCATAGCGACTGGGAGACAAAACTGTAGACGAATTTCTCGTCTCGACCCCTTTTCTTTCTATTCTTCTGCATCCAACACTCAAGAAAAAAAAGTTTTGATTCAGGTAGGATTTTTCGATAAGGCCACTTTCTACCTGAATCAAGTGGAAAAAAAAATTTGACGATTCAACGACTCAAATCAAGTAGAGTTCGACTCAATCAGGTAGAGCTGGACTTGATACGGTAGATCCAAGAATCGGATTCCTAGAGATAGACTCATCCTACTTGAACGAGGTAGATTATCGACTCGAATCAAAACTTTTTTTGGGTGAATCATTCCAGGATAACTCGAATCCAAAAATGGAAGAGGATTGACGAAGCAAAAATGTAGGATAATGAAAATAGAATTTATAATAGAGTGCAGTATTTCGCCTCAATGTAATGAAGCCTCATCCTTAAAATTCGAAAATTCATTTGACAAGTGAAGCAATCAATGTCACAATTTCTGTCCCTCGTACCAACGTTAATCCGAAATATTCGCTAGAAATTGGAAGTAATGAAACCCGTAGAGATTCAATTTCAAGATAATTCTCAATTTATTATATTCCACTATTCGTTTTGTTATCAATAAAACGTGTTTTTTCACTGATGCAACTTCGAATCTCATTGTACCATCGATTAGCTACGAACCTGGGGCATTCAATTGGGTGAAAAAATTGAATCATAGAGTATTGATTATTGGAGATGGTTACTGAAGAGGATAAAGGCTTTCAGAATTTGGAATAATAGAATTATTGAATAATGACTGAGCAACAATTTCGATGAATCAATGGGAGTTGAATTGTGAAAGTGAATCCATTGAGAGAGACAAAGAAATTCAAGGAAGAAGAAGAAATTGAAATGCTTTGAGCATTTTCCCATATCCCAAGTTTTTGAAATCCCTGTAGGCCAGGAATACACACAGGAGGCATTGGCTGAAGTATATATCTGGGAAAAGAGTCCAGAGGGTTAATTTAACCCATATCAGAAGGGACCTGAGAAAAGTAAAGAATGTTTGTTGTGCAACCGGCTCTCAATCACATGTGACCAAGCCCAGAAAAGCCGAGGGTTACTCCCATGGGGCACAGAAAGATCTGTACAACTACATACACACCTATACCAAGACCCTACTATTTCTTTCATTTTTCTACCGTTGAACATGCCTTGACACTAGAGGTGGATCTTCGAGTCAAAAGTTGTTTAAGCCACGTTGACAAATATTTTACTGTTCGATTATTGAACGAGTGTGGGAAATCGACACTCGATGGGGAAGGAAACAGGAAAAGATAATCCAGAGGATATCCTCTGGAGAATTTTCTAAATTCTTTGTCTGGTAGAACGGATGTATGTATCACTCAGCTAAGCTCAATTACTGATGTTTCTGCTTCAGAATAATCATTTAAAGTTTTGATGAGATAAGTCTACAACCCCCACCACCATCACCTGAATAATTCTCTCAATGACATATTGATCCAGTAAATCATTCAAGACCACATGCAATTAAAATAGGAGAGGATATATATATATGACCGGGTAAGAGGTAGAATAATCGATTGCGAGTGGATTCGTCCACAATCACAAAGAGGGTAAACTAGGAGATGTGGCAACGTGTATCCAGACTAAACAGGCCATTTGCCTCATACAATGGAGGCACGTCAAGCAGGCAGTTTGACTTAATTACCAGGAGTTGCCAGACCCTTACACCCCTTTGAATTCTCCCACAACCTCTGGAGTCTCTGACGCACAACATCGATTAATCGAAGCGGAAGTGATTCCTCTCGTTATATTGAAAGAGAAAATTATGGAGTGGAGAACAAAATGTCGAGACAATCAACGAAATGCTGGTCCCGTTCGGATTTGATCATTATGTTCGCCTTCTCGAGTGTATAATTGGAGTGGATTAAGTTGATTTAAATTACTTACTGGAGTTGTTACGCGAAACGCCCTCAGCCTCGCTCGGTTTATCATTCGGAAAACACCTGCACATAGATATATAAGGTACTATTACAAATTCAATTAATCATTGACTCTAGATATTTTTACTTGAATTAATTTCAAGGTCATAATTATCATTTTTAAAGAGATAAATATCAGTTTCTCTTCATTTTTCATCATAAAAAATCCATCAATCTTTCGGGAAAAAAAACGAATTAATTTAAATTCCCATATTCCCCTCGTTTCGTGGTTCACTTAACCCAATATCCAACTACCACAATTACCTCACCATCTGGTACACCCTACCAATATGAACCACCAACTGGGTAATCAAAATGGTTACGTAGTCATTTGTTCATTTAGTGGGAAAGAAAAATGGTTGAGGGTAATGGGATCTTCATTTTCTCCTTAGAATATGCCGTGTTCGTAGTGTCGGAGGGGTTCGAGTAGCGTACATGAACATGAATTTTGTCCTTTGACGTATTAAGAAATGAATTTTGCGATATTAAAATTTGCTATTTACACCCCCAAAAAAAAAGTTCTGATTCAAGTCGATAATCTACCTGATTCAAGTAGAATGACTCTACTTTAATTAATCTGATCCTTCCATCTACCGTAAGTAGAGAATCAGATTGACTCCGGCAGAAAGACGTCAGTTCGTTTTACGACCTGAATCAAATCGAGCTCTGCCTGATTCAAGTCGAACTCTATCTGATTCAAGTCAAACTCTACCCGATTGAGTCAAACCCGACCTGAAATTTATTTTCGACTTGATTCAGGTCGGCTGCATCAACCTGAATCAAGTCACTGAACCTATTTTAAATATTCGTCCCCGACTTGATTCAAGTCAGAATTGGTCAAGTCGGGAAATTTGACTTGAATCAGAACATTCCAAATTTTTGACCCCAGTGAGACTCGAACCCACGTAGCTCCGATTGCCAACCCCTCCAGTTCTAACCACTCAGCCAACACCGTTGATCGGCAACCAACGAATATATTCCCCAACTCAATAACTATTAATCTATTAAGTATATAGACCCTCCAGAGATGTCATTTCTATTCGAAATGATCGATTATCTATTGTCGTCCTTTTCAGAATAAAATCCAATACAAATGTACAACATCTGTACAAGTCATTGGCCCTCTATAAATACATCATTAAATAGACATTAAGAAACGTATCTCAATATCAAACGCAAACTGAAAGCGAGAAATATACAGCCAGCAGTGGTATGCATATATTCAAGTTTATGGGGTGAGTTACCATGCCCATTCCCCGTGCATCTTTCTCTGATTTCCCGAGGGAAGTTTCGTTTGCCTCGACGCGTGTAGAACTCGAGGGCGATGCTGGAAAGTGGCATTCTATCTCACACACACGAGAGAGAAGAAAAGTATGATGAAAAAAAAGGCACTAGAATAAGAAAAGAGAGTTGAAAGAGAATGATATTGGCGTGTCCACGAGGACTGTAGCTGGTACTGGGGTGCCCGAGTGAGGCATGATTTATTTTATCGCTTTTCCAGAGCCAGCATAATTCCACCTTCCGAAGAGAGTTATATTTTCCAGTCTCCTCCGAGGTAACTTCACGTATTACCGACATTCGAACACCTCTACACTTCTGCGTCATCCTGTCCCGGAGCTCTATATCTTATCCTTCTTTTTCTATTGGCAAATCGAGAATTAGATGCCAGATCAACAGGTTCACGGGGACCATATGGGGGCCCTTGACCCCTGTCACTCAGAAATCTCTACACTTACTCAGTTGGGGTGAAAAAAAAAGTAGAGAGAGAATATCGGATTGACGAGGAGAAGAAGAAAATCGATCAGTCGACGATTCATGGAGTCGAAGGCAACTTTTTGAGGATTTTATTATGAGTGGAGAGTCAAATTAATTTTTGCAATTACCTTCCACTCTCATTGATATTTCAATTTCTACAAAAAAAAAAATTCATTTCAGATAGCAGCCGGCCTGAATCGAATCAAAAAAACAAATTCAGATCGATTCAACGACTCGAATCAGGTCGAGTTCGACTTGAATCAGGTAGAGCTCGACTTGATTCAGGCCGTAAAATGGACTGACGACTTTCTACCTGAATCAATCCGATTTTCTACTTACGGTAGGTCGAAAAATCAGATTAAATCAGGTAGAGTCATCCTACTTGAATCAGGTAGATTATCGACTTGAATCAAAACTTTTTTTTTTCAATGCAATATTGGCCAGAAGCTTATGAATCAACTGAATCATTCCAAATTTCTAAAACTTTAGAAAATTGCTCACAAAAGTCTGCAATTAACCGGAATCCATTGAATTACAAAACCTTTCACCCAAATTACCTTCCATTTGAATGAAATCAAATTACCTCCCCCAAATAAAACCAAAAAATAAAGTTATGAAGCTAAGCCACTGCCGAGAACCTTCCATTATCACCGCGAGGTCAATGACACTGCATGCACTGAAGTGTAGTGCTATTGAGGGCAAAACTGGTGCGAGAATACCATATGGAGGTGGACGGATATTCAACGAACGCCGCACCCACCACGAAAACAATAGGACCCAGTAATCTAGGTCACTCCTAATAATAGTCGATTTCTAGCATTTCCCGCCCCCTTCCCCTTCCCTTTCTCCATTCAACGAAATACCAGGTAGACCCTACCATCCTACTCATCATGCAGTCTGCTCTCTATACTGTCATTCTACTAAATTGTCCACTGATATGTTGAAATCTGTGTATTCACATTTCTGGGCGTATGATAATTCTATTCCGAATCCCTTAATATTCCACCTTCATACACATATTTTTTTTCTTACAGCGACAAAGAGAATTTTTTCGAAAATTCCAGTGTACAGAATAGAATATATATTTTCCGCCTCGAGTTCATCCCAAGAATTTTTGTTTTCATTTTACAGTAGAGCTAGGAGGTGGGGCGTGATGTATCCGACCTACTTCTCGGCTTGGAACCATCCTATGTACATATAGATATGGACTTTTTTTTTGTATGTCATGTACACCCAGGGTACATTTTCAATATATCTGGAGGACATGAAGCCGGATATTCCCTAGTATAGTATCGACCGTCGACAGGTGGCGAAAAGCAAAGAGACATCGGGGCTTTTGTTATAGGGTAAGCAATAGCTGTCTTTTCTTACTTATTTGGTAGATTTATCCATGTCACAGGGAGTTGCGATCGTGATGTTCAGGAAATTTGTCTCTCTGGATTGGAATTTTTATTTCCATCATATTATTTTCATCTCTGAATCGAAATAAAAAGTCACGTTCAGATCATTTCATTTCTTTTTTCCTTTATTTTTTTCAGTTTTGAGGATATTCATCAGAAATTCAACCGGACGCTATTTAATACTCGTAAATTCCATTCAATATAATCCTCTGAAGATCATGCTCCAAACTATTGCCAAATGGAAAAACGGATTACATTCAGAATAGAATGAAGAATAATGGAAAATCCTTAATCAGATGGATTTAATGTTTTTGATGTCATGGAAAATTTACTCTCCCATTATTAAAGTAGAAAAGAAAAAATCTGCTCGTTCCGTTCAAACTTTCATTTAAGTCTTACGTTAATTCACTTCATAAATTTCCGAGCTTTAGTGTAAACCATACGGCACTGTAATGTCCCAAGTAGAAAATCCGTTTCTACTGTCCAGAAAAGCGGGTGCTCGTTACTAACGTTCTAACCAGTTTGTAGTATAGTGATGATGACCCACGAAGCACCCCCCCTACCCCCTGAGCTAAGCGTCACAATGCGGAACACAATATGGGGTTTAGCTGGGTGGAGACCACGAGAATTGCTTGATAAATAATAGCTCAAGTATAATCCCCATTGAGAAAAATTCTTTGAGAAGAAAAGTGTGCCATGCTTCAAGTATTTATTGGCCCAGGTGGTGATAGTAGCGTTGATTGTCGCTTTATTTTGGATATTGTTCTACTCTCTTTGATTCAAGTAGAATTTGACTTGATGTAAACATTTATTTACTTGGTGCAAGTAGCTCCCAACCCGGTAACTTGGTTTGGATGGGATTCAACTTGATCCAAACGATCTCCAACTATTTAATTGTATTTAATTCAAGTAGCTCGCAACTTGATTCAGGTGAAGTTTGATTTGACTCAAGTAGGGTTGAACTTGAGCCAAACATTTTCCTATTTGATTCAATCCAAACATCTTCATACAATTTAACATCTTCCTCCCCGAATCAGGCCAATTTCCTACTCATGATGAGTCAGGAATCTGCATTGATCGAACGACAGTGTTACCCATTGAAACGAGTAAATTATCTATTTGAACCCGGCAATTTTCTTTTCGATAGGGGATAGAATTTGATGGAGTGTTTACGGTAGGCGGTGAATGAGAGTTGAGGGAGAATAACAAGTCTGTCAATTGGTAGTTTGTAGAGTTTATACTCCGCAACATTCCGAAACTATAAAGCACTTTGACAGTTAGTATGCTCAGTCGAACATAACCGGAATTGCAATATAAAGTGGGTTGCCAACAATTCCGGACAAACGAGCCGCAATGTGCGCGTTTGTCAACTGACAAGGAATCTCCAGCGTCTGTTAATGGCTCGATAGAATAAACCAATGTGATGTATACCTTTCTACACGAAAAAATAAAAAAGAAAATCTCCCACGAGTGATTCGACATTTTTTACACTCTCAATTCCCTAATCACATATATTCTACCTATTCAAGCCTGAACGCTTTACTCTACCAAAAAAAAAAAAAAAATTGAGCGACGACATTAATAACCAAAAACATATGATTACCCCTACACTTTCATGAATAGGATCGAAGATCACGAACACGCTATCCAATCATTTTTTATGGTACATTCAATAAACTCATCCTTTCATACATAACCTCTAGTTTATCGGAATCCCTCACTGAATTTTTCCTTTTTCATAAAAAAGAAAAAGCTGAAAATATTTAATTGAACGATCCAAGGCGCCCCCTCCCCCCAAATAATTGCCATAGAAACAGGTGTAGTTATTCCATTCCACAAGTAGTCTCTCGCCTCTTTCCCAAGGGGTCATGATTTATCGAACGCCTTAATCCGTCTATTTCCCCAACTCCTCCACATACGTATTCAGTTTCTCCCTTCAGCGGAAAAAAAAAGGATAAAAGAGAAAAAAAAAACTTCCAAGGCCTCTCTACTACCATCAAAGAACTCCCCCCCCCCCCTCGTAATAATCCTACATGTGTCCAAATATCATCACAGAGAAAGGAGGTTATGTATAATAAAAAGTTGAAAAATTTCAAGGTGTCAAAAGCATGCTCTCAACTTGAAAGTATCCCCCTCTCAACAAGAAAATGTGGAAAAGCACAAGCTGAGAAAAAAATAACAGAAGGAGCGAGAGAATTCAGACGAAGAAAAAAAACGAAGTTAACGCGGGCTCGCACTCTCACAATGTCGTTGGTTGTTAACATTTTAGGGCTCCTCAAGCTTGCGCTTGGTCGGCTCAACCCTCACTCTACATTTACTCACTTTTACTCCAGTTGCAACAAAACTACGTTAGTGAACACATTATACACACAGACACATACAGCTGAGACTTTGGCTCACTGGGTGCTTTTCCCATCTGCCTGTAAATTTTCTGCAAATTCCGAGAAAGCGGGAGATCTACCAGAACCGCCCATAAATCGTACAGTTCTGGACGTATCTCGCCTCAGACCCCCTCCCCCCTCTTCCACCCAAAAACTCAAATTCTCTCTCTCTCTCTCCCTTGCTCATCCCCTTGCACCCTGTGCTCTCTCCATACGTTTCATTTCATTCCCATAACATTGCCTGAACTCGGGCTCTGATGGGGCTCAATGTGTCTGCGTGTATATTTGCAGTGACGATAAATTCAACTAAACGTTTGAGTTTAAATATTTATGTGTTCCAATAGGATTCTATCAATCTTCAGCTGTAATGACGCGTTTATTAGCACAGCGTCGTTAGTACACGGATATCGCATGTAATGATCAAAGGGATTGAATGTTAATTGGTAGAAAGAAATTACATTTGACGTTTGCCTGTTTTTGATGCTCTAGGTGCATGTTTAAACGTTTTTGGAACAGCAGGAAATTGAAAGGTTTCAAAGTAAAATATGTTTAGTGTTGTTGCGATCTCGATTATTCAGCACTGATGCACATTAATGAGTCAATTAATCGTTCACTGCTCCGCGGAATGAGCTCGACAGTATTGATACTGTGCCATTGATTATTTCGGTTACATGAAACCATGTGTGATTGACGAACTAACCAATTGAGTGACTTGAATGGAGTCATGCTTGAATCAAGTTGGAACTCAACTGAATCAAGTCCCGAGTTACTTGAATCGAATAGACGAATATTTTGATCAAGTCGCGAACTGCTTGAATCAAGTAGATGAATTCTTGAATCAAGTCCAATTCAACTGAATCAAATCGTGGATCACTTGAATCAAGTAGACAAATATTTGAATCAAGTCTTATTTTTTTTGGAAACTAAGACTCAGTCAAAGTAGGATACAAAAAAGTACGAAATTAAAGTAGGAACGTAGTGGAGAAACGGATCATGTCGAATATATAAACGATCGTTTTCATTCCAATTTCATTTCACAACCCGTCGCACAGCTATACTCGTTTCCGACATTTTCCGTTGCTTTTCGTGATACTGTATGTGTACCCCCCTCCTTTACCCTCACCTTCTTCCCTGGGGAGTGTTAGCAGCAAAAGAGGAATTCCATCACTACTTCTTCATCCCTCTTATTCCCTCGGTTACTTTCGCAATGCCATCGTGTGGCTCACAATTACGCGCATACTACCGCATCATACTTTATCCCTCTTCCCCCCCCCCCTTTTTCCCTCTCCTATAATTGTCACTTCCTGAATTTTATCGCTATTAGGATAGGAAATGTTACGTGAACGATTGGATTGATTGCTTATGCGACTCATATATTAATATTTAGTAATTTCATGGGCGAATATCAAAAGAGGAAAATATATTTTTCAAAATAATTTACAAAACTTTGCAACTTGATGATTTAGAACCCTTGGAAGCATGATTAGTGTTGAGTTATAACGTGGATAATTTATAGTAGAGAACGGGTGAAGCATTTCAAATCGAATAAAATCTCTGTTAATTATGGAATTATCTCGAGAACGGGCGGAATATCCAGTTGAACTGTCAGTAGAGCTGTCTCAAGGCTGACAAGATTCGCCATTAAGAACGTTTGCTCATAATCCTTCAGGGTATCACTCATTAGTGAGATGATGGCATAATTAGTGATATTTGTAATAAGTGGAGTTGAATCAATTCATTACTCTTCTACAAATTGCAAGGAAATAAGTGAATCTCTTCAGTTCGAAATGAACTATTCACCCCAAAAAAAAAAAAAAATTCTGATTCAAGTCGATAATCTACCTGATTCCTGTAGGATGACTCTACCTCGATCAATCCAATTCTTCGATCTACCGTAAGTAGAAAATCAGATTGACTCAGGTAGAAAGAGGTCAGTCCGTTTTTCGACCTAAATCGAGTCGGACTCTACCTGAATCAAATCCAACTCTACTTTATTCAAGTCGCACTCTACCTGATTGGAGTCTTTGAATCGATCTGAAATTATTTTTCTTCTACTTGATTCAGGCCGACTGCATCGACCTGAAATAAGTCGAGGACCTACTTGATTCAAGTAGAAAATATGGCTACGTCGAAAAATTCTACCTGACTCAGAACTTTTTTTTTGGTGTTTCGAGTGAAAAATGATAATACTCTACTTTGACAATTTTTGAACAATTTTCCACTAATTTCTAAACTCTTTCAACCCCCTCAATCTCTTAGAAACTATTGACTTATGCAATCCCTGCTAATGTCTCTTCAATATTCTACTATCGGTAATTCCATATAATCTCCCAATTAAATGTAATTGCCTAGCTGAAGCCCTTCGATCGATTCAAGCCCATTAAATTGAACGAAAAAGAATAAACATTATCGAATGGAAAAATGTCATCCAATCAATCCCTATTATCAGAGTACTCCATCGTCACTGACATTATTCTCAATTTGACAATCTCAAAGAGACTCTTTATTTCCAGATTATCCAAACCAAAACTGAAAAAAATACAATCGTCCTCATCAGATACTCCACTCGAGAGTTTATCCAAATTGAGGATTTCACTCTCTCCAACCAAGCCCCAAAGGATTATGAGAACCACAAACCGTATAAAAATGAAGACCGCTATATAAATTCTCATCCTAAAAACCAAAATATCCCCAAGAATAATATATCTCTCTGACGTTGATAATGCCTTCTCAATTTCAGAGAAACATATTGTGCTCTTGGTAAACGAAATCGTTGGCCTGATAAAACGAAACGGCCGCGATATCACGGATATTCGAGCAAATAGGATGGAACCAAAGCCTTACCACTGTATACACTATACTGGGACATTGGAGGAGCAAGAGAGAAGATTGCCAGTTTTGGGTTAAGGTCAGGCAGCCCTCTCAATACCTCAAATAATTTTCTCCAATTTTTCCGAGGACAAGTGAACAAAAAAGATCCAAAAAAATAAAATGAAAAAGGATAGAAACACGAATATGCGTGAAGATGTCGCGAGAGGAGTATTGACGTAGAGTTGGCCTTTTAAATATTACATCCAAGTCACGTTTCAGGAGCCGTATCCTCCCACACCTCCTTCCAGTACTCCTTTGGCCTCACTGCCACCTTCGGTATCCCTTGGCACATCCTCCACCCTCTCCCTCACACCCCCGACAGTCGAACAGCGCATAACTACCGCAAGGTTTCTAAGGAGACCAACCGAGGAAAGGGTGATGAAGAAAATTGTCTTCTCGCTTTTGTTAAGAAATTTGAATGAGGAAAATTTTGAAAATAATTCTCCCATTACCTATACCAGAATTTCAGTCACCACATGACAATTGATTATCTTCCACTTAATAATTCATACCCCTCTGGATGGTACGAATATGTCAAGTAAGAATGTCTGAGTGACGATGTCAGTCGATTACCCGATAGCACACAAATGAAAAATATTTATTCTCTCATTTCCCCCCCTCCCAAATTGAATAAACCCCCTCGGGATAAATAGGAGCACATTAATTGAATGTCGACGGAACTGAGAGACATGTGACAATCAATTTCTCCCAAAAATATAGAGTGAATTGGAAAGAAAAAAAATTGATACAACTGAAAAATTTCTAGTAGAAAATTGATAACAAACACACATTCAGATAAAGATAAATGACAATAATGAAAAAATTTGATTTTAAAAACAAAAACTCACCATGAAGAATCTCCGTGTATTGTTTTTCCAGTTAACTCCAACTTGTTTGTATATTTTCTAAACGTCAAAGCGAGAGGGTAAGTACTCTCGAGTATTTTCAGGTAGTCGCACAATCTGTATTCACAACAAAACACAAAACTCTCTGTACTGCGTAACGCTAAGCGTCAAACACCAAGGGGTTAATAGTTGTTTGTTTTTTTCATTAATCCCTCTTTCATTTGTTTTTTTTTATCTCCCTCTTCCACCCCACTCGTTGGCACTAGCGCGTGGCCTTGACGAGTCACGCGCAAACGTCTCTTTAACGCACGTCAAAAAATGAAAATATTGAAAAAGAGAAAAAAAAAATAGAATAAATCAAAATAACTCGTAATGAGTCATCATTGGAAATAAATAATTTAATTAATCATCTAAACTACTGACAATACTGGCTAATTCACCGAATAATTAATTAATCATTAACTGAGAATTGATAGAACCTAGGAGCGACGTTAAAAACGTGCCACTTCACACGAGCACGCAGCCTAGGATAAGGTTATGAGACAGAGAAACCCGTGAGCCCTCGGCGTTCTAGTTCACAAAGAGGGCGCTATGGCGCTAGTTAAGGGATGGAGAGAGAGAAATCCCCCATTTGGCTTGCCACCACCACTTTTCACCAACTTCAACCAACTGCTGTACGCGCACCATACAACTACTCTCCCCCCACTCCCTGACCCGCTTGAGTTTCAGGCATGTGCACACTACACCTGGCGCCCCTCCCCACCAGCCCCTCATATCATCCACATCCTTCGTTTCACCTTCAATTATTATTTTTTTCTCCTATCACACTCAATCATTCAATATAAAGTTGAAAATTTTTCATTTCTATAAATCAAACGTTGAAGCCATGATTGCCAACGTAATTTATAACTGAGAAGAGAGGGAGAAATGGAGAAAATGCAACGGAAATTACGAAAACGAGTGATCGAGGTGGAGGGAATGAATGAAATTGGAAATTCATCGAACGTTTTTGCGGCTCGGTTCACTCCAGCCCTCACGACTATTGACAATGAAATACTTGTTCCAAACAGTTCTTCACATCAGCAAATTCGTAATGGTTTTTTCCTTGAGGAATGAATCAGGAGTGGAGGATGATATGGATTTGTGTGCTGAAAAGTCGTAACGGTTTAACTGTCACATTGTCACCTTGATGGATACAGAGAAATCGTTTATAACCACTCAAATTTCTTTTTTAGTTTGAGAATATTTTCGTTTCGAGAGTTTAATTGGCCGAAAAATGAGGACAAAGGTCAGTTGGATATTGGTGAATTCTGAGATCAATTATTTAATACCCGAAACAAAAGTTGCTAATCAGTTGATTAAAAAACAGAGAAAATAATGTCAATTACGTTTCATCAGAATGACTCAGTGCTCCATAAAATAATCTCCATTCTTTCTTCCAGCTGAGAGGAAAAAAAAACGTAAATCCAATGATGAGAGGTCCGCAGAAAACTCGGAAGACTTCCCAACTTCAGACTGAATTTACTTATCTATTTTTTTCATACTCCTGGAGAAATAATTCGTTGGGAGAGGCAAAAAAAATGGTCGTACTCGCATCAGAGAGGAATGAAAAGGATGAGGAAAAGCAGAAAAATTATGGTTGATAGGAAAAAAGGCCGGGTGAGTTGGGCGTCTGTGGTTTTAATGATTCTCGAGTTTTTTGTAATTACCTGGAGGTAGACGAGGGAGAGAGATGTACGTGAGCTTCTCAGGTCAGTCACAGTCTTTTTACCCATTGTATATTTCATCTTTTATAGTCTGTCTGTGGCATATTTCGTGTCTCGTCTGATCCTACAACAAAAAAATGACGAGGAGTCTCATCTGTATTTTCGTGGATTAATTTTTTTCTATGAGATTTTTTTGCTCGGTTCCTTCTGATTATTAATAATATGCTTCAATTCACCTACTCTGAGGTTGTCAATTAAAATATAAAATTATTACAAAAAAAAAAAATAATAATCAAGGTAATTTTCATAAATATCAGTGTCAAAACATGCTAATTTTGAACATTGCTGTCAAATACAATGAATTCCCCTTATTTATAACACTCGCATAATATTCTCTTCCTGTTGCTGAGACAGTTGGTGGAAACATATACACCAATCTCTCTGGGAATGCAATATTTTGCCTTTTATTTACACATCATGTGTACATCTCTCATCCCTCTTTCCTCTTCCACAAATTTCACGTTTGCCTCACATGGACGTTATCATAGGATATTAAACTTCTCGCTATGAAGCGACACCGAGTCATATCTCCCGCGGGTTGTTTGCATGAGAAGTGGGAGAGGAGGGAGGGGGAATATTAAAAAAGGCGTGAGACAGATGAAGAAAGAAACGAAGGTGAAAAAAAATGGCGAAAAAATGTAAAAAAGAAAACAGATAAGAATGTTTAGAGAATAAAGCGTAGCCTAGAGGCTTATCAAGAATTGAAATTTAATTCGTTCCAACGCCCTCACTTTGCTAGAGAAAAGATGAAGACAATGAGAAATGATAAAGTATTATTCTTCATATTCATTCTTCATCTGCTAGACAGTGCATCAACTAATGAGAAAATCATTGCGTGAAAAAGTGAACAATGCTTAAAATATTTTCAATATCTGAACATTTTATAGGAGTACTAGGACATCATGCGCGCTAACGCCTGCGACGACCTTCCAGTAAGCGCTGTAGCGCATAACAATTATTCAAAATAGCTGCCCGGCTACTGAGAACTCGCGAAAAAAATTGGAAAATAGTTGAATTAGAGAAAATGTCAAAATTGGCCATTTCGGCTGGAGAATGGCTCACCCCCGAAACCGGCCCACCAAAAATTTTGTCTTTTCGATTCTTTCTCGTTTGATATCTTCAAAATCGGTGCCAGGCTACTCAGAAATCATTAATTGATCTATTGATCCATCAACCAATCATAACATGAATAAAAAGTTAACAATCAAGACAATGTTTTATTGTCAATCAACTTTATGATAAAGGAATTTCGAATTTTTAGGCTGGGAACTGTTCATTCGATAATGATAACATGTTTTTCGGTTCAAGGACATTTCGACCAAAACGTCGAAGAAAAGAATAACAAAAAAATATTTCAAGTCTTGAAATTTGCAGTTTTTCTCAGTTCACTCAATAATATTTTCCTCCCGACATCAATAAATGAGTAAAAATTCCAGAAGAACTCATAAATACCTGAAGCTAGCCCATAAATGATATGAGAAACATATCAAAATAAAACATAAATATACATGGAAGCCTGAAGTGAAAGAGGATTTTCAAGGGTACCATGAGAGCGGTTGGAGCTGGAAGACTTGTCCCCAAAGTGCACTAGCCCCGAAAAAACAGAAACTCACTCAGGAAGATGTTCGGCCCAATAGGAGACGCCATGACCCGTACAAAATGCATGCCCTTCATCTATCTGAAAGACAAGTATCTCGCAAAAAGATACTCCTCCATACACTTTTGAACTCAATCGAGCGTATTCGGTGAAAACCACTCCTCACTCTCTCGTTCCAAGTCTTTCGCTATTTGAAATATTTTATTCTGCCATACGCTGAGACACCTGCCAATTGTACAATCTACGAGTTGAAACTTACAGACAGAAATGAAAGGACGTCAATCGAAGGGAAGTAAAGAGATTGGAAGAGTTTTATGCAACCGAATGGAAGATTTTATTCTTGAAGAATTTCATGGAAATATAGTGAAGTGGTAAAATGAGTCTAATCAATCAATCAAATTTGATCAAAAACCGAAATATCTTATCAACCGAGAAAAAAAAATATGTTGGCACATGTGATGATGACAACGAATAAATATTGGACAAATGAGTGGAATTTTCTCAATGAAAATGCTCTCAATTTTTTTATCCCTTGACAAAAAAAGATTAACCATAAAAAATATATCAAGAAGAATTTATTGAGAAAATGAACTGACATAATTAGACTCATTTTAAACAGTAGTTAGCATAGATAACTCTGAGATTTATTATACCCTGTCATGTAGCCTGTATAACATTGTACACGTAAGTCACCCAGCATGTATATTATATAATCCCAGCACAATAATTCTCGCTACCTGATATACTATTTTTTCCTTTTTTTTTTCACAACTCCCCATTTTGTCACCGCACTTGTCCACCTTTTTCTCCCAATTTTCCATGTTTGAGATAATGATTCAACATTGGATCGAATATATCGTGTAATTATAGCTCTATGGGAGCTGTAATCATTCTGATAATAATCTACTCGGCACTGATAGTGTCGAGAGGGGGAAAAAAATTGTATTTTATTCAAAAAAAAAAAATTAAAAAACTGTCAATCTTCCAATTGAAACACAGTAAATGTGAATTGCTGATAAACATTTTATAAATATCGTATCAGTATAATTGGCGGTAATTGAGGTACTACTCTACATTTATTGCGGTCTACGAAAGTGGTAAACTCATGCTGATGGAAAATAAACGAGATAGGAATGGTCCCCTCAGTGTAGTAACGCTTATCCATTAAAACGTCAGGGGCAAAATTTCCGTACGTCATACAGGGCACAACGCAATTAATGTCGCTGCTTATTCCTAGTTACATCCCAAAAGTCCAATGGAGTATTAATGTTTTACGGGTAATTTACATGGGAAATTGTTGTTCAGTGGTGTAATCATTGTAATGTATGTTTATGATTATTTGATGGGGCTAATGAATATCCTTCATGATAGTTATTAAATATTGAGAATAAATGTTCACTGTCCTTGATAAATTGAAAAATAGGAATTTTTATATCTCCCTGCGATCGAGACGAGATCCAAGGACTTTCCGAATATCGTCTCGTCTCATCCACAGTCCTAGTTCACGTCTTCCGCCCTGGTTTGGATGTTAAAGCACACCCCCTCGATTAGACGATGCGGTTAGCTACTAACTTTGAAGTGTCAGAAGAGTGAGAAAGAGGAGAGAACAGGCCATCCCTCTTCACCCCTTGTAGTAGTACGTTACAAACTAGGAGAATGGTATTAAGGTCCGCAAATTACCACCGTCCACGTGATACTCTTCTTATACTTGGGTATGAAGTACACGCAGAGACCGATATCTCTCGCAGAATTAATTGCTCGGAGGGTAGATCCCTCTGGAAGGGTTTACAAACACATTTTGAACAACTTGATGAATTGAATTTTATCAAAAATAGATTCAAAATGCATCAACAAATGAATTAAATTTTCAACAATTTTATTTAACAATTAAAAAATATCATTTCTAATCACATAAATAACGATATAGGTATATACACCCCTCGGGGTTGAAAACTCATTATATAAAATTAATACCAGTGGATATGCGCAAACGGAGAGTTATTACGTATTACATATCTAGGGGGATGCGTCTGCGGCTAGTTGTACAGAGACGTTTTCTCCAGAGGTATAACACACACCATCCGACTCTCCATCGCACAACGAATTCAACCACCAATAGCTATACTCGATTTTTCATGCATAAAAAATTTTAAAAATATGAATTCTTTAAAAGAAATTTAATTACAATCAATGTCGGACTTAAATATCTTTTTTCAATGATGAGCAAAAAGTTTAATAAGTTTCATGCACAAGTGGAATTGAGTTTAGTACATGTACAGATGATGATATTCTCACCAGATTTCTCTACATCCCATGGGATCTGAGTGAAACAGTTTCCAACCGTCTGTATATACCAAAATATATTCGTAGTGAGCCGAATTTTGCGAGATGTTATTACCTCGGTGATTTTGAAATGCACAATCTATCCACGAAACACGTATCCAAAGTCGTTGCACGTGTTGATGTGGCTCTAGAGTTTAGTAGTGGAAAGAGGTAAAAGGGATGGTGGAGAATGAGGAGAATTATCGCAGTAGCGTTCGACGATTCCATATCCACTTGCGCAACACCACTGCATCCCATGGTATATTCTCAGGGGATATTTATGTGCCTCATTACGACGGAATTGAGATCTGTATTTCTACTTATTCAGCTTGCAAGTGAAGTTCTGTATAAATACGGCAGGATGCTTATTCTGCGAGTATCAGCGTTTGTTCAATTGACGAATCTGTCGGTTATTTTTCAAAAAAATTACCAGTTCTATTGTTATTAACAATTTTAATTGTTCAAATCGCTCTATCTCAAAAACTACGACAGATACAAGGAAAAAGTCAAATTGAAAAATATTGCTCACATTAAGGTGGGGGGTGATCATACTTCCACAACTTACTTATGCTCGGCTTTCCAAAGACTCCTGGAAAATCAGATGGCACAATTATAAAGTAATTGAAAACTGTACAGGAAAAAAATTGTACATAATTTCATCTGTACATCATGCCCAAAGTCGATCAAATAGTGTTGGTAGGGTAATTACTTCATTTCATTTACAGTTGGTATCGATTATAATTACCAAATTGTCAGGGCTTTGAACCGAGAGCCACTCCGACAAGATTGCTTTAATCATGAATATGAAGATGGCGCCACTCGTTCTTTCCACTAGCAATTAAGGGGGGGCTTCGCTTATACTTCCACAACTGAGCACCTCCACGGTTGTACAGAATCTAGTGAGGAGCAGTTGTCCACAATATAGCTTGGACACCAAACTTTTTGTCGGTCAAACAGTGTCGGTAGGGAAGAAATTAAACCTTCTTTACCTGTAATCGATCGGAGTTATCAAATCCAATTGCATTCCGGAGATGGCAGCATTTACTCCATTATAGAAAAAGTGAAAATAAACGCTCTTCGAGCAGGGGTTGTCAATTCCACCAATGTATATTTTTTGAATTGCATGATCGTCGTCTAAAATTCATAAAGACAATGTACTGTTATTGATTACACTTCCTTTACGAATATATTGTGTCAATTGTACATCGTCGGTCTAAAATTAAAGGGGTGTAAGTGCCATTATTTTTCGTTTTTTTTTTAAACTAAAGGGGCGTATGTTTTTTTTTCTTTGAAATCGGAGTTTTCTACCTCCGTAGGAGATTTTTACGTCAAGTTCGTTTTAAAATGCCAAATGGGCGTAAGTCCAATTAATAAACACTACAAGGGCGTATGTCCAGTACATACGCCCCTTTACTTTTATCCTTCCTGGTAATATCTTAATTAATGTGGAGAAAAATTAATAATAAAGGGGCGTAACTCGAGCACTTACGCCCCTTTCATGTTAATTAAAAAAAAATACATCCTAGGGAAGAATTTAAAGAAAAATGAGCGGAATGGTTGACGTTTTCCTATGTCAAAAGTGAGGAAGAGTGTTGGAAGGCGGAATTGACCCAATTAGCCGACCAAAAAATTGGAGTTTCTGACATTGGATGTTTTTTTGCTTCCGAATGGAAGCATTATAATCGTGCGATTTTCAGAATTTCTAATTTTGATTGGAAATGATGCAGAATATCATGAAACGTGGAGAAATGATGTTTTTAGAGTCATGTCTGTCTGTATGTATGTGACAATTTGGGTTTTGGGTAATCTATTTTTAGAAAATTTAACATAAATACGGTAAAATTTCTTACTAAAAATCTGAAATTTTATCGCATGGTACCTATGAATATAGTCAACTTCGTCGCGAAGTTTCAGTCCGATCGGTCAAGTAGTTCCTGAGATATAACGGTTTGTTTGAATTTCGTTTTTCCTCAATATCTCCGAAACTACTGCACCGATTTCAATTTTTTTTTTTCAAAATACTTGACTCGATGGCCTCTATCTATATCAATAAAAATATATATACCGGTTCATACAAAGTTTAGGAGATATCATCATTTTTCTGTTTTTCCAGAAAAAATCTTGTACGCACGATAATTAAAAAAAAAGTGATGTTAGCGAGTTGAAATTTGGTACGATTATAGCTCTCATAATAGCAAAGGTTCGTATTGTGAATGGGCTTAATCGAATGAGTGGTTCCTAAGATAATCATTTTTTTGTAAAAATATGTTTTATCAAATATCTCACAAACTACTTAACGGATTTGATTTTTTTTTTTTCAAAATACTCGTCTCAACAGTCACTAACTAGATCAATCAAAATATGTATACCTGTTCATAGAAAGTTTTCGAGATATTGCAGTTTTTCCGTTTTTTTGCTTCTTCAATTCTTGCACGCGCCATAACTTGAGAAAAAACAAACATAGAAAGTTGAAATTTGATATGATTATAGATCTCATAATATTGAAGGTTTGTAATTTGGATGGGCTAAAATGACTCAGTGGTTCGGGAAAAATATTTAAGTTTTTATATGAATAAATTTCATCAAAGAGTTGAATATCTCCGAAATATATACTTATACATATATGTCCTTCATCTCCGAAATATATGTTCCTCATCTCAATGAATTGAAACGAGTATACTCTTTCATAGAAAGTTTTTGAAGAATTTCAAAATCATTGTACGGATTCCAATTTTCTGAAAAATCAACATATCACCTTGAAATAGAAATCGGTTGAGTAGCTTTTGTGATATTCAAGAAAACCACCATTCGGAAGCTTACTACCAATGGAATTGGTATGAAAAAAAAATATATCAACGCGTAAAGTAGCGATCACACGGCTTCTGTCACATAGGTGTCTACGCTGCTTGTTTTATATGTCAAAGTGGCGGCCCCGCTCCCAGCTTGGCTGGAATTTCTTCGGAGGGTCCTAGGGAAGAATTTAAAAAAAAAATGAAAGGAATGGCTGAAGGTTTTCTATGTCAAAAGTGAGGAAGAGTGTTGGAAGGCGGAATTGACCAAATTAGCCCACCGAGAAATTGGAGTTTCTGACTTTGGAATGTTTTTTCGGTATATTAAAGTGGCGGCCCCGCTCCCAACTTGGCTGGAATTGATTCGGAGGGTCCTAGGGAAGAATTTAAAAAAAAAATGAAAGGAATGGCTGAAGGTTTTCTATGTCAAAAGTGAGGAAGAGTGTTGGAAGGCGGAATTGACCAAATTAGCTCACCGAGAAATTGAAGTTTCTGACTTTGGAATGTTTTTTCGGTATATTAAAGTGGCGGCCCCGCTCCCAACTTGGCTGGAATTTCTTCGGAGGGTCCTAGAGAAGAATTTGAAAAAAAAATGAAAGGAATGGCTGAAGGTTTTCTATGTCAAAAGTGAGGAAGAGTGTTGGAAGGCGGAATTGACCAAATTAGCTCACCGAGAAAATGAAGTTTCTGACTTTGGAATGTTTTTTCGATATGTTAAAGCGGCGGCCCCGCTCTCAGTTTGGCTGGAATTTCTTCGAAGGGTCCTAGGGAAGAATTTTTTTAAAAAATGAAAGGAATGGCTGAAGGTTTTCTATGTCAAAAGTGAGGAAGAGTGTTGGAAGGCGGAATTGACCAAATTAGCTCACCGAGAAAATGAAGTTTCTGACTTTGGAATGTTTTTTCGATATGTTAAAGCGGCGGCCCCGCTCCCAGTTTGGCTGGAATTTCTTCGAAGGGTCCTAGGGAAGAATTTTTTAAAAAAATGAAAGGAATGGCTGAAGGTTTTCTATGTCAAAAGTGAGGAAGAGTGTTGGAAGGCGGAATTTACCAAATTAGCCCACCGAGAAATTGGAGTTTCTGACTTTGGAATGTTTTTTCGGTATATTAAAGTGGCGGCCCCGCTCCCAACTTGGCTGGAATTTATTCGGAGGGTCCTAGGGAAGAATTGAAAAAAAAAATGAAAGGAATGGCTGAAGGTTTTCTATGTCAAAAGTGAGGAAGAGTGTTGGAAAGCGGAATTGACCAAATTAGCTCACCGAGAAATTGAAGTTTCTGACTTTGGAATGTTTTTTCGGTATATTAAAGTGGCGGCCCCGCTCCCAACTTGGCTGGAATTGATTCGGAGGGTCCTAGGGAAGAATTTAAAAAAAAAATGGAAGGAATGGCTGAAGGTTTTCTATCTCAAAAGTGAGGAAGAGTGTTGGAAGGCGGAATTGACCAAATTAGCTCACCGAGAAATTGAAGTTTCTGACTTTAAAATGTTTTTTCGGTATATTAAAGTGGCGGCCCCGCTCCCAACTTGGCTGGAATTTCTTCGGAGGGTCCTAGAGAAGAATTTGAAAAAAAAATGAAAGGAATGGCTGAAGGTTTTCTATGTCAAAAGTGAGGAAGAGTGTTGGAAGGCGAAATTGACCAAATTAGCCCACCGAGAAATTGGAGTTTCTGAATTTGAAATGTTTTTTCGGTATATTAAAGTGGCGGCCCCGCTCCCAACTTGGCTGGAATTTCTTCGGAGGGTCCTAGAGAAGAATTTGAAAAAAAAATGAAAGGAATGGCTGAAGGTTTTCTATGTCAAAAGTGAGGAAGAGTGTTGGAAGGCGGAATTGACCAAATTAGCTCACCGAGAAAATGAAGTTTCTGACTTTGGAATGTTTTTTCGATATGTTAAAGCGGCGGCCCCGCTCTCAGTTTGGCTGGAATTTCTTCGAAGGGTCCTAGGGAAGAATTTTTTTAAAAAATGAAAGGAATGGCTGAAGGTTTTCTATGTCAAAAGTGAGGAAGAGTGTTGGAAGGCGGAATTGACCAAATTAGCTCACCGAGAAAATGAAGTTTCTGACTTTGGAATGTTTTTTCGATATGTTAAAGCGGCGGCCCCGCTCTCAGTTTGGCTGGAATTTCTTCGAAGGGTCCTAGGGAAGAATTTTTTTAAAAAATGAAAGGAATGGCTGAAGGTTTTCTATGTCAAAAGTGAGGAAGAGTGTTGGAAGGCGGAATTGACCAAATTAGCTCACCGAGAAAATGAAGTTTCTGACTTTGGAATGTTTTTTCGATATGTTAAAGCGGCGGCCCCGCTCCCAGTTTGGCTGGAATTTCTTCGAAGGGTCCTAGGGAAGAATTTTTTAAAAAAATGAAAGGAATGGCTGAAGGTTTTCTATGTCAAAAGTGAGGAAGAGTGTTGGAAGGCGGAATTTACCAAATTAGCCCACCGAGAAATTGGAGTTTCTGACTTTGGAATGTTTTTTCGGTATATTAAAGTGGCGGCCCCGCTCCCAACTTGGCTGGAATTTATTCGGAGGGTCCTAGGGAAGAATTGAAAAAAAAAATGAAAGGAATGGCTGAAGGTTTTCTATGTCAAAAGTGAGGAAGAGTGTTGGAAAGCGGAATTGACCAAATTAGCTCACCGAGAAATTGAAGTTTCTGACTTTGGAATGTTTTTTCGGTATATTAAAGTGGCGGCCCCGCTCCCAACTTGGCTGGAATTGATTCGGAGGGTCCTAGGGAAGAATTTAAAAAAAAAATGGAAGGAATGGCTGAAGGTTTTCTATCTCAAAAGTGAGGAAGAGTGTTGGAAGGCGGAATTGACCAAATTAGCTCACCGAGAAATTGAAGTTTCTGACTTTAAAATGTTTTTTCGGTATATTAAAGTGGCGGCCCCGCTCCCAACTTGGCTGGAATTTCTTCGGAGGGTCCTAGAGAAGAATTTGAAAAAAAAATGAAAGGAATGGCTGAAGGTTTTCTATGTCAAAAGTGAGGAAGAGTGTTGGAAGGCGAAATTGACCAAATTAGCCCACCGAGAAATTGGAGTTTCTGAATTTGAAATGTTTTTTCGGTATATTAAAGTGGCGGCCCCGCTCCCAACTTGGCTGGAATTTCTTCGGAGGGTCCTAGAGAAGAATTTGAAAAAAAAATGAAAGGAATGGCTGAAGGTTTTCTATGTCAAAAGTGAGGAAGAGTGTTGGAAGGCGAAATTGACCAAATTAGCCCACCGAGAAATTGGAGTTTCTGACTTTGGAATGTTTTTTCGGTATATTAAAGTGGCGGCCCCGCTCCCAACTTGGCTGGAATTTCTTCGGAGGGTCCTAGAGAAGAATTTGAAAAAAAAATGAAAGGAATGGCTGAAGGTTTTCTATGTCAAAAGTGAGGAAGAGTGTTGGAAGGCGGAATTGACCAAATTAGCTCACCGAGAAAATGAAGTTTCTGACTTTGGAATGTTTTTTCGATATGTTAAAGCGGCGGCCCCGCTCTCAGTTTGGCTGGAATTTCTTCGAAGGGTCCTAGGGAAGAATTTTTTTAAAAAATGAAAGGAATGGCTGAAGGTTTTCTATGTCAAAAGTGAGGAAGAGTGTTGGAAGGCGGAATTGACCAAATTAGCTCACCGAGAAAATGAAGTTTCTGACTTTGGAATGTTTTTTCGATATGTTAAAGCGGCGGCCCCGCTCCCAGTTTGGCTGGAATTTCTTCGAAGGGTCCTAGGGAAGAATTTTTTAAAAAAATGAAAGGAATGGCTGAAGGTTTTCTATGTCAAAAGTGAGGAAGAGTGTTGGAAGGCGGAATTTACCAAATTAGCCCACCGAGAAATTGGAGTTTCTGACTTTGGAATGTTTTTTCGGTATATTAAAGTGGCGGCCCCGCTCCCAACTTGGCTGGAATTTATTCGGAGGGTCCTAGGGAAGAATTGAAAAAAAAAATGAAAGGAATGGCTGAAGGTTTTCTATGTCAAAAGTGAGGAAGAGTGTTGGAAAGCGGAATTGACCAAATTAGCTCACCGAGAAATTGAAGTTTCTGACTTTGGAATGTTTTTTCGGTATATTAAAGTGGCGGCCCCGCTCCCAACTTGGCTGGAATTGATTCGGAGGGTCCTAGGGAAGAATTGAAAAAAAAAAATGGAAGGAATGGCTGAAGGTTTTCTATCTCAAAAGTGAGGAAGAGTGTTGGAAGGCGGAATTGACCAAATTAGCTCACCGAGAAATTGAAGTTTCTGACTTTAAAATGTTTTTTCGGTATATTAAAGTGGCGGCCCCGCTCCCAACTTGGCTGGAATTTCTTCGGAGGGTCCTAGAGAAGAATTTGAAAAAAAAATGAAAGGAATGGCTGAAGGTTTTCTATGTCAAAAGTGAGGAAGAGTGTTGGAAGGCGGAATTGACCAAATTAGCTCACCGAGAAATTGAAGTTTCTGACTTTGGAATGTTTTTTCGGTATATTAAAGTGGCGGCCCCGCTCCCAACTTGGCTGGAATTTCTTCGGAGGGTCCTAGAGAAGAATTTGAAAAAAAAATGAAAGGAATGGCTGAAGGTTTTCTATGTCAAAAGTGAGGAAGAGTGTTGGAAGGCGAAATTGACCAAATTAGCCCACCGAGAAATTGGAGTTTCTGACTTTGGAATGTTTTTTCGGTATATTAAAGTGGCGGCCCCGCTCCCAACTTGGCTGGAATTTCTTCGGAGGGTCCTAGAGAAGAATTTGAAAAAAAAATGAAAGGAATGGCTGAAGGTTTTCTATGTCAAAAGTGAGGAAGAGTGTTGGAAGGCGGAATTGACCAAATTAGCTCACCGAGAAAATGAAGTTTCTGACTTTGGAATGTTTTTTCGATATGTTAAAGCGGCGGCCCCGCTCTCAGTTTGGCTGGAATTTCTTCGAAGGGTCCTAGGGAAGAATTTTTTTAAAAAATGAAAGGAATGGCTGAAGGTTTTCTATGTCAAAAGTGAGGAAGAGTGTTGGAAGGCGGAATTGACCAAATTAGCTCACCGAGAAAATGAAGTTTCTGACTTTGGAATGTTTTTTCGGTATATTAAAGTGGCGGCCCCGCTCCCAACTTGGCTGGAATTTCTTCGGAGGGTCCTAGAGAAGAATTTGAAAAAAAAATGAAAGGAATGGCTGAAGGTTTTCTATGTCAAAAGTGAGGAAGAGTGTTGGAAGGCGAAATTGGCCAAATTAGCCCACCGAGAAATTGGAGTTTCTGACTTTGGAATGTTTTTTCGGTATATTAAAGTGGCGGCCCCGCTCCCAACTTGGCTGGAATTTCTTCGGAGGGTCCTAGAGAAGAATTTGAAAAAAAAATGAAAGGAATGGCTGAAGATTTTCTATGTCAAAAGTGAGGAAGAGTGTTGGAAGGCGAAATTGACCAAATTAGCCCACCGAGAAATTGGAGTTTCTGACTTTGGAATGTTTTTTCGGTATATTAAAGTGGCGGCCCCGCTCCCAACTTGGCTGGAATTTCTTCGGAGGGTCCTAGAGAAGAATTTGAAAAAAAAATGAAAGGAATGGCTGAAGGTTTTCTATGTCAAAAGTGAGGAAGAGTGTTGGAAGGCGGAATTGACCAAATTAGCTCACCGAGAAAATGAAGTTTCTGACTTTGGAATGTTTTTTCGATATGTTAAAGCGGCGGCCCCGCTCCCAGTTTGGCTGGAATTTCTTCGAAGGGTCCTAGGGAAGAATTTTTTTAAAAAATGAAAGGAATGGCTGAAGGTTTTCTATGTCAAAAGTGAGGAAGAGTGTTGGAAGGCGGAATTGACCAAATTAGCTCACCGAGAAAATGAAATTTCTGACTTTGGAATGTTTTTTCGATATGTTAAAGCGGCGGCCCCGCTCCCAGTTTGGCTGGAATTTCTTCGAAGGGTCCTAGGGAAGAATTTTTTAAAAAAATGAAAGGAATGGCTGAAGGTTTTCTATGTCAAAAGTGAGGAAGAGTGTTGGAAGGCGGAATTTACCAAATTAGCCCACCGAGAAATTGGAGTTTCTGACTTTGGAATGTTTTTTCGGTATATTAAAGTGGCGGCCCCGCTCCCAACTTGGCTGGAATTTATTCGGAGGGTCCTAGGGAAGAATTGAAAAAAAAAATGAAAGGAATGGCTGAAGGTTTTCTATGTCAAAAGTGAGGAAGAGTGTTGGAAAGCGGAATTGACCAAATTAGCTCACCGAGAAATTGAAGTTTCTGACTTTGGAATGTTTTTTCGGTATATTAAAGTGGCGGCCCCGCTCCCAACTTGGCTGGAATTGATTCGGAGGGTCCTAGGGAAGAATTTAAAAAAAAAATGGAAGGAATGGCTGAAGGTTTTCTATCTCAAAAGTGAGGAAGAGTGTTGGAAGGCGGAATTGACCAAATTAGCTCACCGAGAAATTGAAGTTTCTGACTTTAAAATGTTTTTTCGGTATATTAAAGTGGCGGCCCCGCTCCCAACTTGGCTGGAATTTCTTCGGAGGGTCCTAGAGAAGAATTTGAAAAAAAAATGAAAGGAATGGCTGAAGGTTTTCTATGTCAAAAGTGAGGAAGAGTGTTGGAAGGCGAAATTGACCAAATTAGCCCACCGAGAAATTGGAGTTTCTGAATTTGAAATGTTTTTTCGGTATATTAAAGTGGCGGCCCCGCTCCCAACTTGGCTGGAATTTCTTCGGAGGGTCCTAGAGAAGAATTTGAAAAAAAAATGAAAGGAATGGCTGAAGGTTTTCTATGTCAAAAGTGAGGAAGAGTGTTGGAAGGCGGAATTGACCAAATTAGCTCACCGAGAAATTGAAGTTTCTGACTTTAAAATGTTTTTTCGGTATATTAAAGTGGCGGCCCCGCTCCCAACTTGGCTGGAATTTCTTCGGAGGGTCCTAGAGAAGAATTTGAAAAAAAAATGAAAGGAATGGCTGAAGGTTTTCTATGTCAAAAGTGAGGAAGAGTGTTGGAAGGCGGAATTGACCAAATCAGCTCACCGAGAAATTGAAGTTTCTGACTTTGGAATGTTTTTTCGATATGTTAAAGTGGCGGCCCCGCTCCCAGTTTGGCTGGAATTTCTTCGAAGGGTCCTAGGGAAGAATTTTTTAAAAAAATGAAAGGAATGGCTGAAGGTTTTCTATGTCAAAAGTGAGGAAGAGTGTTGGAAGGCGGAATTTACCAAATTAGCCCACCGAGAAATTGGAGTTTCTGACTTTGGAATGTTTTTTCGGTATATTAAAGTGGCGGCCCCGCTCCCAACTTGGCTGGAATTTATTCGGAGGGTCCTAGGGAAGAATTGAAAAAAAAAATGAAAGGAATGGCTGAAGGTTTTCTATGTCAAAAGTGAGGAAGAGTGTTGGAAAGCGGAATTGACCAAATTAGCTCACCGAGAAATTGAAGTTTCTGACTTTGGAATGTTTTTTCGGTATATTAAAGTGGCGGCCCCGCTCCCAACTTGGCTGGAATTGATTCGGAGGGTCCTAGGGAAGAATTTAAAAAAAAAATGGAAGGAATGGCTGAAGGTTTTCTATCTCAAAAGTGAGGAAGAGTGTTGGAAGGCGGAATTGACCAAATTAGCTCACCGAGAAATTGAAGTTTCTGACTTTAAAATGTTTTTTCGGTATATTAAAGTGGCGGCCCCGCTCCCAACTTGGCTGGAATTTCTTCGGAGGGTCCTAGAGAAGAATTTGAAAAAAAAATGAAAGGAATGGCTGAAGGTTTTCTATGTCAAAAGTGAGGAAGAGTGTTGGAAGGCGAAATTGACCAAATTAGCCCACCGAGAAATTGGAGTTTCTGAATTTGAAATGTTTTTTCGGTATATTAAAGTGGCGGCCCCGCTCCCAACTTGGCTGGAATTTCTTCGGAGGGTCCTAGAGAAGAATTTGAAAAAAAAATGAAAGGAATGGCTGAAGGTTTTCTATGTCAAAAGTGAGGAAGAGTGTTGGAAGGCGGAATTGACCAAATTAGCTCACCGAGAAATTGAAGTTTCTGACTTTAAAATGTTTTTTCGGTATATTAAAGTGGCGGCCCCGCTCCCAACTTGGCTGGAATTTCTTCGGAGGGTCCTAGAGAAGAATTTGAAAAAAAAATGAAAGGAATGGCTGAAGGTTTTCTATGTCAAAAGTGAGGAAGAGTGTTGGAAGGCGGAATTGACCAAATCAGCTCACCGAGAAATTGAAGTTTCTGACTTTGGAATGTTTTTTCGATATGTTAAAGTGGCGGCCCCGCTCCCCGCTTGGCTGGAATTTCTTCGCAGGGTCCTAGGAAAGAATTTAAAAAAAAATGAAAGGAATGGCTGAAGGTTTTCTATGTCAAAAGTGAGGAAGAGTGTTGGAAGGCGGAATTTACCAAATTAGCTCACCGAGAAAATGAAGTTTCTGACTTTGGAAAGTTTTTTCGATATGTTAAAGTGGCGGCCCCGCTCCCAGTTTGGCTGGAATTTCTTCGAAGGGTCCTAGGGAAGAATTTTTTAAAAAAATGAAAGGAATGGCTGAAGGTTTTCTATGTCAAAAGTGAGGAAGAGTGTTGGAAGGCGGAATTGACCAAATTAGCCCACCGAGAAATTGGAGTTTCTGACTTTGGAATGTTTTTTCGGTATATTAAAGTGGCGGCCCCGCTCCAAACTTGGCTGGAATTTATTCGGAGGGTCCTAGGGAAGAATTTAAAAAAAAAATGAAAGGAATGGCTGAAGGTTTTCTATGTCAAAAGTGAGGAAGAGTGTTGGAAGGCGGAATTGACCAAATTAGCTCACCGAGAAAATGAAGTTTCTGACTTTGGAATGTTTTTTCGGTATATTAAAGTGGCGGCCCCGCTCCCAACTTGGCTGGAATTTCTTCGGAGGGTCCTAGAGAAGAATTTAAAAAAAAAATAAAAGGAATGGCTGAAGGTTTTCTATGTCAAAAGTGAGGAAGAGTGTTGGAAGGCGGAATTGACCAAATTAGCTCATCGAGAAATTGAAGTTTCTGACTTTGGAATGTTTTTTCGATATGTTAAAGTGGCGGCCCCGCTCCCAGTTTGGCTGGAATTTCTTCGAAGGGTCCTAGGGAAGAATTTTTTTAAAAAATGAAAGGAATGGCTGAAGGTTTTCTATGTCAAAAGTGAGGAAGAGTGTTGGAAGGCGAAATTGACCAAATTAGCCCACCGAGAAATTGGAGTTTCTGACTTTGGAATGTTTTTTCGGTATATTAAAGTGGCGGCCCCGCTCCCAACTTGGCTGGAATTTATTCGGAGGGTCCTAGGGAAGAATTGAAAAAAAAAATGAAAGGAATGGCTGAAGGTTTTCTATGTCAAAAGTGAGGAAGAGTGTTGGAAAGCGGAATTGACCAAATTAGCTCACCGAGAAATTGAAGTTTCTGACTTTGGAATGTTTTTTCGGTATATTAAAGTGGCGGCCCCGCTCCCAACTTGGCTGGAATTGATTCGGAGGGTCCTAGGGAAGAATTTAAAAAAAAAATGGAAGGAATGGCTGAAGGTTTTCTATCTCAAAAGTGAGGAAGAGTGTTGGAAGGCGGAATTGACCAAATTAGCTCACCGAGAAATTGAAGTTTCTGACTTTAAAATGTTTTTTCGGTATATTAAAGTGGCGGCCCCGCTCCCAACTTGGCTGGAATTTCTTCGGAGGGTCCTAGAGAAGAATTTGAAAAAAAAATGAAAGGAATGGCTGAAGGTTTTCTATGTCAAAAGTGAGGAAGAGTGTTGGAAGGCGAAATTGACCAAATTAGCCCACCGAGAAATTGGAGTTTCTGAATTTGAAATGTTTTTTCGGTATATTAAAGTGGCGGCCCCGCTCCCAACTTGGCTGGAATTTCTTCGGAGGGTCCTAGAGAAGAATTTGAAAAAAAAATGAAAGGAATGGCTGAAGGTTTTCTATGTCAAAAGTGAGGAAGAGTGTTGGAAGGCGGAATTGACCAAATTAGCTCACCGAGAAATTGAAGTTTCTGACTTTAAAATGTTTTTTCGGTATATTAAAGTGGCGGCCCCGCTCCCAACTTGGCTGGAATTTCTTCGGAGGGTCCTAGAGAAGAATTTGAAAAAAAAATGAAAGGAATGGCTGAAGGTTTTCTATGTCAAAAGTGAGGAAGAGTGTTGGAAGGCGGAATTGACCAAATCAGCTCACCGAGAAATTGAAGTTTCTGACTTTGGAATGTTTTTTCGATATGTTAAAGTGGCGGCCCCGCTCCCCGCTTGGCTGGAATTTCTTCGCAGGGTCCTAGGAAAGAATTTAAAAAAAAATGAAAGGAATGGCTGAAGGTTTTCTATGTCAAAAGTGAGGAAGAGTGTTGGAAGGCGGAATTTACCAAATTAGCTCACCGAGAAAATGAAGTTTCTGACTTTGGAAAGTTTTTTCGATATGTTAAAGTGGCGGCCCCGCTCCCAGTTTGGCTGGAATTTCTTCGAAGGGTCCTAGGGAAGAATTTTTTAAAAAAATGAAAGGAATGGCTGAAGGTTTTCTATGTCAAAAGTGAGGAAGAGTGTTGGAAGGCGGAATTGACCAAATTAGCCCACCGAGAAATTGGAGTTTCTGACTTTGGAATGTTTTTTCGGTATATTAAAGTGGCGGCCCCGCTCCAAACTTGGCTGGAATTTATTCGGAGGGTCCTAGGGAAGAATTTAAAAAAAAAATGAAAGGAATGGCTGAAGGTTTTCTATGTCAAAAGTGAGGAAGAGTGTTGGAAGGCGGAATTGACCAAATTAGCTCACCGAGAAAATGAAGTTTCTGACTTTGGAATGTTTTTTCGGTATATTAAAGTGGCGGCCCCGCTCCCAACTTGGCTGGAATTTCTTCGGAGGGTCCTAGAGAAGAATTTAAAAAAAAAATAAAAGGAATGGCTGAAGGTTTTCTATGTCAAAAGTGAGGAAGAGTGTTGGAAGGCGGAATTGACCAAATTAGCTCATCGAGAAATTGAAGTTTCTGACTTTGGAATGTTTTTTCGATATGTTAAAGTGGCGGCCCCGCTCCCAGTTTGGCTGGAATTTCTTCGAAGGGTCCTAGGGAAGAATTTTTTTAAAAAATGAAAGGAATGGCTGAAGGTTTTCTATGTCAAAAGTGAGGAAGAGTGTTGGAAGGCGGAATTGACCAAATTAGCCCACCGAGAAATTGGAGTTTCTGACTTTGGAATGTTTTTTCGGTATATTAAAGTGGCGGCCCCGCTCCCAACTTGGCTGGAATTGATTCGGAGGGTCCTAGGGAAGAATTTAAAAAAAAAATGAAAGGAATGGCTGAAGGTTTTCTATGTCAAAAGTGAGGAAGAGTGTTGGAAGGCGGAATTGACCAAATTAGCTCACCGAGAAATTGAAGTTTCTGACTTTAAAATGTTTTTTCGGTATATTAAAGTGGCGGCCCCGCTCCCAACTTGGCTGGAATTTCTTCGGAGGGTCCTAGAGAAGAATTTGAAAAAAAAATGAAAGGAATGGCTGAAGGTTTTCTATGTCAAAAGTGAGGAAGAGTGTTGGAAGGCGGAATTGACCAAATTAGCTCACCGAGAAATTGAAGTTTCTGACTTTGGAATGTTTTTTCGGTATATTAAAGTGGCGGCCCCGCTCCCAACTTGGCTGGAATTTCTTCGGAGGGTCCTAGAGAAGAATTTGAAAAAAAAATGAAAGGAATGGCTGAAGGTTTTCTATGTCAAAAGTGAGGAAGAGTGTTGGAAGGCGAAATTGGCCAAATTAGCCCACCGAGAAATTGGAGTTTCTGACTTTGGAATGTTTTTTCGGTATATTAAAGTGGCGGCCCCGCTCCCAACTTGGCTGGAATTTCTTCGGAGGGTCCTAGAGAAGAATTTGAAAAAAAAATGAAAGGAATGGCTGAAGGTTTTCTATGTCAAAAGTGAGGAAGAGTGTTGGAAGGCGAAATTGACCAAATTAGCCCACCGAGAAATTGGAGTTTCTGACTTTGGAATGTTTTTTCGGTATATTAAAGTGGCGGCCCCGCTCCCAACTTGGCTGGAATTTCTTCGGAGGGTCCTAGAGAAGAATTTGAAAAAAAAATGAAAGGAATGGCTGAAGGTTTTCTATGTCAAAAGTGAGGAAGAGTGTTGGAAGGCGGAATTGACCAAATTAGCTCACCGAGAAAATGAAGTTTCTGACTTTGGAATGTTTTTTCGATATGTTAAAGTGGCGGCCCCGCTCCCAGTTTGGCTGGAATTTCTTCGAAGGGTCCTAGGGAAGAATTTTTTTAAAAAATGAAAGGAATGGCTGAAGGTTTTCTATGTCAAAAGTGAGGAAGAGTGTTGGAAGGCGAAATTGGCCAAATTAGCCCACCGAGAAATTAGAGTTTCTGACTTTGGAATGTTTTTTCGGTATATTAAAGTGGCGGCCCCGCTCCCAACTTGGCTGGAATTTCTTCGGAGGGTCCTAGAGAAGAATTTGAAAAAAAAATGAAAGGAATGGCTGAAGGTTTTCTATGTCAAAAGTGAGGAAGAGTGTTGGAAGGCGAAATTGACCAAATTAGCCCACCGAGAAATTGGAGTTTCTGACTTTGGAATGTTTTTTCGGTATATTAAAGTGGCGGCCCCGCTCCCAACTTGGCTGGAATTTCTTCGGAGGGTCCTAGAGAAGAATTTGAAAAAAAAATGAAAGGAATGGCTGAAGGTTTTCTATGTCAAAAGTGAGGAAGAGTGTTGGAAGGCGGAATTGACCAAATTAGCTCACCGAGAAAATGAAGTTTCTGACTTTGGAATGTTTTTTCGATATGTTAAAGCGGCGGCCCCGCTCTCAGTTTGGCTGGAATTTCTTCGAAGGGTCCTAGGGAAGAATTTTTTAAAAAAATGAAAGGAATGGCTGAAGGTTTTCTATGTCAAAAGTGAGGAAGAGTGTTGGAAGGCGAAATTGGCCAAATTAGCCCACCGAGAAATTGGAGTTTCTGACTTTGGAATGTTTTTTCGGTATATTAAAGTGGCGGCCCCGCTCCAAACTTGGCTGGAATTTATTCGGAGGGTCCTAGGGAAGAATTTAAAAAAAAAATGAAAGGAATGGCTGAAGGTTTTCTATGTCAAAAGTGAGGAAGAGTGTTGGAAGGCGGAATTGACCAAATTAGCTCACCGAGAAAATGAAGTTTCTGACTTTGGAATGTTTTTTCGATATGTTAAAGTGGCGGCCCCGCTCCCAGTTTGGCTGGAATTTCTTCGAAGGGTCCTAGGGAAGAATTTTTTAAAAAAATGAAAGGAATGGCTGCAGGTTTTCTATGTCAAAAGTGAGGAAGAGTGTTGGAAGGCGGAATTGACCAAATTAGCCCACCGAGAAATTGGAGTTTCTGACTTTGGAATGTTTTTTCGGTATATTAAAGTGGCGGCCCCGCTCCCAACTTGGCTGGAATTTCTTCGGAGGGTCCTAGAGAAGAATTTAAAAAAAAAATGAAAGGAATGGCTGAAGGTTTTCTATGTCAAAAGTGAGGAAGAGTGTTGGAAAGCGGAATTGACCAAATTAGCCCACCGAGAAATTGGAGTTTCTGACTTTGGAATGTTTTTTCGGTATATTAAAGTGGCGGCCCCGCTCCCAACTTGGCTGGAATTTCTTCGGAGGGTCCTAGAGAAGAATTTAAAAAAAAAATAAAAGGAATGGCTGAAGGTTTTCTATGTCAAAAGTGAGGAAGAGTGTTGGAAGGCGGAATTGACCAAATTAGCTCACCGAGAAATTGAAGTTTCTGACTTTGGAATGTTTTTTCGATATGTTAAAGTGGCGGCCCCGCTCCCAGTTTGGCTGGAATTTCTTCGAAGGGTCCTAGGGAAGAATTTTTTTAAAAAATGAAAGGAATGGCTGAAGGTTTTCTATGTCAAAAGTGAGGAAGAGTGTTGGAAGGCGGAATTGACCAAATTAGCCCACCGAGAAATTGGAGTTTCTGACTTTGGAATGTTTTTTCGGTATATTAAAGTGGCGGCCCCGCTCCCAACTTGGCTGGAATTGATTCGGAGGGTCCTAGGGAAGAATTTAAAAAAAAAAATGAAAAGAATGGCTGAAGGTTTTCTATGTCAAAAGTGAGGAAGAGTGTTGGAAGGCGGAATTGACCAAATTAGCTCACCGAGAAATTGAAGTTTCTGACTTTAAAATGTTTTTTCGGTATATTAAAGTGGCGGCCCCGCTCCCAACTTGGCTGGAATTTCTTCGGAGGGTCCTAGAGAAGAATTTGAAAAAAAAATGAAAGGAATGGCTGAAGGTTTTCTATGTCAAAAGTGAGGAAGAGTGTTGGAAGGCGGAATTGACCAAATTAGCTCACCGAGAAATTGAAGTTTCTGACTTTGGAATGTTTTTTCGGTATATTAAAGTGGCGGCCCCGCTCCCAACTTGGCTGGAATTTCTTCGGAGGGTCCTAGAGAAGAATTTGAAAAAAAAATGAAAGGAATGGCTGAAGGTTTTCTATGTCAAAAGTGAGGAAGAGTGTTGGAAGGCGAAATTGGCCAAATTAGCCCACCGAGAAATTGGAGTTTCTGACTTTGGAATGTTTTTTCGGTATATTAAAGTGGCGGCCCCGCTCCCAACTTGGCTGGAATTTCTTCGGAGGGTCCTAGAGAAAAATTTGAAAAAAAAATGAAAGGAATGGCTGAAGGTTTTCTATGTCAAAAGTGAGGAAGAGTGTTGGAAGGCGGAATTGACCAAATTAGCTCACCGAGAAAATGAAGTTTCTGACTTTGGAATGTTTTTTCGATATGTTAAAGCGGCGGCCCCGCTCTCAGTTTGGCTGGAATTTCTTCGAAGGGTCCTAGGGAAGAATTTTTTAAAAAAATGAAAGGAATGGCTGAAGGTTTTCTATGTCAAAAGTGAGGAAGAGTGTTGGAAGGCGAAATTGGCCAAATTAGCCCACCGAGAAATTGGAGTTTCTGACTTTGGAATGTTTTTTCGGTATATTAAAGTGGCGGCCCCGCTCCAAACTTGGCTGGAATTTATTCGGAGGGTCCTAGGGAAGAATTTAAAAAAAAAATGAAAGGAATGGCTGAAGGTTTTCTATGTCAAAAGTGAGGAAGAGTGTTGGAAGGCGGAATTGACCAAATTAGCTCACCGAGAAAATGAAGTTTCTGACTTTGGAATGTTTTTTCGATATGTTAAAGTGGCGGCCCCGCTCCCAGTTTGGCTGGAATTTCTTCGAAGGGTCCTAGGGAAGAATTTTTTAAAAAAATGAAAGGAATGGCTGCAGGTTTTCTATGTCAAAAGTGAGGAAGAGTGTTGGAAGGCGGAATTGACCAAATTAGCTCACCGAGAAATTGAAGTTTCTGACTTTGGAATGTTTTTTCGGTATATTAAAGTGGCGGCCCCGCTCCCAACTTGGCTGGAATTTCTTCGGAGGGTCCTAGAGAAGAATTTGAAAAAAAAATGAAAGGAATGGCTGAAGGTTTTCTATGTCAAAAGTGAGGAAGAGTGTTGGAAGGCGGAATTGACCAAATTAGCTCACCGAGAAATTGAAGTTTCTGACTTTAAAATGTTTTTTCGGTATATTAAAGTGGCGGCCCCGCTCCCAACTTGGCTGGAATTTCTTCGGAGGGTCCTAGAGAAGAATTTGAAAAAAAAATGAAAGGAATGGCTGAAGGTTTTCTATGTCAAAAGTGAGGAAGAGTGTTGGAAGGCGGAATTGACCAAATTAGCTCACCGAGAAATTGAAGTTTCTGACTTTGGAATGTTTTTTCGATATGTTAAAGTGGCGGCCCCGCTCCCAGTTTGGCTGGAATTTCTTCGAAGGGTCCTAGGGAAGAATTTTTTTAAAAAATGAAAGGAATGGCTGAAGGTTTTCTATGTCAAAAGTGAGGAAGAGTGTTGGAAGGCGGAATTGACCAAATTAGCCCACCGAGAAATTGGAGTTTCTGACTTTGGAATGTTTTTTCGGTATATTAAAGTGGCGGCCCCGCTCCCAACTTGGCTGGAATTTATTCGGAGGGTCCTAGGGAAGAATTTAAAAAAAAAATGAAAGGAATGGCTGAAGGTTTTCTATGTCAAAAGTGAGGAAGAGTGTTGGAAGGCGGAATTGACCAAATTAGCTCACCGAGAAATTGAAGTTTCTGACTTAAAATGTTTTTTCGGTATATTAAAGTGGCGGCCCCGCTCCCAACTTGGCTGGAATTTCTTCGGAGGGTCCTAGAGAAGAATTTGAAAAAAAAATGAAAGGAATGGCTGAAGGTTTTCTATGTCAAAAGTGAGGAAGAGTGTTGGAAGGCGGAATTTACCAAATTAGCTCACCGAGAAAATGAAGTTTCTGACTTTGGAATGTTTTTTCGATATGTTAAAGTGGCGGCCCCGCTCCCAGTTTGGCTGGAATTTCTTCGAAGGGTCCTAGGGAAGAATTTTTTTAAAAAATGAAAGGAATGGCTGAAGGTTTTCTATGTCAAAAGTGAGGAAGAGTGTTGGAAGGCGGAATTGACCAAATTAGCCCACCGAGAAATTGGAGTTTCTGACTTTGGAATGTTTTTTCGGTATATTAAAGTGGCGGCCCCGCTCCCAACTTGGCTGGAATTTCTTCGGAGGGTCCTAGAGAAAAATTTGAAAAAAAAATGAAAGGAATGGCTGAAGGTTTTCTATGTCAAAAGTGAGGAAGAGTGTTGGAAGGCGGAATTGACCAAATTAGCTCACCGAGAAAATGAAGTTTCTGACTTTGGAATGTTTTTTCGATATGTTAAAGCGGCGGCCCCGCTCTCAGTTTGGCTGGAATTTCTTCGAAGGGTCCTAGGGAAGAATTTTTTAAAAAAATGAAAGGAATGGCTGAAGGTTTTCTATGTCAAAAGTGAGGAAGAGTGTTGGAAGGCGAAATTGGCCAAATTAGCCCACCGAGAAATTGGAGTTTCTGACTTTGGAATGTTTTTTCGGTATATTAAAGTGGCGGCCCCGCTCCAAACTTGGCTGGAATTTATTCGGAGGGTCCTAGGGAAGAATTTAAAAAAAAAATGAAAGGAATGGCTGAAGGTTTTCTATGTCAAAAGTGAGGAAGAGTGTTGGAAGGCGGAATTGACCAAATTAGCTCACCGAGAAAATGAAGTTTCTGACTTTGGAATGTTTTTTCGATATGTTAAAGTGGCGGCCCCGCTCCCAGTTTGGCTGGAATTTCTTCGAAGGGTCCTAGGGAAGAATTTTTTAAAAAAATGAAAGGAATGGCTGCAGGTTTTCTATGTCAAAAGTGAGGAAGAGTGTTGGAAGGCGGAATTGACCAAATTAGCTCACCGAGAAATTGAAGTTTCTGACTTTGGAATGTTTTTTCGGTATATTAAAGTGGCGGCCCCGCTCCCAACTTGGCTGGAATTTCTTCGGAGGGTCCTAGAGAAGAATTTGAAAAAAAAATGAAAGGAATGGCTGAAGGTTTTCTATGTCAAAAGTGAGGAAGAGTGTTGGAAGGCGGAATTGACCAAATTAGCTCACCGAGAAATTGAAGTTTCTGACTTTAAAATGTTTTTTCGGTATATTAAAGTGGCGGCCCCGCTCCCAACTTGGCTGGAATTTCTTCGGAGGGTCCTAGAGAAGAATTTGAAAAAAAAATGAAAGGAATGGCTGAAGGTTTTCTATGTCAAAAGTGAGGAAGAGTGTTGGAAGGCGGAATTGACCAAATTAGCTCACCGAGAAATTGAAGTTTCTGACTTTGGAATGTTTTTTCGATATGTTAAAGTGGCGGCCCCGCTCCCAGTTTGGCTGGAATTTCTTCGAAGGGTCCTAGGGAAGAATTTTTTTAAAAAATGAAAGGAATGGCTGAAGGTTTTCTATGTCAAAAGTGAGGAAGAGTGTTGGAAGGCGGAATTGACCAAATTAGCCCACCGAGAAATTGGAGTTTCTGACTTTGGAATGTTTTTTCGGTATATTAAAGTGGCGGCCCCGCTCCCAACTTGGCTGGAATTTATTCGGAGGGTCCTAGGGAAGAATTTAAAAAAAAAATGAAAGGAATGGCTGAAGGTTTTCTATGTCAAAAGTGAGGAAGAGTGTTGGAAGGCGGAATTGACCAAATTAGCTCACCGAGAAATTGAAGTTTCTGACTTAAAATGTTTTTTCGGTATATTAAAGTGGCGGCCCCGCTCCCAACTTGGCTGGAATTTCTTCGGAGGGTCCTAGAGAAGAATTTGAAAAAAAAATGAAAGGAATGGCTGAAGGTTTTCTATGTCAAAAGTGAGGAAGAGTGTTGGAAGGCGGAATTTACCAAATTAGCTCACCGAGAAAATGAAGTTTCTGACTTTGGAATGTTTTTTCGATATGTTAAAGTGGCGGCCCCGCTCCCAGTTTGGCTGGAATTTCTTCGAAGGGTCCTAGGGAAGAATTTTTTTAAAAAATGAAAGGAATGGCTGAAGGTTTTCTATGTCAAAAGTGAGGAAGAGTGTTGGAAGGCGGAATTGACCAAATTAGCCCACCGAGAAATTGGAGTTTCTGACTTTGGAATGTTTTTTCGGTATATTAAAGTGGCGGCCCCGCTCCCAACTTGGCTGGAATTTCTTCGGAGGGTCCTAGAGAAGAATTTGAAAAAAAAATGAAAGGAATGGCTGAAGGTTTTCTATGTCAAAAGTGAGGAAGAGTGTTGGAAGGCGGAATTGACCAAATTAGCTCACCGAGAAATTGAAGTTTCTGACTTTGGAATGTTTTTTCGATATGTTAAAGCGGCGGCCCCGCTCTCAGTTTGGCTGGAATTTCTTCGAAGGGTCCTAGGGAAGAATTTTTTTAAAAAATGAAAGGAATGGCTGAAGGTTTTCTATGTCAAAAGTGAGGAAGAGTGTTGGAAGGCGGAATTGACCAAATTAGCTCACCGAGAAAATGAAGTTTCTGACTTTGGAATGTTTTTTCGATATGTTAAAACGGCGGCCCCGCTCCCAGTTTGGCTGGAATTTCTTCGAAGGGTCCTAGGGAAGAATTTTTTAAAAAAATGAAAGGAATGGCTGAAGGTTTTCTATGTCAAAAGTGAGGAAGAGTGTTGGAAGGCGGAATTTACCAAATTAGCCCACCGAGAAATTGGAGTTTCTGACTTTGGAATGTTTTTTCGGTATATTAAAGTGGCGGCCCCGCTCCCAACTTGGCTGGAATTTATTCGGAGGGTCCTAGGGAAGAATTGAAAAAAAAAATGAAAGGAATGGCTGAAGGTTTTCTATGTCAAAAGTGAGGAAGAGTGTTGGAAGGCGGAATTGACCAAATTAGCTCACCGAGAAAATGAAGTTTCTGACTTTGGAATGTTTTTTCGATATGTTAAAGCGGCGGCCCCGCTCTCAGTTTGGCTGGAATTTCTTCGAAGGGTCCTAGGGAAGAATTTTTAAAAAAAATGAAAGGAATGGCTGAAGGTTTTCTATGTCAAAAGTGAGGAAGAGTGTTGGAAGGCGGAATTGACCAAATTAGCCCACCGAGAAATTGGAGTTTCTGACTTTGGAATGTTTTTTCGGTATATTAAAGTGGCGGCCCCGCTCCCAACTTGGCTGGAATTGATTCGGAGGGTCCTAGGGAAGAATTTAAAAAAAAAATGAAAGGAATGGCTGAAGGTTTTCTATGTCAAAAGTGAGGAAGAGTGTTGGAAGGCGGAATTGACCAAATTAGCTCACCGAGAAATTGAAGTTTCTGACTTTAAAATGTTTTTTCGGTATATTAAAGTGGCGGCCCCGCTCCCAACTTGGCTGGAATTTCTTCGGAGGGTCCTAGAGAAGAATTTGAAAAAAAAATCAAAGGAATGGCTGAAGGTTTTCTATGTCAAAAGTGAGGAAGAGTGTTGGAAGGCGGAATTTACCAAATTAGCTCACCGAGAAATTGAAGTTTCTGACTTTGGAATGTTTTTTCGGTATATTAAAGTGGCGGCCCCGCTCCCAACTTGGCTGGAATTTCTTCGGAGGGTCCTAGAGAAGAATTTGAATAAAAAATGAAAGGAATGGCTGAAGGTTTTCTATGTCAAAAGTGAGGAAGAGTGTTGGAAGGCGAAATTGGCCAAATTAGCCCACCGAGAAATTGGAGTTTCTGACTTTGGAATGTTTTTTCGGTATATTAAAGTGGCGGCCCCGCTCCCAACTTGGCTGAAATTTCTTCGGAGGGTCCTAGAGAAGAATTTGAAAAAAAAATGAAAGGAATGGCTGAAGGTTTTCTATGTCAAAAGTGAGGAAGAGTGTTGGAAGGCGAAATTGGCCAAATTAGCCCACCGAGAAATTGGAGTTTCTGACTTTGGAATGTTTTTTCGGTATATTAAAGTGGCGGCCCCGCTCCCAACTTGGCTGGAATTTCTTCGGAGGGTCCTAGAGAAGAATTTGAAAAAAAAATGAAAGGAATGGCTGAAGGTTTTCTATGTCAAAAGTGAGGAAGAGTGTTGGAAGGCGGAATTGACCAAATTAGCTCACCGAGAAAATGAAGTTTCTGACTTTGGAATGTTTTTTCGATATGTTAAAGCGGCGGCCCCGCTCCCAGTTTGGCTGGAATTTCTTCGAAGGGTCCTAGGGAAGAATTTTTTTAAAAAATGAAAGGAATGGCTGAAGGTTTTCTATGTCAAAAGTGAGGAAGAGTGTTGGAAGGCGGAATTTACCAAATTAGCCCACCGAGAAATTGGAGTTTCTGACTTTGGAATGTTTTTTCGGTATATTAAAGTGGCGGCCCCGCTCCCAACTTGGCTGGAATTTATTCGGAGGGTCCTAGGGAAGAATTGAAAAAAAAAATGAAAGGAATGGCTGAAGGTTTTCTATGTCAAAAGTGAGGAAGAGTGTTGGAAAGCGGAATTGACCAAATTAGCTCACCGAGAAATTGAAGTTTCTGACTTTGGAATGTTTTTTCGGTATATTAAAGTGGCGGCCCCGCTCCCAACTTGGCTGGAATTTCTTCGAAGGGTCCTAGGGAAGAATTTTTTTAAAAAATGAAAGGAATGGCTGAAGGTTTTCTATGTCAAAAGTGAGGAAGAGTGTTGGAAGGCGGAATTTACCAAATTAGCCCACCGAGAAATTGGAGTTTCTGACTTTGGAATGTTTTTTCGGTATATTAAAGTGGCGGCCCCGCTCCCAACTTGGCTGGAATTTATTCGGAGGGTCCTAGGGAAGAATTGAAAAAAAAAAATGAAAGGAATGGCTGAAGGTTTTCTATGTCAAAAGTGAGGAAGAGTGTTGGAAAGCGGAATTGACCAAATTAGCTCACCGAGAAATTGAAGTTTCTGACTTTGGAATGTTTTTTCGGTATATTAAAGTGGCGGCCCCGCTCCCAACTTGGCTGGAATTGATTCGGAGGGTCCTAGGGAAGAATTTAAAAAAAAAATGAAAGGAATGGCTGAAGGTTTTCTATCTCAAAAGTGAGGAAGAGTGTTGGAAGGCGGAATTGACCAAATTAGCTCACCGAGAAATTGAAGTTTCTGACTTTAAAATGTTTTTTCGGTATATTAAAGAGGCGGCCCCGCTCCCAACTTGGCTGGAATTTCTTCGGAGGGTCCTAGAGAAGAATTTGAAAAAAAAATGAAAGGAATGGCTGAAGGTTTTCTATGTCAAAAGTGAGGAAGAGTGTTGGAAGGCGGAATTGACCAAATTAGCTCACCGAGAAATTGAAGTTTCTGACTTTGGAATGTTTTTTCGGTATATTAAAGTGGCGGCCCCGCTCCCAACTTGGCTGGAATTTCTTCGGAGGGTCCTAGAGAAGAATTTGAAAAAAAAATGAAAGGAATGGCTGAAGGTTTTCTATGTCAAAAGTGAGGAAGAGTGTTGGAAGGCGAAATTGGCCAAATTAGCCCACCGAGAAATTGGAGTTTCTGACTTTGGAATGTTTTTTCGGTATATTAAAGTGGCGGCCCCGCTCCCAACTTGGCTGGAATTTCTTCGGAGGGTCCTAGAGAAGAATTTGAAAAAAAAATGAAAGGAATGGCTGAAGATTTTCTATGTCAAAAGTGAGGAAGAGTGTTGGAAGGCGAAATTGACCAAATTAGCCCACCGAGAAATTGGAGTTTCTGACTTTGGAATGTTTTTTCGGTATATTAAAGTGGCGGCCCCGCTCCCAACTTGGCTGGAATTTCTTCGGAGGGTCCTAGAGAAGAATTTGAAAAAAAAATGAAAGGAATGGCTGAAGGTTTTCTATGTCAAAAGTGAGGAAGAGTGTTGGAAGGCGGAATTGACCAAATTAGCTCACCGAGAAAATGAAGTTTCTGACTTTGGAATGTTTTTTCGATATGTTAAAGCGGCGGCCCCGCTCCCAGTTTGGCTGGAATTTCTTCGAAGGGTCCTAGGGAAGAATTTTTTTAAAAAATGAAAGGAATGGCTGAAGGTTTTCTATGTCAAAAGTGAGGAAGAGTGTTGGAAGGCAGAATTTACCAAATTAGCCCACCGAGAAATTGGAGTTTCTGACTTTGGAATGTTTTTTCGGTATATTAAAGTGGCGGCCCCGCTCCCAACTTGGCTGGAATTTATTCGGAGGGTCCTAGGGAAGAATTGAAAAAAAAAATGAAAGGAATGGCTGAAGGTTTTCTATGTCAAAAGTGAGGAAGAGTGTTGGAAAGCGGAATTGACCAAATTAGCTCACCGAGAAATTGAAGTTTCTGACTTTGGAATGTTTTTTCGGTATATTAAAGTGGCGGCCCCGCTCCCAACTTGGCTGGAATTGATTCGGAGGGTCCTAGGGAAGAATTTAAAAAAAAAATGGAAGGAATGGCTGAAGGTTTTCTATCTCAAAAGTGAGGAAGAGTGTTGGAAGGCGGAATTGACCAAATTAGCTCACCGAGAAATTGAAGTTTCTGACTTTAAAATGTTTTTTCGGTATATTAAAGTGGCGGCCCCGCTCCCAACTTGGCTGGAATTTCTTCGGAGGGTCCTAGAGAAGAATTTGAAAAAAAAATGAAAGGAATGGCTGAAGGTTTTCTATGTCAAAAGTGAGGAAGAGTGTTGGAAGGCGAAATTGACCAAATTAGCCCACCGAGAAATTGGAGTTTCTGAATTTGAAATGTTTTTTCGGTATATTAAAGTGGCGGCCCCGCTCCCAACTTGGCTGGAATTTCTTCGGAGGGTCCTAGAGAAGAATTTGAAAAAAAAATGAAAGGAATGGCTGAAGGTTTTCTATGTCAAAAGTGAGGAAGAGTGTTGGAAGGCGGAATTGACCAAATTAGCTCACCGAGAAATTGAAGTTTCTGACTTTAAAATGTTTTTTCGGTATATTAAAGTGGCGGCCCCGCTCCCAACTTGGCTGGAATTTCTTCGGAGGGTCCTAGAGAAGAATTTGAAAAAAAAATGAAAGGAATGGCTGAAGGTTTTCTATGTCAAAAGTGAGGAAGAGTGTTGGAAGGCGGAATTGACCAAATCAGCTCACCGAGAAATTGAAGTTTCTGACTTTGGAATGTTTTTTCGATATGTTAAAGTGGCGGCCCCGCTCCCAGTTTGGCTGGAATTTCTTCGAAGGGTCCTAGGGAAGAATTTTTTAAAAAAATGAAAGGAATGGCTGAAGGTTTTCTATGTCAAAAGTGAGGAAGAGTGTTGGAAGGCGGAATTTACCAAATTAGCCCACCGAGAAATTGGAGTTTCTGACTTTGGAATGTTTTTTCGGTATATTAAAGTGGCGGCCCCGCTCCCAACTTGGCTGGAATTTATTCGGAGGGTCCTAGGGAAGAATTGAAAAAAAAAATGAAAGGAATGGCTGAAGGTTTTCTATGTCAAAAGTGAGGAAGAGTGTTGGAAAGCGGAATTGACCAAATTAGCTCACCGAGAAATTGAAGTTTCTGACTTTGGAATGTTTTTTCGGTATATTAAAGTGGCGGCCCCGCTCCCAACTTGGCTGGAATTGATTCGGAGGGTCCTAGGGAAGAATTTAAAAAAAAAATGGAAGGAATGGCTGAAGGTTTTCTATCTCAAAAGTGAGGAAGAGTGTTGGAAGGCGGAATTGACCAAATTAGCTCACCGAGAAATTGAAGTTTCTGACTTTAAAATGTTTTTTCGGTATATTAAAGTGGCGGCCCCGCTCCCAACTTGGCTGGAATTTCTTCGGAGGGTCCTAGAGAAGAATTTGAAAAAAAAATGAAAGGAATGGCTGAAGGTTTTCTATGTCAAAAGTGAGGAAGAGTGTTGGAAGGCGAAATTGACCAAATTAGCCCACCGAGAAATTGGAGTTTCTGAATTTGAAATGTTTTTTCGGTATATTAAAGTGGCGGCCCCGCTCCCAACTTGGCTGGAATTTCTTCGGAGGGTCCTAGAGAAGAATTTGAAAAAAAAATGAAAGGAATGGCTGAAGGTTTTCTATGTCAAAAGTGAGGAAGAGTGTTGGAAGGCGGAATTGACCAAATTAGCTCACCGAGAAATTGAAGTTTCTGACTTTAAAATGTTTTTTCGGTATATTAAAGTGGCGGCCCCGCTCCCAACTTGGCTGGAATTTCTTCGGAGGGTCCTAGAGAAGAATTTGAAAAAAAAATGAAAGGAATGGCTGAAGGTTTTCTATGTCAAAAGTGAGGAAGAGTGTTGGAAGGCGGAATTGACCAAATCAGCTCACCGAGAAATTGAAGTTTCTGACTTTGGAATGTTTTTTCGATATGTTAAAGTGGCGGCCCCGCTCCCCGCTTGGCTGGAATTTCTTCGCAGGGTCCTAGGAAAGAATTTTAAAAAAAATGAAAGGAATGGCTGAAGGTTTTCTATGTCAAAAGTGAGGAAGAGTGTTGGAAGGCGGAATTTACCAAATTAGCTCACCGAGAAAATGAAGTTTCTGACTTTGGAAAGTTTTTTCGATATGTTAAAGTGGCGGCCCCGCTCCCAGTTTGGCTGGAATTTCTTCGAAGGGTCCTAGGGAAGAATTTAAAAAAAAAATGAAAGGAATGGCTGAAGGTTTTCTATGTCAAAAGTGAGGAAGAGTGTTGGAAGGCGGAATTGACCAAATTAGCTCACCGAGAAAATGAAGTTTCTGACTTTGGAATGTTTTTTCGATATGTTAAAGTGGCGGCCCCGCTCCCAGTTTGGCTGGAATTTCTTCGAAGGGTCCTAGGGAAGAATTTTTTAAAAAAATGAAAGGAATGGCTGCAGGTTTTCTATGTCAAAAGTGAGGAAGAGTGTTGGAAGGCGGAATTGACCAAATTAGCCCACCGAGAAATTGGAGTTTCTGACTTTGGAATGTTTTTTCGGTATATTAAAGTGGCGGCCCCGCTCCCAACTTGGCTGGAATTTCTTCGGAGGGTCCTAGAGAAGAATTTAAAAAAAAAATGAAAGGAATGGCTGAAGGTTTTCTATGTCAAAAGTGAGGAAGAGTGTTGGAAAGCGGAATTGACCAAATTAGCCCACCGAGAAATTGGAGTTTCTGACTTTGGAATGTTTTTTCGGTATATTAAAGTGGCGGCCCCGCTCCCAACTTGGCTGGAATTTCTTCGGAGGGTCCTAGAGAAGAATTTAAAAAAAAAATAAAAGGAATGGCTGAAGGTTTTCTATGTCAAAAGTGAGGAAGAGTGTTGGAAGGCGGAATTGACCAAATTAGCTCATCGAGAAATTGAAGTTTCTGACTTTGGAATGTTTTTTCGATATGTTAAAGTGGCGGCCCCGCTCCCAGTTTGGCTGGAATTTCTTCGAAGGGTCCTAGGGAAGAATTTTTTTAAAAAATGAAAGGAATGGCTGAAGGTTTTCTATGTCAAAAGTGAGGAAGAGTGTTGGAAGGCGGAATTGACCAAATTAGCCCACCGAGAAATTGGAGTTTCTGACTTTGGAATGTTTTTTCGGTATATTAAAGTGGCGGCCCCGCTCCCAACTTGGCTGGAATTGATTCGGAGGGTCCTAGGGAAGAATTTAAAAAAAAAATGAAAGGAATGGCTGAAGGTTTTCTATGTCAAAAGTGAGGAAGAGTGTTGGAAGGCGGAATTGACCAAATTAGCTCACCGAGAAATTGAAGTTTCTGACTTTAAAATGTTTTTTCGGTATATTAAAGTGGCGGCCCCGCTCCCAACTTGGCTGGAATTTCTTCGGAGGGTCCTAGAGAAGAATTTGAAAAAAAAATGAAAGGAATGGCTGAAGGTTTTCTATGTCAAAAGTGAGGAAGAGTGTTGGAAGGCGAAATTGGCCAAATTAGCCCACCGAGAAATTGGAGTTTCTGACTTTGGAATGTTTTTTCGGTATATTAAAGTGGCGGCCCCGCTCCCAACTTGGCTGGAATTTCTTCGGAGGGTCCTAGAGAAGAATTTGAAAAAAAAATGAAAGGAATGGCTGAAGGTTTTCTATGTCAAAAGTGAGGAAGAGTGTTGGAAGGCGAAATTGACCAAATTAGCCCACCGAGAAATTGGAGTTTCTGAATTTGAAATGTTTTTTCGGTATATTAAAGTGGCGGCCCCGCTCCCAACTTGGCTGGAATTTCTTCGGAGGGTCCTAGAGAAGAATTTGAAAAAAAAATGAAAGGAATGGCTGAAGGTTTTCTATGTCAAAAGTGAGGAAGAGTGTTGGAAGGCGGAATTGACCAAATTAGCTCACCGAGAAATTGAAGTTTCTGACTTTAAAATGTTTTTTCGGTATATTAAAGTGGCGGCCCCGCTCCCAACTTGGCTGGAATTTCTTCGGAGGGTCCTAGAGAAGAATTTGAAAAAAAAATGAAAGGAATGGCTGAAGGTTTTCTATGTCAAAAGTGAGGAAGAGTGTTGGAAGGCGGAATTGACCAAATCAGCTCACCGAGAAATTGAAGTTTCTGACTTTGGAATGTTTTTTCGATATGTTAAAGTGGCGGCCCCGCTCCCCGCTTGGCTGGAATTTCTTCGCAGGGTCCTAGGAAAGAATTTTAAAAAAAATGAAAGGAATGGCTGAAGATTTTCTATGTCAAAAGTGAGGAAGAGTGTTGGAAGGCGGAATTTACCAAATTAGCTCACCGAGAAAATGAAGTTTCTGACTTTGGAAAGTTTTTTCGATATGTTAAAGTGGCGGCCCCGCTCCCAGTTTGGCTGGAATTTCTTCGAAGGGTCCTAGGGAAGAATTTTTTAAAAAAATGAAAGGAATGGCTGAAGGTTTTCTATGTCAAAAGTGAGGAAGAGTGTTGGAAGGCGGAATTGACCAAATTAGCCCACCGAGAAATTGGAGTTTCTGACTTTGGAATGTTTTTTCGGTATATTAAAGTGGTGGCCCCGCTCCAAACTTGGCTGGAATTTATTCGGAGGGTCCTAGGGAAGAATTTAAAAAAAAAATGAAAGGAATGGCTGAAGGTTTTCTATGTCAAAAGTGAGGAAGAGTGTTGGAAGGCGGAATTGACCAAATTAGCTCACCGAGAAAATGAAGTTTCTGACTTTGGAATGTTTTTTCGATATGTTAAAGTGGCGGCCCCGCTCCCAGTTTGGCTGGAATTTCTTCGAAGGGTCCTAGGGAAGAATTTTTTAAAAAAATGAAAGGAATGGCTGCAGGTTTTCTATGTCAAAAGTGAGGAAGAGTGTTGGAAGGCGGAATTGACCAAATTAGCCCACCGAGAAATTGGAGTTTCTGACTTTGGAATGTTTTTTCGGTATATTAAAGTGGCGGCCCCGCTCCCAACTTGGCTGGAATTTCTTCGGAGGGTCCTAGAGAAGAATTTAAAAAAAAAATGAAAGGAATGGCTGAAGGTTTTCTATGTCAAAAGTGAGGAAGAGTGTTGGAAAGCGGAATTGACCAAATTAGCCCACCGAGAAATTGGAGTTTCTGACTTTGGAATGTTTTTTCGGTATATTAAAGTGGCGGCCCCGCTCCCAACTTGGCTGGAATTTCTTCGGAGGGTCCTAGAGAAGAATTTAAAAAAAAAATAAAAGGAATGGCTGAAGGTTTTCTATGTCAAAAGTGAGGAAGAGTGTTGGAAGGCGGAATTGACCAAATTAGCTCATCGAGAAATTGAAGTTTCTGACTTTGGAATGTTTTTTCGATATGTTAAAGTGGCGGCCCCGCTCCCAGTTTGGCTGGAATTTCTTCGAAGGGTCCTAGGGAAGAATTTTTTTAAAAAATGAAAGGAATGGCTGAAGGTTTTCTATGTCAAAAGTGAGGAAGAGTGTTGGAAGGCGGAATTGACCAAATTAGCCCACCGAGAAATTGGAGTTTCTGACTTTGGAATGTTTTTTCGGTATATTAAAGTGGCGGCCCCGCTCCCAACTTGGCTGGAATTGATTCGGAGGGTCCTAGGGAAGAATTTAAAAAAAAAATGAAAGGAATGGCTGAAGGTTTTCTATGTCAAAAGTGAGGAAGAGTGTTGGAAGGCGGAATTGACCAAATTAGCTCACCGAGAAATTGAAGTTTCTGACTTTAAAATGTTTTTTCGGTATATTAAAGTGGCGGCCCCGCTCCCAACTTGGCTGGAATTTCTTCGGAGGGTCCTAGAGAAGAATTTGAAAAAAAAATGAAAGGAATGGCTGAAGGTTTTCTATGTCAAAAGTGAGGAAGAGTGTTGGAAGGCGGAATTGACCAAATTAGCTCACCGAGAAATTGAAGTTTCTGACTTTGGAATGTTTTTTCGGTATATTAAAGTGGCGGCCCCGCTCCCAACTTGGCTGGAATTTCTTCGGAGGGTCCTAGAGAAGAATTTGAAAAAAAAATGAAAGGAATGGCTGAAGGTTTTCTATGTCAAAAGTGAGGAAGAGTGTTGGAAGGCGAAATTGGCCAAATTAGCCCACCGAGAAATTGGAGTTTCTGACTTTGGAATGTTTTTTCGGTATATTAAAGTGGCGGCCCCGCTCCCAACTTGGCTGGAATTTCTTCGGAGGGTCCTAGAGAAGAATTTGAAAAAAAAATGAAAGGAATGGCTGAAGGTTTTCTATGTCAAAAGTGAGGAAGAGTGTTGGAAGGCGGAATTGACCAAATTAGCTCACCGAGAAAATGAAGTTTCTGACTTTGGAATGTTTTTTCGATATGTTAAAGCGGCGGCCCCGCTCTCAGTTTGGCTGGAATTTCTTCGAAGGGTCCTAGGGAAGAATTTTTTAAAAAAATGAAAGGAATGGCTGAAGGTTTTCTATGTCAAAAGTGAGGAAGAGTGTTGGAAGGCGAAATTGGCCAAATTAGCCCACCGAGAAATTGGAGTTTCTGACTTTGGAATGTTTTTTCGGTATATTAAAGTGGCGGCCCCGCTCCCAACTTGGCTGGAATTTCTTCGGAGGGTCCTAGAGAAGAATTTGAAAAAAAAATGAAAGGAATGGCTGAAGGTTTTCTATGTCAAAAGTGAGGAAGAGTGTTGGAAGGCGGAATTGACCAAATTAGCTCACCGAGAAAATGAAGTTTCTGACTTTGGAATGTTTTTTCGATATGTTAAAGCGGCGGCCCCGCTCTCAGTTTGGCTGGAATTTCTTCGAAGGGTCCTAGGGAAGAATTTTTTAAAAAAATGAAAGGAATGGCTGAAGGTTTTCTATGTCAAAAGTGAGGAAGAGTGTTGGAAGGCGAAATTGGCCAAATTAGCCCACCGAGAAATTGGAGTTTCTGACTTTGGAATGTTTTTTCGGTATATTAAAGTGGCGGCCCCGCTCCAAACTTGGCTGGAATTTATTCGGAGGGTCCTAGGGAAGAATTTAAAAAAAAAATGAAAGGAATGGCTGAAGGTTTTCTATGTCAAAAGTGAGGAAGAGTGTTGGAAGGCGGAATTGACCAAATTAGCTCACCGAGAAAATGAAGTTTCTGACTTTGGAATGTTTTTTCGATATGTTAAAGTGGCGGCCCCGCTCCCAGTTTGGCTGGAATTTCTTCGAAGGGTCCTAGGGAAGAATTTTTTAAAAAAATGAAAGGAATGGCTGCAGGTTTTCTATGTCAAAAGTGAGGAAGAGTGTTGGAAGGCGGAATTGACCAAATTAGCTCACCGAGAAATTGAAGTTTCTGACTTTGGAATGTTTTTTCGGTATATTAAAGTGGCGGCCCCGCTCCCAACTTGGCTGGAATTTCTTCGGAGGGTCCTAGAGAAGAATTTGAAAAAAAAATGAAAGGAATGGCTGAAGGTTTTCTATGTCAAAAGTGAGGAAGAGTGTTGGAAGGCGGAATTGACCAAATTAGCTCACCGAGAAATTGAAGTTTCTGACTTTAAAATGTTTTTTCGGTATATTAAAGTGGCGGCCCCGCTCCCAACTTGGCTGGAATTTCTTCGGAGGGTCCTAGAGAAGAATTTGAAAAAAAAATGAAAGGAATGGCTGAAGGTTTTCTATGTCAAAAGTGAGGAAGAGTGTTGGAAGGCGGAATTGACCAAATTAGCTCACCGAGAAATTGAAGTTTCTGAGTTTGGAATGTTTTTTCGATATGTTAAAGTGGCGGCCCCGCTCCCAGTTTGGCTGGAATTTCTTCGAAGGGCCCTAGGGAAGAATTTTTTTAAAAAATGAAAGGAATGGCTGAAGGTTTTCTATGTCAAAAGTGAGGAAGAGTGTTGGAAGGCGGAATTGACCAAATTAGCCCACCGAGAAATTGGAGTTTCTGACTTTGGAATGTTTTTTCGGTATATTAAAGTGGCGGCCCCGCTCCCAACTTGGCTGGAATTTATTCGGAGGGTCCTAGGGAAGAATTTAAAAAAAAAATGAAAGGAATGGCTGAAGGTTTTCTATGTCAAAAGTGAGGAAGAGTGTTGGAAGGCGGAATTGACCAAATTAGCTCACCGAGAAATTGAAGTTTCTGACTTAAAATGTTTTTTCGGTATATTAAAGTGGCGGCCCCGCTCCCAACTTGGCTGGAATTTCTTCGGAGGGTCCTAGAGAAGAATTTGAAAAAAAAATGAAAGGAATGGCTGAAGGTTTTCTATGTCAAAAGTGAGGAAGAGTGTTGGAAGGCGGAATTTACCAAATTAGCTCACCGAGAAAATGAAGTTTCTGACTTTGGAATGTTTTTTCGATATGTTAAAGTGGCGGCCCCGCTCCCAGTTTGGCTGGAATTTCTTCGAAGGGTCCTAGGGAAGAATTTTTTTCAAAAATGAAAGGAATGGCTGAAGGTTTTCTATGTCAAAAGTGAGGAAGAGTGTTGGAAGGCGGAATTGACCAAATTAGCCCACCGAGAAATTGGAGTTTCTGACTTTGGAATGTTTTTTCGGTATATTAAAGTGGCGGCCCCGCTCCCAACTTGGCTGGAATTTCTTCGGAGGGTCCTAGAGAAGAATTTGAAAAAAAAATGAAAGGAATGGCTGAAGGTTTTCTATGTCAAAAGTGAGGAAGAGTGTTGGAAGGCGGAATTGACCAAATTAGCTCACCGAGAAAATGAAGTTTCTGACTTTGGAATGTTTTTTCGATATGTTAAAGCGGCGGCCCCGCTCTCAGTTTGGCTGGAATTTCTTCGAAGGGTCCTAGGGAAGAATTTTTTTAAAAAATGAAAGGAATGGCTGAAGGTTTTCTATGTCAAAAGTGAGGAAGAGTGTTGGAAGGCGGAATTGACCAAATTAGCTCACCGAGAAAATGAAGTTTCTGACTTTGGAATGTTTTTTCGATATGTTAAAGCGGCGGCCCCGCTCCCAGTTTGGCTGGAATTTCTTCGAAGGGTCCTAGGGAAGAATTTTTTTAAAAAATGAAAGGAATGGCTGAAGGTTTTCTATGTCAAAAGTGAGGAAGAGTGTTGGAAGGCGGAATTTACCAAATTAGCCCACCGAGAAATTGGAGTTTCTGACTTTGGAATGTTTTTTCGGTATATTAAAGTGGCGGCCCCGCTCCCAACTTGGCTGGAATTTATTCGGAGGGTCCTAGGGAAGAATTGAAAAAAAAAATGAAAGGAATGGCTGAAGGTTTTCTATGTCAAAAGTGAGGAAGAGTGTTGGAAAGCGGAATTGACCAAATTAGCTCACCGAGAAATTGAAGTTTCTGACTTTGGAATGTTTTTTCGGTATATTAAAGTGGCGGCCCCGCTCCCAACTTGGCTGGAATTTCTTCGAAGGGTCCTAGGGAAGAATTTTTTTAAAAAATGAAAGGAATGGCTGAAGGTTTTCTATGTCAAAAGTGAGGAAGAGTGTTGGAAGGCGGAATTTACCAAATTAGCCCACCGAGAAATTGGAGTTTCTGACTTTGGAATGTTTTTTCGGTATATTAAAGTGGCGGCCCCGCTCCCAACTTGGCTGGAATTTATTCGGAGGGTCCTAGGGAAGAATTGAAAAAAAAAATGAAAGGAATGGCTGAAGGTTTTCTATGTCAAAAGTGAGGAAGAGTGTTGGAAAGCGGAATTGACCAAATTAGCTCACCGAGAAATTGAAGTTTCTGACTTTGGAATGTTTTTTCGGTATATTAAAGTGGCGGCCCCGCTCCCAACTTGGCTGGAATTGATTCGGAGGGTCCTAGGGAAGAATTTAAAAAAAAAATGAAAGGAATGGCTGAAGGTTTTCTATGTCAAAAGTGAGGAAGAGTGTTGGAAGGCGAAATTGACCAAATTAGCCCACCGAGAAATTGGAGTTTCTGAATTTGAAATGTTTTTTCGGTATATTAAAGTGGCGGCCCCGCTCCCAACTTGGCTGGAATTTCTTCGGAGGGTCCTAGAGAAGAATTTGAAAAAAAAATGAAAGGAATGGCTGAAGGTTTTCTATGTCAAAAGTGAGGAAGAGTGTTGGAAGGCGGAATTGAACAAATTAGCTCACCGAGAAAATGAAGTTTCTGACTTTGGAATGTTTTTTCGATATGTTAAAGTGGCGGCCCCGCTCCCAGTTTGGCTGGAATTTCTTCGAAGGGTCCTAGGGAAGAATTTTTAAAAAAAATGAAAGGAATGGCTGAAGGTTTTCTATGTCAAAAGTGAGGAAGAGTGTTGGAAGGCGGAATTGACCAAATTAGCCCACCGAGAAATTGGAGTTTCTGAATTTGGAATGTTTTTTCGGTCTATTAAAGTGGCGGCCCCGCTCCCAACTTGGCTGGAATTTCTTCGGAGTGTCCTAGAGAAGAATTTAAAAAAAAAATGAAAGGAATGGCTGAAGGTTTTCTATGTCAAAAGTGAGGAAGAGTGTTGGAAGGCGGAATTGACCAAATCAGCTCACCGAGAAATTGAAGTTTCTGACTTTGGAATGTTTTTTCGATATGTTAAAGTGGCGGCCCCGCTCCCCGCTCGGCTGGAATTTCTTCGCAGGGTCCTAGGAAAGAATTTAAAAAAAAATGAAAGGAATGGCTGAAGGTTTTCTATGTCAAAAGTGAGGAAGAGTGTTGGAAGGCGGAATTGACCAAATTAGCTCACCGAGAAATTGAAGTTTCTGACTTTAAAATGTTTTTTCGGTATATTAAAGTGGCGGCCCCGCTCCCAACTTGGCTGGAATTTCTTCGGAGTGTCCTAGAGAAGAATTTAAAAAAAAAATGAAAGGAATGGCTGAAGGTTTTCTATGTCAAAAGTGAGGAAGAGTGTTGGAAGGCGGAATTGACCAAATCAGCTCACCGAGAAATTGAAGTTTCTGACTTTGGAATGTTTTTTCGATATGTTAAAGTGGCGGCCCCGCTCCCCGCTCGGCTGGAATTTCTTCGCAGGGTCCTAGGAAAGAATTTAAAAAAAAATGAAAGGAATGGCTGAAGGTTTTCTATGTCAAAAGTGAGGAAGAGTGTTGGAAGGCGGAATTGACCAAATTAGCTCACCGAGAAATTGAAGTTTCTGACTTTAAAATGTTTTTTCGGTATATTAAAGTGGCGGCCCCGCTCCCAGTTTGGCTGGAATTTCTTCGGAGGGTCCTAGAGAAGGATTTGAAAAAAAAATGAAAGGAATGGCTGAAGGTTTTCTATGTCAAAAGTGAGGAAGAGTGTTGGAAGGCGGAATTGACCAAATTAGCCCACCGAGAAATTGGAGTTTCTGACTTTGGAATGTTTTTTCGGTATATTAAAGTGGCGGCCCCGCTCCCAACTTGGCTGGAATTTATTCGGAGGGTCCTAGGGAAGAATTTAAAAAAAAAATGAAAGGAATGGCTGAAGGTTTTCTATGTCAAAAGTGAGGAAGAGTGTTGGAAGGCGGAATTGACCAAATTAGCTCACCGAGAAATTGAAGTTTCTGACTTTGGAATGTTTTTTCGGTATATTAAAGTGGCGGCCCCGCTCCCAACTTGGCTGGAATTTCTTCGGAGGGTCCTAGAGAAGAATTTGAAAAAAAAATGAAAGAAATGGCTGAAGGTTTTCTATGTCAAAAGTGAGGAAGAGTGTTGAAAGGCGAAATTGACCAAATTAGCCCACCGAGAAATTGGAGTTTCTGACTTTGGAATGTTTTTTCGGTATATTAAAGTGGCGTCCCCGCTCTCAACTTGGCTGGAATTTCTTCGGAGGGTCCTAGAGAAGAATTTGAAAAAAAAATGAAAGGAATGGCTGAAGGTTTTCTATGTCAAAAGTGAGGAAGAGTGTTGGAAGGCGGAATTTACCAAATTAGCTCACCGAGAAAATGAAGTTTCTGACTTTGGAAAGTTTTTTCGATATGTTAAAGTGGCGGCCCCGCTCCCAGTTTGGCTGGAATTTCTTCGAAGGGTCCTAGGGAAGAATTTTTTAAAAAAATGAAAGGAATGGCTGAAGGTTTTCTATGTCAAAAGTGAGGAAGAAAGTTGGAAGGCGGAATTGACCAAATTAGCCCACCGAGAAATTGGAGTTTCTGACTTTGGAATGTTTTTTCGGTATATTAAATTGGCGGCCCCGCTCCAAACTTGGCTGGAATTTATTCGGAGGGTCCTAGGGAAGAATTTAAAAAAAAAATAAAAGGAATGGCTGAAGGTTTTCTATGTCAAAAGTGAGGAAGAGTGTTGGAAGGCGGAATTGACCAAATCAGCTCACCGAGAAATTGAAGTTTCTGACTTTGGAATGTTTTTTCAATATGTTAAAGTGGCGGCCCCGCTCCCAGTTTGGCTGGAATTTCTTCAAAGTGTCCTAGGGAAGAATTTTTTTAAAAAATGAAAGGAATGGCTGAAGGTTTTCTATGTCAAAAGTGAGGAAGAGTGTTGGAAGGCGGAATTGACCAAATTAGCTCACCGAGAAATTGAAGTTTCTGACTTTGGAATGTTTTTTCGATATGTTAAAGTGGCGGCCCCGCTCCCAGCTTGGCTGGAATTTCTTCGGAGGGTCCTAGGGCAAAATTAAAAAAAAAATTAAGGGAATGGCTGAAGGTTTTCTATGTCAAAAGTGAGGAAGAGTGTTGGAAGGTGGAATTGACCAAATTAGCCCACCGAGAAATTGGAGTTTCTGACTTTGGAATGTTTTTTCCGTATGTTAAAGTGGCGGCCCCGCTCCCAGCTTGGCTGGAATTTCTTTGGAGGGTCCTAGGGAAGAATTTAAAAAAAACATGAAAGGAATGGCTGAAGGTTTTCTATGTCAAAAGTGAGGAAGAGTGTTGGAAGGCGGAATTGACCAAATTAGCTCACCGAGAAATTGAAGTTTCTGACTGTGGAATTTTTTTTCGATACGTTAAAGTGGCGGCCCCGCTCCCAGCTTGGCTGGAATTTCTTCGGAGGGTCCTAGGGAAGAATTTAAAAAAAAAAATGAAAGGAATGGCTGAAGGTTTTCTATGTCAAAAGTGAGGAAGAGTGTTGGAAGGCGGAATTGACCAAATTAGCCCACCGAAAAATTGGAGTGTCTGACTTTGGAATGTTTTTTCCGTATGTTAAAGTGGCGGCCCCGCCACTTTAACATATCAAAAAAAAAACAATCAAAGTCGGAAACTCCCCTCGGGTCGGGTGAATCGGCAGATTTTGCCTTCTAACACTCTCCCTCACTTTTGTCATAGAAGGCGGGCCGCTATTTCGCTGATTTTTTTTTTGAATTCTTCCCTAGGACCCGTAGAAGAAATCCAAATAAAGCAGGGAGTGGCTGCGCTAGTTTAACATATCAAAAAAAAACAATCAAATTCGGATAGTCCAATCCCTCGGGTCGGGTGGATTGGCATATTTTGCCTTCTAACACTCTCCCTCACTTTTGACATAGAAGGGGGGCCGCTATTTCGCTGATTTTTTTTTTGAATTCTTCCCTAGGACCCACAGAAGAAATCCCAATAAAGCAGAGAGTGGCTGCGCTACTTTAACATATCAAAAAAAACAATCAAAGTCGGAAACTCCCCTCGGGTCGGGTGAATCGGCAGATTTTGCCTTCTAACACTCTCTCTCACTTTTGACATAGAAGGGGGGTTGCTATTTCGCTGATTTTTTTTTTGAATTCTTCCCTAGGACCCGTAGAAGAAATCCAAATAAAGCAGGGAGTGGCTGCGCTAGTTTAACATATCAAAAAAAAACAATCAAAGTCGGATAGTCCAATCCCTCGGGTCGGGTGGATTGGCATATTTTGCCTTCTAACACTCTCCCTCACTTTTGACATAGAAGGAAAACCGCTATTTCGCTGATTTTTTTTTTGAATTCTTCCCTAGGACCCACAGAAAAAATCCCAGTCAAGCAGAGAGTGGCTCCGCTACTTTAACATGTCAAAAAAAAACAATCAAAGTCGGAAATTCCCCTCGGGTCGGGTGAATCGGCAGATTTTGCCTTCTAACACTCTCCCTCACTTTTGACATAGAACGAAAACCGCTATTTCGCTGATTTTTTTTTTGAATTCTTTCCTAGGAACTCCCGATGAGATCCCAGTCAAGCAGAGAGTGGCTCCGCTACTTTAACATATCAAAAAAAAACAATCAAAGTCGGAAACTCCCCTCGGGTCGGGTGAATCGGCAGATTTTGCCTTCTAACACTCTTCCTCACTTTTGACATAGAAGGAAAACCGCTATTTTGCTGATTTTTTTTTTGAATTCTTCCCTAGGACCCACAGAAAAAATCCCAGTCAAGCAGAAAGTGGCTCCGCTACTTTAACATATCAAAAAAAAACAATCAAAGTCGGAAATTCCCCTCGGGTCGGGTGAATCGGCGGATTTTGCCTTCTAACACTCTCCCTCACTTTTGACATAGAAGGAAAACCGCTATTTCGCTGATTTTTTTTTTGAATTCTTCCCTAGGACCCACAGAAATAATCCCAGTCAAGCAGAGAGTGGCTCCGCTACTTTAACATGTCAAAAAAAAACAATCAAAGTCGGAAACTCCCCTCGGGTCGGGTGAATCGGCAGATTTTGCCTTCTAACACTCTCCCTCACTTTTGACATAGAACGAAAACCGCTATTTCGCTGATTTTTTTTTTGAATTCATCCCTAGGACCCACAGAAAAAATCCCAGTCAAGCAGAGAGTGGCTCCGCTACTTTAACATATCAAAAAAAAACAATCAATGTCGGAAACTCCCCTCGGGTCGGGTGAATCGGCAGATTTTGCCTTCTAACACTCTCCCTCACTTTTGACATAGAAGGAAAACCGCTATTTCGCTGATTTTTTTTTTGAACTCTTCCCTAGGAACTCCCGATGAAATCCCAGTCAAGCAGAGAGTGGCTCCGCTACTTTAACATGTCAAAAAAAAACAATCAAAGTCGGAAACTCCCCTCGGGTCGGGTGAATCGGCAGATTTTGCCTTCTAACACTCTCCCTCACTTTTGACATAGAAGGAAAACCGCTATTTCGCTGATTTTTTTTTGAATTCTTCCCTAGGACCCACAGAAAAAATCCCAGTCAAGCAGAGAGTGGCTCCGCTACTTTAAGATATCAAAACAAAACAATCAAAGTCGGAAACTCCCCTCGGGTCGGGTGAATCGGCAGATTTTGCCTTCTAACACTCTCCCTCTTTTTTGACATAGAATGAGGGCCGCTATTTCGCTGATTTTTTTTTTGAATTCTTCCCTAGGACCTCCCGATGAAATCCCAGTCAAGCAGAGAGTAGCTCCACTACTTTAACATATCACAAAAAAACAATCAATGTTTGATATCTTCTAAATAGCTGCGCGGCTGCTCAGAACTCGCGGAAAAAAGTAGAAAAGAGTTGAATTAGAGAAAATGTCAAAATTGGCCATTTTGACTGAAGAATGGCTGACCCCTGAAACCGGCCCACCCAAAATTCTGTCTTTTCCATTCTTTCTCGTTTGATATCTTTTAAATCGCTGCCCGGCTACTCAGAACTCGTGAGAAGAATTGAAAAATCGTTGAATTAGAGAAAATGTCAAAATTGGCCATTTTGACTGAAGGTCAAATTTCCTTAAATTCACGATTTTTCATTTTCTTATAAATAAACAAAGTCTCCCGACGCGTTCTATCACCCAGATTATTAGTCCCCCACCCCCTCCCCCTCATTCAGTGAAAGGGTGGACTCCCGGAATACATACCCCTTCCCGCAATCTCCTTTCGAAGGTCAAATTTCCTTAAATTCACGATTTTTCATTTTCTTATAAATAAACAAAGTCTCCCGACGCGTTCTATCACCCAGATTATTAGTCCCCCACCCCCTCCCCCTCATTCAGTGAAAGGGTGAACTCCCGGAATACATACCCCTTCCCGCAATCTCCTTCCGAAGGTCAAATTTCCTTAATTTTACGATTTTCCATTTTCTTATAAATAAACAAAGTCTCCCGACGCGTTTTATCACCCAGATTATTAGTCCCCCACCCCCTCCCTTTCATTCAGTGAAAGGGTGAACTCCCGGAATACATACCCCTTCCCGCAATCTCCTTCCGAAGGTCAAATTTCCTTAAATTCGCGATTTTCCATTTTTTTATGAATAAACAAAGTCTCCCGACGCGTTCTATCACCCAGACTATTAGTCCCCCACCCCCTCCCCCTCATTCAGTGAAAGGGTGAACTCCCGGAATATATACCCCTTCCCGCAATCTCCTTCCGAAGGTCAAATTTCCTTAAATTCACGATTTTCCATTTTCTTATAAATAAACAAAGTCTCCCGACGCGTTCTATCACCCAGATTATTAGTCCCCCACCCCCTCCCTTTCATTCAGTGAAAGAGGAACTCCCGGAATACATACCCCTTCCGGCAATCTCCTTCCGAAGGTCAAATGTCCTTAAATTCACGATTTTCCATTTTCTTATAAATAAACAAAGTCTCCCGACGCGTTCTATCACCCAGATTATTAGTCCCCCACCCCCTCCCTTTCATTCAGTGAAAGGGTGAACTCCCGGAATACATACCCCTTCCCGCAATCTCCTTCCGAAGGTCAAATTTCCTTAAATTCGCGATTTTCCATTTTTTTATGAATAAACAAAGTCTCCCGACGCGTTCTATCACCCAGACTATTAGTCCTCCACCCCCTCCTCCTCATTCAGTGAAAGGGTGGACTCCCGGAATACATACCCCTTCCCGCAATCTCCTTCCAAAGGTCAAATTTCCTTAAATTCACGATTTTTCATTTTCTTATAAATAAACAAAGTCTCCCGACGCGTTCTATCACCCAGATTATTAGCCCCCACCCCCTCCCCCTCATTCAGTGAAAGAGTGAACTCCCGGAATACATACCCCTTCCCGCAATCTCCTTCCGAAGGTCAAATTTCCTTAAATTCACGATTTTTCATTTTCTTATAAATAAACAAAGTCTCCCGACGCGTTCTATCACCCAGATTATTAGTCCCCCACCCCCTCCCCCTCATTCAGTGAAAGGGTGAACTCCCGGAATACATACCCCTTCCCGCAATCTCCTTCCGAAGGTCAAATTTCCTTAATTTTACGATTTTCCATTTTCTTATAAATAAACAAAGTCTCCCGACGCGTTCTATCACCCAGATTATTAGTTCCCCACCCCCTCCCCCTCATTCAGTGAAAGGGTGAACTCCCGGAATATATACCCCTTCCCGCAATCTCCTTCCGAAGGTCAAATTTCCTTAAATTCACGATTTTCCATTTTCTTATAAATAAACAAAGTCTCCCGACGCGTTCTATCACCCAGATTATTAGTCCCCCACCCCCTCCCTTTCATTCAGTGAAAGGGTGAACTCCCGGAATACATACCCCTTCCCGCAATCTCTTTCCGAATTAGAGAAAATGTCAAAATTGGCCATTTTGACTGAAGAATGGCTGACCCCTGAAACCGGCCCACCCAAAATTCTGTCTTTTCCATTCTTTCTCGTTTGATATCTTCTAAATAGCTGCCCGGCTGCTCAGAACTCGCGGAAAAAAGTAGAAAAGAGTTGAATTAGAGAAAATGTCAAAATTGGCCATTTTGACTGAAGAATCGCTGACCCCTGAAACCGGCCACCCAAAATTCTGTCTTTTCCATTATTTCTCGTTTGATATCTTCTAAATAGCTGCCCGGCTGCTCAGAACTCGCGGAAAAAAGTAGAAAAGAGTTGAATTAGAGAAAATGTCAAAATTGGCCATTTTGACTGAAGAATGGCTGACCCCTGAAACTGGCCCACCCAAAATTTTGTCTTTTCCATTCTTTCTCGTTTGATATCTTTTAAATCGCTGCCCGGCTACTCAGAACTTGTGAGAAGAATTGAAAAATCGTTGAATTAGAGAAAATGTCAAAATTGGCCATTTTGACTGAAGGCCAAATTTCCTTAAATTCACGATTTTTCATTTTCTTATAAATAAACAAAGTCTCCCGACGCGTTCTATCACCCAGATTATTAGTCCCCCACTCCCTCCCTTCCATTCAGTGAAAGGGTGAACTCCCGGAATACATACCCCTTCCCGCAATCTCCTTCCGAAGGTCAAATTTCCTTAATTTTACGATTTTTTATTTTCTTATAAATAAACAAAGTCTCCCGACGCGTTCTATCACCCAGATTATTAGTCCCCCACCCTCTCCCCCTCATTCAGTGAAAGGGTGAACTCCCGGAATACATACCCCTTCCCGCAATCTCCTTCCGAATTAGAGAAAATGTCAAAATTGGCCATTTTGACTGAAGAATGGCTGACCCCTGAAACCGGCCCACCCAAAATTCTGTCTTTTCCATTCTTTCTCGTATGATATCTTCTAAATAGCTGCCCGGCTGCTCAGAACTCGCGGAAAAAAGTAGAAAAGAGTTGAATTAGAGAAAATGTCAAAATTGGCCATTTTGACTGAAGAATGGCTGACCCCTGAAACCGGCCCACCCAAAATTCTGTCTTTTCCATTCTTTCTCGTTTGATATCTTCTAAATAGCTGCCCGGCTGCTCAGAACTCGCGGAAAAAAGTAGAAAAGAGTTGAATTAGAGAAAATGTCAAAATTGGCCATTTTGACTGAAGAATGGTTGACCCCTGAAACTGACCCACCCAAAATTCTGTCTTTTCCATTCTTTCTCGTTTGATATCTTCTAAATAGCTGCCCGGCTGCTCAGAACTCGCGGAAAAAAGTAGAAAAGAGTTGAATTAGAGAAAATGTCAAAATTGGCCATTTTGACTGAAGAATGGCTGACCCCTGAAACCGGCCCACCCAAAATTCGGTCTTTTCCATTCTTTCTCGTTTGATATCTTCTAAATAGCTGCCCGGCTGCTCAGAACTCGCGGAAAAAAGTAGAAAAGAGTTGAATTAGAGAAAATGTCAAAATTGGCCATTTTGACTGAAGAATCGCTGACCCCTGAAACCGGCCCACCCAAAATTCTGTCTTTTCTATTATTTCTCGTTTGATATCTTCTAAATAGCTGCCCGGCTGCTCAGAACTCGCGGAAAAAAGTAGAAAAGAGTTGAATTAGAGAAAATGTCAAAATTGGCCATTTTGACTGAAGAATGGCTGACCCCTGAAACTGGCCCACCCAAAATTTTGTCTTTTCCATTCTTTCTCGTTTGATATCTTTTAAATCGCTGCCCGGCTACTCAGAACTTGTGAGAAGAATTGAAAAATCGTTGAATTAGAGAAAATGTCAAAATTGGCCATTTTGACTGAAGAATGGTTGACCCCTGAAACTGACCCACCCAAAATTCTGTCTTTTCCATTCTTTCTCGTTTGATATCTTCTAAATAGCTGCCCGGCTGCTCAGAACTCGCGGAAAAAAGTAGAAAAGAGTTGAATTAGAGAAAATGTCAAAATTGGCCATTTTGACTGAAGAATCGCTGACCCCTGAAACCGGCCCACCCAAAATTCTGTCTTTTCCATTCCTTCTCGTTTGATATCTTCTAAATAGCTGCCCGGCTGCTCAGAACTCGCGGAAAAAATTGAAAAATGGTTGAATTAGAGAAAATGTCAAAATTGGCCATTTTGACTGAAGAATGGCTCACCCCTGAAACTGGCCCATCCAAAATTTTGTCTTTTCCATTCTTTCTCGTATGATATCTTCTAAATAGCTGCCCGGCTGCTCAGAACTCGCGGAAAAAAGTAGAAAAGAGTTGAATTAGAGAAAATGTCAAAATTGGCCATTTTGACTGAAGAATGGCTGACCCCTGAAACCGGCCCACCCAAAATTCTGTCTTTTCCATTATTTCTCGTTTGATATCTTCTAAATAGCTGCCCGGCTGCTCAGAACTCGCGGAAAAAAGTAGAAAAGAGTTGAATTAGAGAAAATGTCAAAATTGGCCATTTTGACTGAAGAATGGCTGACCCCTGAAACCGGCCCACCCAAAATTCTGTCTTTTCCATTCTTTCTCGTTTGATATCTTCTAAATAGCTGCCCGGCTGCTCAGAACTCGCGGAAAAAAGTAGAAAAGAGTTGAATTAGAGAAAATGTCAAAATTGGCCATTTTGACTGAAGAATCGCTGACCCCTGAAACCGGCCCACCCAAAATTCTGTCTTTTCTATTATTTCTCGTTTGATATCTTCTAAATAGCTGCCCGGCTGCTCAGAACTCGCGGAAAAAAGTAGAAAAGAGTTGAATTAGAGAAAATGTCAAAATTGGCCATTTTGACTGAAGAATGGCTGACCCCTGAAACTGGCCCACCCAAAATTTTGTCTTTTCCATTCTTTCTCGTTTGATATCTTTTAAATCGCTGCCCGGCTACTCAGAACTTGTGAGAAGAATTGAAAAATCGTTGAATTAGAGAAAATGTCAAAATTGGCCATTTTGACTGAAGAATGGTTGACCCCTGAAACTGACCCACCCAAAATTCTGTCTTTTCCATTCTTTCTCGTTTGATATCTTCTAAATAGCTGCCCGGCTGCTCAGAACTCGCGGAAAAAAGTAGAAAAGAGTTGAATTAGAGAAAATGTCAAAATTGGCCATTTTGACTGAAGAATCGCTGACCCCTGAAACCGGCCCACCCAAAATTCTGTCTTTTCCATTCCTTCTCGTTTGATATCTTCTAAATAGCTGCCCGGCTGCTCAGAACTCGCGGAAAAAATTGAAAAATGGTTGAATTAGAGAAAATGTCAAAATTGGCCATTTTGACTGAAGAATGGCTCACCCCTGAAACTGGCCCATCCAAAATTTTGTCTTTTCCATTCTTTCTCGTATGATATCTTCTAAATAGCTGCCCGGCTGCTCAGAACTCGCGGAAAAAAGTAGAAAAGAGTTGAATTAGAGAAAATGTCAAAATTGGCCATTTTGACTGAAGAATGGCTGACCCCTGAAACTGGCCCACCCAAAATTTTGTCTTTTCCATTCTTTCTCGTTTGATATCTTTTAAATCGCTGCCCGGCTACTCAGAACTCGTGAGAAGAATTGAAAAATCGTTGAATTAGAGAAAATGTCAAAATTGGCCATTTTGACTGAAGGTCAAATTTCCTTAAATTCACGATTTTTCATTTTCTTATAAATAAACAAAGTCTCCCGACGCGTTCTATCACCCAGATTATTAGTCCCCAACCCCCTCCCCCTCATTCAGTGAAAGGGTGAACTCCCGGAATATATACCCCGTCCCGCAATCTCCTTCCGAAGGTCAAATTTCCTTAAATTCGCGATTTTCCATTTTTTTATGAATAAACAAAGTCTCCCGACGCGTTCTATCACCCAGATTATTAGTCCCCCACCCCCTCCCCCTCATTCAGTGAAAGGGTGAACTCCCGGAATACATACCCCTTCCCGCAATCTCCTTCCAAAGATCAAATTTCCTTAAATTCACGATTTTTCATTTTCTTATAAATAAACAAAGTCTCCCGACGCGTTCTATCACCCAGATTATTAGTCCCCCACCCCCTCCCCCTCATTCAGTGAAAGGGTGAACTCCCGGAATACATACCCCTTCCCGCAATCTCCTTCCAAAGATCAAATTTCCTTACATTCACGATTTTTCATTTTCTTATAAATAAACAAAGTCTCCTGACGCGTTCTATCACCCAGATTATTAGTCCCCCACCCCCTCCCCCTCATTCAGTGAAAGGGTGAACTCCCGGAATACATACCCCTTCCCGCAATCTCCTTCCGAAGGTCAAATTTCCTTAATTTTACGATTTTCCATTTTCTTATAAATAAACAAAGTCTCCCGACGCGTTCTATCACCCAGATTATTAGTCCCCCACCCCCTCCCCCTCATTCAGTGAAAGGGTGAACTCCCGGAATACATACCCCTTCCCGCAATCTCCTTCCGAATTAGAGAAAATGTCAAAATTGGCCATTTTGACTGAAGAATGGCTGACCTTTGAAACTGGCCCACCCAAAATTTTGTCTTTTCCATTCTTTCTCGTTTGATATCTTCTAAATAGCTGCCCGGCTGCTCAGAACTCGCGGAAAAAAGTAGAAAAGAGTTGAATTAGAGAAAATGTCAAAATTGGCCATTTTGACTGAAGAATCGCTGACCCCTGAAACCGGCCCACCCAAAATTCTGTCTTTTCCATTATTTCTCGTTTGATATCTTCTAAATAGCTGCCCGGCTGCTCAGAACTCGCGGAAAAAAGTAGAAAAGAGTTGAATTAGAGAAAATGTCAAAATTGGCCATTTTGACTGAAGAATGGCTGACCCCTGAAACCGGCCCACCCAAAATTCGGTCTTTTCCATTCTTTCTCGTTTGATATCTTCTAAATAGCTGCCCGGCTGCTCAGAACTCGCGGAAAAAAGTAGAAAAGAGTTGAATTAGAGAAAATGTCAAAATTGGCCATTTTGACTGAAGAATGGCTGACCCCTGAAACCGGCCCACCCAAAATTCTGTCTTTTCCATTCTTTCTCATTTGATATCTTCTAAATAGCTGCCCGGCTGCTCAGAACTCGCGGAAAAAATTGAAAAATCGTTGAATTAGAGAAAATGTCAAAATTGGCCATTTTGACTGAAGAATGGCTGACCCCTGAAACTGGCCCACCCAAAATTTTGTCTTTTCCATTCTTTCTCGTTTGATATCTTTTAAATCGCTGCCCGGCTACTCAGAACTCGTGAGAAGAATTGAAAAATCGTTGAATTAGAGAAAATGTCAAAATTGGCCATTTTGACTGAAGGTCAAATTTCCTTAAATTCACGATTTTTCATTTTCTTATAAATAAACAAAGTCTCCCGACGCGTTCTATCACCCAGATTATTAGTCCCCAACCCCCTCCCTTTCATTCAGTGAAAGGGTGAACTCCCGGAATACATACCCCTTCCCGCAATCTCCTTCCGAAGGTCAAATTTCCTTAAATTCGCGATTTTCCATTTTTTTATGAATAAACAAAGTCTCCCGACGCGTTCTATCACCCAGATTATTAGTCCCCCACCCCCTCCCCCTCATTCAGTGAAAGGGTGAACTCCCGGAATACATACCCCTTCCCGCAATCTCCTTCCGAAGGTCAAATTTCCTTAAATTCACGATTTTCCATTTTCTTATAAATAAACAAAGTCTCCCGACGCGTTCTATCACCCAGATTATTAGTCCCCAACCCCCTCCCTTTCATTCAGTGAAAGGGTGAACTCCCGGAATACATACCCCTTCCCGCAATCTCCTTCCGAATTAGAGAAAATGTCAAAATTGGCCATTTTGACTGAAGAATGGCTGACCTTTGAAACTGGCCCACCCAAAATTTTGTCTTTTCCATTCTTTCTCGTTTGATATCTTCTAAATAGCTGCCCGGCTGCTCAGAACTCGCGGAAAAAAGTAGAAAAGAGTTGAATTAGAGAAAATGTCAAAATTGGCCATTTTGACTGAAGAATGGCTGACCCCTGAAACTAGCCCACCCAAAATTCTGTCTTTTCCATTCTTTCTCGTTTGATATCTTCTAAATAGCTGCCCGGCTGCTCAGAACTCGCGGAAAAAAGTAGAAAAGAGTTGAATTAGAGAAAATGTCAAAATTGGCCATTTTGACTGAAGAATGGTTGACCCCTGAAACTGACCCACCCAAAATTCTGTCTTTTCCATTCTTTCTCGTTTGATATCTTCTAAATAGCTGCCCGGCTGCTCAGAACTCGCGGAAAAAAGTAGAAAAGAGTTGAATTAGAGAAAATGTCAAAATTGGCCATTTTGACTGAAGAATCGCTGACCTTTGAAACCGGCCCACCCAAAATTCTGTCTTTTCCATTATTTCTCGTTTGATATCTTCTAAATAGCTGCCCGGCTGCTCAGAACTCGCGGAAAAAAGTAGAAAAGAGTTGAATTAGAGAAAATGTCAAAATTGGCCATTTTGACTGAAGAATGGCTGACCCCTGAAACCGGCCCACCCAAAATTCGGTCTTTTCCATTCTTTCTCGTTTGATATCTTCTAAATAGCTGCCCGGCTGCTCAGAACTCGCGGAAAAAAGTAGAAAAGAGTTGAATTAGAGAAAATGTCAAAATTGGCCATTTTGACTGAAGAATCGCTGACCCCTGAAACCGGCCCACCCAAAATTCTGTCTTTTCTATTATTTCTCGTTTGATATCTTCTAAATAGCTGCCCGGCTGCTCAGAACTCGCGGAAAAAAGTAGAAAAGAGTTGAATTAGAGAAAATGTCAAAATTGGCCATTTTGACTGAAGAATGGCTGACCCCTGAAACTGGCCCACCCAAAATTTTGTCTTTTCCATTCTTTCTCGTTTGATATCTTTTAAATCGCTGCCCGGCTACTCAGAACTTGTGAGAAGAATTGAAAAATCGTTGAATTAGAGAAAATGTCAAAATTGGCCATTTTGACTGAAGAATGGTTGACCCCTGAAACTGACCCACCCAAAATTCTGTCTTTTCCATTCTTTCTCGTTTGATATCTTCTAAATAGCTGCCCGGCTGCTCAGAACTCGCGGAAAAAAGTAGAAAAGAGTTGAATTAGAGAAAATGTCAAAATTGGCCATTTTGACTGAAGAATCGCTGACCCCTGAAACCGGCCCACCCAAAATTCTGTCTTTTCCATTCCTTCTCGTTTGATATCTTCTAAATAGCTGCCCGGCTGCTCAGAACTCGCGGAAAAAATTGAAAAATGGTTGAATTAGAGAAAATGTCAAAATTGGCCATTTTGACTGAAGAATGGCTCACCCCTGAAACTGGCCCATCCAAAATTTTGTCTTTTCCATTCTTTCTCGTATGATATCTTCTAAATAGCTGCCCGGCTGCTCAGAACTCGCGGAAAAAAGTAGAAAAGAGTTGAATTAGAGAAAATGTCAAAATTGGCCATTTTGACTGAAGAATGGCTGACCCCTGAAACCGGCCCACCCAAAATTCTGTCTTTTCCATTCTTTCTCGTTTGATATCTTCTAAATAGCTGCCCGGCTGCTCAGAACTCGCGGAAAAAAGTAGAAAAGAGTTGAATTAGAGAAAATGTCAAAATTGGCCATTTTGACTGAAGAATCGCTGACCCCTGAAACCGGCCCACCCAAAATTCTGTCTTTTCTATTATTTCTCGTTTGATATCTTCTAAATAGCTGCCCGGCTGCTCAGAACTCGCGGAAAAAAGTAGAAAAGAGTTGAATTAGAGAAAATGTCAAAATTGGCCATTTTGACTGAAGAATGGCTGACCCCTGAAACTGGCCCACCCAAAATTTTGTCTTTTCCATTCTTTCTCGTTTGATATCTTTTAAATCGCTGCCCGGCTACTCAGAACTTGTGAGAAGAATTGAAAAATCGTTGAATTAGAGAAAATGTCAAAATTGGCCATTTTGACTGAAGAATGGTTGACCCCTGAAACTGACCCACCCAAAATTCTGTCTTTTCCATTCTTTCTCGTTTGATATCTTCTAAATAGCTGCCCGGCTGCTCAGAACTCGCGGAAAAAAGTAGAAAAGAGTTGAATTAGAGAAAATGTCAAAATTGGCCATTTTGACTGAAGAATCGCTGACCCCTGAAACCGGCCCACCCAAAATTCTGTCTTTTCCATTCTTTCTCGTTTGATATCTTCTAAATAGCTGCCCGGCTGCTCAGAACTCGCGGAAAAAAGTAGAAAAGAGTTGAATTAGAGAAAATGTCAAAATTGGACATTTTGACTGAAGAATGGCTGACCCCTGAAACCGGCCCACCCAAAATTCTGTCTTTTCCATTCTTTCTCGTTTGATATCTTCTAAATAGCTGCCCGGCTGCTCAGAACTCGCGGAAAAAATTGAAAAATCGTTGAATTAGAGAAAATGTCAAAATTGGCCATTTTGACTGAAGAATGGCTGACCCCTGAAACTGGCCCACCCAAAATTCTGTCTTTTCCATTCGTTCTCGTTTGATATCTTCTAAATAGCTGCCCGGCTGCTCAGAACTCGCGGAAAAAATTGAAAAATCGTTGAATTAGAGAAAATGTCAAAATTGGCCATTTTGACTGAAGAATGGTTGACCCCTGAAACTGGCCCACCCAAAATTCTGTCTTTTCCATTATTTCTCGTTTGATATCTTCTAAATAGCTGCCCGGCTGCTCAGAACTCGCGGAAAAAATTGTAAAATCGTTGAATTAGAGAAAATGTCAAAATCGGCCATTTTGACTGAAGAATGGCTGACCTTTGAAATGTCGGAAACTCCCCTCGGGTCGGGTGAATTGGCAGATTTTGCCTTCTAACACTCTCCCTCACTTTTGACATAGAAGGAAAACCGCTATTTCGCCGATTTTTTTTTTGAATTCTTCCCTAGGACCGACAGAAAAAATCCCAGTCAAGCAGAGAGTGGCTCCGCTACTTTAACATGTCAAAAAAAAACAATCAAAGTCGGAAACTCCCCTCGGGTCGGGTGAATCGGCAGATTTTGCCTTCTAACACTCTCCCTCACTTTTGACATAGAAGGAAAACCGCTATTTCGCTGATTTTTTTTTTTTTGAATTCTTCCCTAGGAACTCCCGATGAAATCCCAGTCAAGCAGAGTGTGGCTCCGCTACTTTAACATGTCAAAAAAAAACAATCAAAGTCGGAAACTCCCCTCGGGTCGGGTGAATCGGCAGATTTTGCCTTCTAACACTCTCTCTCACTTTTGACATAGAAGGGGGGCCGCTATTTCGCTGATTTTTTTTTTTGAATTCTTCCCTAGGACCCACAGAAGAAATCCCAATAAAGCAGGGAGTGGCTGCGCTACTTTAACATATAAAAAAAAACAATCAAAGTCGGAAACTCCCCTCGGGTCGGGTGAATCGGCAGATTTTGCCTTCTAACACTCTCTCTCACTTTTGACATAGAAGGGAGGCCGCTATTTCGTTGATTTTTTTTTTGAATTCTTCCCTAGGACCCGTAGAAGAAATCCCAATAAAGCAGGGAGTGGCTGCGCTACTTTAACATATAAAAAAAAACAATCAAATTTGGATAGTCCAATCCCTCGGGTCGGGTGGATTGGCATATTTTGCCTTCTAACACTCTCTCTCACTTTTGACATAGAAGGGGGGCCGCTATTTCGCTGATTTTTTTTTTGAATTCTTCCCTAGGACCCGTAGAAGAAATCCAAATAAAGCAGGGAGTGGCTGCGCTACTTTAACATATCAAAAAAAAACAATCAAAGTCGGATAGTCCAATCCCTCGGGTCGGGTGGATTGGCATATTTTGCCTTCTAACACTCTCCCTCACTTTTGACATAGAAGGGGGGCCGCTATTTCGCTGATTTTTTTTTTTGAATTCTTCCCTAGGACCCGTAGAAGAAATCCCAACAAAGCAGGGAGTGGCTGCGCTACTTTAACATAGCAAAAAAAACAATCAAAGTCGGAAACTCCCCGCGGGTCGGGTGAATTGGTAGATTTTGCCTTCTAACACTCTCTCTCACTTTTGACATAGAAGGGGGGCCGCTATTTCGCTGATTTTTTTTTTGAATTCTTCCCTAGGACCCGTAGAAGAAATCCAAATAAAGCAGGGAGTGGCTGCGCTACTTTAACATATCAAAAAAAAACAATCAAAGTCGGATAGTCCAATCCGTCGGGTCGGGTGGATTGGCATATTTTGCCTTCTAACACTCTCCCTCACTTTTGACATAGCAGGGGGGCTGCTATTTCGCTGATTTTTTTTTTGAATTCTTCCCTAGGACCCGTAGAAGAAATCCCAACAAAGCAGGGAGTGGCTGCGCTACTTTAACATAGCAAAAAAAACAATCAAAGTCGGAAACTCCCCGCGGGTCGGGTGAATTGGCAGATTTTGCCTTCTAACACTCTCTCTCACTTTTGACATAGAAGGGGGGCCGCTATTTCGCTGATTTTTTTTTTTGAATTCTTCCCTAGGACCCGTAGAAGAAATCCAAATAAAGCAGGGAGTGGCTGCGCTACTTTAACATATCAAAAAAAAACAATCAAAGTCGGATAGTCCAATCCCTCGGGTCGGGTGGATTGGCATATTTTGCCTTCTAACACTCTCCCTCACTTTTGACATAGAAGGGGGGCCGCTATTTCGCTGATTTTTTTTTTTTAATTCTTCCCTAGGACCCGTAGAAGAAATCCCAACAAAGCAGGGAGTGGCTGCGCTACTTTAACATAGCAAAAAAAACAATCAAAGTCGGAAACTCCCCGCGGGTCGGGTGAATTGGCAGATTTTGCCTTCTAACACTCTCCCTCACTTTTGACATAGAAAAACGTTGGCGATTTCACTGAAATTTTTGTAATGAACGAAAAATAATGGCACTTACGCCCCTTTAATTTTAGACCGACGATGTACAATTGACACAATTAATTCGTAAAGGAAATGTAATCAATAGCAGTACATTGTCTTTATGAATTTTAGACGACGATCATGCTTTCCAAAAAATATACATTGGTTGAATTGATAACCCCTGCTTGAAGAGCGTTTATTTTCACTATTTCTATAATTGAGTAACTGCTGCCATCTCCGGAATTCAATTGGATTTGATAACTCCGATCGATTACAGGTAAAGAAGATTTAATTTCTTCCCTACCGATACTGTTTGACCGACAAAAAGTGTGGTGTCCAAGTGATATTGTGGACAACTGCTCCTCACTAGATTCTGTACAACCGTGGTGGTGCTCAGTTGTGGAAGTATAAGCGAAGCCCCCCCGCAATTAAACAATCCCACCCAACCATCTGTTTTCAACTCATAATTTCATGGTGAAAAGGCATTCCAGCAATGTCGCGTCAAAAAAACTCTGTTTAATAGAACTCGTTAATTTAACCCACCTGACTGATTAATGCCGATAATCTGCATAATAAAACGTATTTGAATTCTACTGTAAGATAAATTGAGTAGCAATTATGACGACTGCGTTGTATTTGGAGCATTATTTAGACAGTAAGTACAATAAATGTCTAGTGTTATGAAGAGTTTTTTTTTCGGTTGAAACAATGCTAAAGTACAGTGTATATTATTGCTATAGTGATGGAATTGAATCGCGCCAAAATTAGTATAATAATTCGTCTTTTTTAAATTCATTTGAAGGGCTTAAGAATGATTTTTTACTTTAGGCTTGGAACATCTGCCAATTGAGCTCCAGAGAAATTTTACATTGATGAGAGATTTGGATGCAAGAGCTCAAGGCCTGATGAAGGATATTGACAAGCTTGCTGATGATTATTTGAAAAATATAAAGAAAGAATCAGGTGATAAGAAAAAAGAGCAATTAATACATATTCAAAGTTTATTCAATAAAGCTAAAGAATATGGTGATGATAAAGTACAATTAGCTATTCAAACTTATGAGCTTGTTGACAAACACATCAGGAGATTGGACTCTGATCTTGCGAGATTTGAGGCTGAAATTCAGGATAAGGCGTTGAATAGTAATCGAGTGCAGGAGGAGAGTGGAGCGAGTAAGAAGGGTAGGAAAAAATTGAAGGAAAAGGAGAAGAGGAAGAAGGGAACTGCTGGGGCTAGTAGTGAGGATGAGAGTAAAACAGCTAGGAAAAAGCAGAAAAAAGGAGGATCAGTTGTGTCTTCAGCTAGTACTGGAGCTGTTGGAAGTGGTGCACAAACTGATAACACTTCTCTTGGGCATCCCGCTGATGTACTGGATATGCCTGTTGATCCTAATGAACCTACTTATTGTCTCTGTCATCAGGTGTCGTATGGAGAGATGATTGGGTGTGATAATCCAGATGTGAGTATTTTTATTTATTGATAAAAAATTAATTTATCTATCGAATTTGAAAAATTCGAGATATCTCGGAATTTAAGGGGAATATTAATTATTTCCATGGGAACATTTTTTGTAGATCTCAGTCTGCTCTACAAAAATGTTCTCTACAAAAATTTTGATATCTCCTTTAGATTTTGAGATAATCGTTAAAAACTCATCCTCAAATCGATATAATTACTCTCTTTATCTCGATAAATATTTTTATAATTATTCAAAAACTTGAAAATTGCAGTGTCCAATTGAATGGTTCCACTTCTCCTGCGTTGGTCTAACAACAAAGCCCAAGGGTAAATGGTATTGTCCAAAATGTACGCAAGATCGAAAGAAAAAATAAATCTCCATTCAACAAAGATCAAAGAAAAAACTTTAAAAAAAAAAATTGCTCAGCAATTGTCAGGATTTTTAATCAGTGGTCTTTCCACATAAGTGAGATTAATTCACAATAAGTTTCATTGTAAAACATGAAATATGAATTGAACTCATGAAAATTAGGAAATTAAAGAGTAAGCTGCATTTGCATTGCATCTTAAATGAAACAAGTGTGCAATAGTGTGATAAAAATGTCAGAAATTATTACACAATATTGTAAATCAAGCTATTTATTTTCATTCCACAATTTTCATTTTTCATGTAATGCAGAAACAGCTATTTATATAGGTTTATCACAGCCCTCTGGAGTAATTTGAGAATCGGCCATATTTTTTTAAAATCAATAATTCAATCTTTTTCTTTTCTAACTCTTGCACGTATTGTTAGTATTTATTCAACTTTTACACTAAACTAATACCTGAATTATGTTATTTTTTATACTATTGGCCGTTTCTTGAACATCTGTGATTAACCAAAAATTAGCTATTAAATAAATTGCGAGAAATATCCAATTTGGCAAGTATTAAACTGTACTCGATATATAGATTTAAATCTACATATAGTTAATTACTGTTTTTATATTTTATGAATGTGAAAATTGTTACTACAGCAATTATTTTTCAATTATTTCGATTAAGGATGTTTATAATTTTTACGAAAATCTATTTTTTTTTTCATGGTCAAGACGAATTATGAAATTTTTTTGACTGATGGAGGAACATGAGAAATCAATTTTTCTAATGATAAAAAAAAATTAATCACATCAACTTTGACAAAATGAAATAAACTGATTTTTTTCTTATACACGGGCTCTTATGAAATTCATTTTCAAATTGATAATTCACCTACTGAAAGGCTCTAAAAATGAAAATAAAAAAAATTATTTATGAAAAATATAAGATTTTCTTGAATCCTCGCAGCTCCGTATAAGCATCCTTAAGTGAAATAAATAATTCTTTATGAAAAATAAACTAGTTTTGTTTCAATTGAGAGGAGAAAATTTGAATTATCATTAATTCGTTGTAAAGTAATCATTGATGAATAAACTTCCATTACAACTTTTTTTGATCTACAGTTTAATGTTATTGTAAATGCTTTTTTTTATTTATTGATAACGAACTGTTTTGATAACAGAGACTAGATCTCAACACTCTTAAATTTATTTTAAAAAATACTATGACTAAATAACTCCGACCTGTCTATTGCAACATTGACTGGGTGGAACAGTCCAATTGTAGTGATAACTCATTCTACTTCTGATTTCTTTTGAACATAGATTGCCAGTCGATGTGTAAAAATCATGAAGGGTCTTCATGTTTTCGGGGGTCTGTTTATGCGTCACGATGTATTGATTTGAGCAGCCCCTTGATATGTACTCAGTGTCGAATCGTACATCATGTTTTCGTTCAATATTGGCTACTGGAGATAACCATAGACCCACTGATACATCTTCGGAATTGAATAATCTGGAATGATTAATTTTTTTTAAATTCACTTTACTGCAATTTCTCATTTTCTCAACTATTACTTCTTAAATAGTTTCCTAAACATATAATTATCTCGATAATGAGTGATTTTAGAAGAAAAAGTGAAAAGACATTTTCCCCTAAACCCACTCAAACTAAAAAAAAATCCAATAATTACCTCAAAACATCAGCATTCTCAGCAATAAACTTGACAAGATTGTACGAAAGAACATATCCCCCACCGACAGCATAAGGTAGATAATAATCACACAAATTCCATCCAATTTCCTTCCAAGGCCCAGTTTTTTTAACGCTAGCTCTTCCATTAAAAAAACCCCAATAGAGTTCTTTTCTGCTGCCCTTGGCCTCCCACACATCCAAATCCGTGAGCATCCGATGAAGCAGAATGAAACTGTCATCATCACTCTTGAGCAAATAATCAAACTCATACAACTCATAAATCCTTTGCAACGATTGCAGAACTTTCTTCGTCAATGTACCATAAGAATCTTGCAATTTTGGTAGTAAAAGAAGATCATGAAATTTATCCTGCTCTGAATCCAGTGTTTCACGTTGTTCTGACTGAATATCCAATGTTCCAATGGCAAAAAAATGTCGAGTATTGTCAGGTTCTTCAGACAACCATGTCTTCCTCATGGCATCCCTCATTTTCATTGAATCAGGGCTCGTCAATATCACAATAATTAATCTGTACTTTTGTTTGTTTACACGAACCTCTTGAGTCCTTCTGCAATCTTTTCTCAGCATAAAGTAGAGAATTGTCAATAAGACGAATATAAACATCAGTGTTGCGATATTAACCCTCAGATTGAGTCTCTTGGACATAATTCTTGTTGTATTAAACACCATTGTTGATTTTCTCATTCACTTTTGTTGAAATTTACATGTTATAAAGGACATGTGTGCATTATCAGCTGTTATACCGGCACTTACACAAGTCTCTCGTATGTTGCAACAATGGGCTGTGTGGACTTGTGCTCTCTTGGCGCCAAATATGTCGGGTCTTTTTGGACTGGAGGGGAGGAACGATGTTTTTTTGAGATTTTTTAATGGAATGTAGTGTGTTAATCGGAGATTAATACGAGGGGAGTAATCATGAGTGTTGTGAAGAGTTCACAGGGTGGTGAACAAGGTGAGATATTGATGATTTGATAGATAGTGTTTTTGTTTACCCGGCTCATCTATTGTAGGTTAACTCTAGTAATTAATGTATTTTATTTTTATTTATTCATGGGATTGATCAACTTTTTACTCATCTAATTAATTTTAGTAGTTAATTGAATAAGCATTGTCTAATTAATTTATATTATTTGTTTATTTATTTTACAGAGCCTTATTTGGAGGAAAGAATTGTAGCATTAATTCGAGAACTTCCAGTTCTTGGTCAATTATTTAATATACATTTTAAAATTGGCGAGGGCACATTTAGCTCTGTCTACCTAGCAACATTGAAGTCTTCCAAAGAAACTAAAAAATTTGCTGTCAAACATTTAATCCCAACTTATCCACCTGCTAGGATCGAAAGAGAATTGCAATGTTTGAGGAATATTGGGTATTTATCATTATTTCATTTTGTTTTTTGTGAATATCTTGGAATCTAAGGGAGTTGGGGAATTTTTTATAAAAACCTTTTTTGTAGATCTCTCTTCGTTCTACAAAAAAGGTCTCTATGAAAATTTCTCTATTTTCATTGGATTACGAGATATTCGTAAAAAACTTGAGTGACTTATATCATTTTATTCTTACAATTTTTATTTATTTATGTTGGACACTTTAGGGGTGCTGATAATGTCGTGGGCATTGAATTTTGTGTACGAAATGGAGCATCAGTTGCCTTTGTAATGCCTTATATAAGACATACAAAATTTTCAGTAAGTCAATGATGATTAATTAATTTACTGAGTTAATGATCTAATGGTTTTTAATTCATCCTTGCAGGATTATATTTTTAATATGGATACAACTGAATTGAAGCATTACATGAGAGCCCTTCTGGTTGCACTGAGAAAGGTTCACATGTTCAATATTATGCACAGAGATGTTAAACCTAGTAATTTCTTGTACGATAGGAGAAACAGAAGGTAAATTTCAATTATCATTTTCTTTTCAATTTGATTGGAATTAATTTGTTTTACAGATATTTACTCGTTGATTTTGGTCTGGCCCAGGAGTACAAAGAAGAGAAAAAACCTGAGGCTAATAAATTACAACCTCTAGAGACATATTGTGTCAAGAGAAAACGAACTGATGAGGTAATTAATTTAATTGAATGATAGATTAATTATTGATTAATTCGAGATTAAATTCACATAACTATTCAATCATTTTTGTAGAACAAACTTCAGTTATTGGAGGAAACTAAAAAATTTGAAACCGAGAGTAAATGCTATTGTTTTGGAAAACCAAGAGTTTGTTCTTTATGTTTAATAAGACCAACACAAGTTGCATCACGAGCTGGTACTCCAGGATATAGAGCACCTGAGGTTTTATTCAAATGTCCTCATCAAACTCCAGGTGAACCTTTTTCTAGAAAAATTAACACTTCTCGAAAAATTAACATTTTTTTGAAGAAAATTAATTTAAAAAAAAAAATTTAGATGCAACAGAAAATTAATTATTATTGAAATATTTAATTCATTGCAGCAATTGACATATGGGCAGCTGGAGTAATAATGCTCTGCATCCTCAGTGCAACTCAACCATTTTTTCGTTCTCCAGATGATTGTACAGCTTTAGCGGAAATTGCAACGCTCTTTGGTACTTCAAAAATGACAGCTTGTGCTCGAAAATTGGGTAATTTATGTCTAATTAAATATTTTAAATCCATTTCACTTCATTTGAATTTCCTTCTATCATTTCATTGATTTTTAAAATTTTATCCACTAGGAAAAAAATTGATTTGTAGTGAAAATTCACCTGGAACTGATATTATAACACTCTGCCAGAAATTAAGAGCACGAGTTAAAACACCTCCAAAAGATGATTCTAAAACTGATTTTCGTAAGGTATTCATCTACTTTATTACTCTGTATTCCCAAATTATACATTTTATCATTCTGCATTCATGAGAATTCTCCTGTTTTTCTTTCTAGAATGTTCTAGATGTAAATTATCCACCAGAAGCCTACGATTTACTCCTCAAACTTTTGGACGTCGATTACAAATCTCGAATCACTGCCGATGACGCTTTGAACCATCCATTTCTGAGAATATTCTAAAAGTATTTATCAAACAACTTAGGGCCTTGTAAAGGACAATCAATGATACAAAAGACAATAGATAATTCTATACGATACAATATTTTTTATTCAAAAGTTTTTTGTATAAATATTTTATATACAAATAGATTTTTTAAGTACGATAACAATAAATAGAATCGTTGAATCATTATTTCATTGAATTAAATAGATTAATGGTAAGTGAAATGCAAACTTAATTCTATCTTTACCATTTTCCCACAGATACAAGTTCTCTAATTTCATAAAATAGAAGGCACTTGAATCTCAAATCAATTATGCACCCCTCATTCTACACTCTCCAAAGACTCAGCTATATTTTCCACTGGAGTTGTCACTGGAGGGCTTGCCTTCACCGTTTGTTTCTCAATAAGTTCCCACCCAGCAGCAGCTTCCAATGCAGACTGTGCAATCTCTTTAACCTTGGCATTCTTAATCTCCTCGCTCTTGGTAATAGCCATTAGTATCTCCATGATATCAGTAATAATAATTCTTGTAGCAATTTCCTTCTCGCTCTTCATCATATTAGCCACAATAACGACTCCCCTGTGCTGAATATCAGGATTAGGATTTCCTAGTAAAAATCTCAAAGACTCGACCCAATTCTTCGAGTCAAATATCTTATTGCAACACTTGATACTGACAGAAGTCAGTATAGCTAGAGCACCAGAAGCAGCTAGACTGGTATCTTGATCCTCATCCTCAGCAAGAATCACCAGATACTTAATCCTGTCATTATCTCCTTCAAAGTACTTGATAGTCTCATCACACATCACCAAATTATTGATAACTTGTACAGCAGCTCTTTGCAGCATTTCATGCTGTTCATACATGTAAGCCTCAATCTTGGGAAATCCTCCCTCCTTCAATATATGCTTCCTCACAGAATCATTTACACCAGCCAGGTTACAAAGAGCCATAAGAGCCTCAAAGTTCTCCAAAGCTGAGCACTCTTGATTCAGAAGATTCAAAAGTGGTCGAATGACTTCCATGATCCTTTGTCCAGGAAATGCCACCTCTGGATTTATAGTTATCCCAAGTCTAGCCAAAGCCTGCGAAGCCTGTTTCTTTCCCTTATCAGTACCATCAAGAGCAAGTGGAAGTAATGCTTTAGCTCCTCCCTGCTGAACCACAATTCCACGAACCTCTTGCTGACTGCAGATAGCATTAAATACTCGAGCAATCAATTCTTTACTGTTCTGACTATCAGTCTTAGCTAAAGCAGCAAGAGCACTTGTAATTCCAGCTTTTGCCAGTGCCACCAAACGTTTATTAATGAAATCAGGATCATCAAGCTCGTGCTCCTCTGGTATATGATGCTTTGCGAATTTAGCAAGCTCCACCATTTCTGGTATCAACTCTTGTTTATCGTATGCATTACAGAGATTAACAAATGTCGTAACGACTCCATAAAGAACTGATTTATCTCCAGTTTTAGCCAATTCTATCATTGCTTGAATTGCCTGTTGATTCTCAATCAATTTCTCCTTGACTTCAGCATCAAATGTCAAGTAGGATAATCCCTCGACAGCCCATTTTCTCATGTCCTTATCCTTCTTAGGATTGATCAAAAATCTTCTGCATGCTTCTGCCAATTTTTTAGTGGCTCCATCGGCAAAAGGTCTGACAGTGGCATCTGTACCTCCAGATGATCCCAGTTTACACAATCCTACAAGTGCTCTAACTCTGATTGCATCGTCTTTAGACTGATACAGCTTCTTCAGAATATTGACCCCTTGATTTATAATCGTAGTAGCTTTATCCTTCTTCGAAGCTGCAGCTATGATACACTCACAAGCAACTTTTTGCTGTAGAATATCATCAGTATCAGCCATCACCAGAATCATCTGAATTATTCCATCTCTAGCAACAATCGAATTTCCAACATCAAGTGGACCCAACAAAAGTGTCGTTATAGCCACTGTAACTCGTACCTTTGACTCAATGTCTGGTGACAGTAATTTGTCCTTGATATACTCATCAATAGCTTCACAGAATTTTTGCTTCAACTGATCATACCACATATTCTCATAGATTCTAGCTAAACAAACACTAGTTACTGTTCTCGTTGATGGTGTTATATTCATAGCCGATTCGTATTTATACTCTTCAAGTTCACTGGCAACTTCCATCAGCCTCTGAAGTCCCCTGATCTCCACCAGTCTCTCAGCCCAATTGAGTGCTGTATGATGAATATTTCTCATGATTAATTCAATCACAGCATCCCTGGCAAGACCTGACAGAGTTCTGTTAGTCGTACTGAAGACTAAACAAGATAAAATAGTATCAATCTCACTTTTGTACTTCTCACAGAGTTCTTTACTAGGCTTTGAATCAGGTTTATTCTCCAATCCACTGTAACTATTTAGGACAGTCTGCATACAGTGTTGAGCAGCATTGACTCTCTCTTCACATTTACTATTCATCATTTCCAAGAACCAGGGAATTCCAATCTCCCTGATTATAACTGCAGTACGTTCTACATTATGTTTACATAATTCATCGATAACACGAATTGCTGCAATGACAATTTCATCATTTTTTCCTTCAAGTTTTAATAATTTAAGAATTTTAGTGACAATTCCTTCTTTAAACATGGCATCAGCACCAGCTGATTCACGACAAAGAACAAGTAGATTGTTCATAGCTGTTTCACGTTTTTCTTTATCTGTTTTTATATCAAATGCTAATTCTACCATTTGGGAGACTTTAGCAGTTGTTCGGGAATTTTGTTTGTGACGCTCTTGGACTATTTCAAAGAGTCTGGTGAGAATTGGCTGGACAGCTTTGTTGGAGGGATCTGCATTTATAACATACCTAGCGTCTCTGTAGGCTTCTTCGTAGCGTTCAAGGGCTTCAAGGGCTTGGCATCTTCGGAAGTGGGCTTTTGGATCGTTTGGAGATATCTTCAGGGCCTCGTCACAGTCTTTTATCACGTTGGAGTAGTCTTTTTGTTTTAAATAAACTGCTGCACGATTTTTGTAGAAAACTGACTTCTCTGGGGTGTCGTCGGGGGTGAGTTTTAGGGCTGTTGTGTAGTATTCTAGGGCTTCGTCGAAATTTCCTTTTTGAAACTCTTCGTTTCCTTTTTCCTTCAGTTCTCGGGGTGATAATGTTGTTTTTGTCATTTTGAAGATTCTGAAGAGAAAAATTGAGAATAACAGAGGTTAGTTTTGAGATTTCAATTGTTGGATTCAATTTAATTTAATTTAGGGAGAGTGCGGGGTGATTTAATTAGAGACACTTACGATTTATTTCAATAACAATTCACTTGGTATTGGAGTTATAATTCAATGTTTCTCACTTGGGTATCAAAGTGTTAATGAAGCTGTTGTTCGCCAAGCAATGGATTTAAAGGCATCAACGAACAGTCTAGAGCTTGCTGGATGTTCGATGATCTATTTTGGGAATATATAAACTTCGTAATAGTTGGTCTGTGATCTTAAAATGGTATTGAATATATAGAGAGGCAAATATTTTTGGGTAAAAATAACAAGTTTATTTTGAGTTTGTAATCCCCCTCCACCATACTATAGGTGTTTGAATAGAATGTAAACATGATGATGATAAAAGGGTTTGGAAATGTCTAGAATAAAATTTTTGTCAACAATTAAACTGTCAAAACTTTGTTGTTTCGTTTGAAATGGATTTTAAATTAATTTCCATAATGATTTTTTGATGAATATCTCTAAATCTAAAGGAGATAACGAAAATATCAGAGAGATCTTTTTTGTAGATCTCATTTTGTCCTATAAAAAAGGTCTTTACACAAATTTCTCCATCTCCCTTAGTTCCAATGAAAAATTGACTTATCCTATTGTACCACTTTCACTTTTAAATAAATAACTCAAAAAATTGCAATAATAAGTAAATTCATGGGTTCTTCCTGTTTTAAATAACCCGCCAAACTTCGATTAATCGAATAGTACACAAAGATGCGCGCGCATCTGTACATTATTCCCCAAATTCTGTTTTTTTTTCTCTATTGGCAGCAGTGAATTCCCTGGCGTGGTACAAGCGGTGGCGAGATTCCGGTATATACATGGAGAGTGAATGTGCTATTTTCAAAAATGGGGAGGTTAAACTCACTAAAATAAATAAATAATATGTGGAAACTAGATAATCCCGGTGTTATCTTATTGTTAAGTATCCTAAGTGGGTGTGTGATACTCTATACAACATCAAGTGTCCTAATTGGCACTGTACTCTTACTAATTATTATCGTGTACGCGTGTGTATCACTGCTCATTGACCAGAGTCTCGTGACACGACACGCGTCAATTATTCACGATTATTCAACAAAAGGAATTGTTGGTTTTTACAAATTTCTCGAGAGTGTCTCGTTGCAAACGTCTGGCTACGTTTATCAATTATTACAAGTGACAAAAACATTGTACAAGGAGAAGATAATTAACAGGATGGAGCGTTACCGAAGAGGTACCTATCAATTGAGCTCTGAATCATTGGTTAATAATCCAAGGGCATCTGGTGATATTAAAAGCATCAAAGGACTCAGCCCAATACCCAAAAGAATCATTAATACACATATAAGTGAATCGGAGAATAATATCTATGGAAGAGGTCATTCTGGTGATTATGACAATCCCAGACACTTCGACAAGGTCACGTCGACGCCAGTGGCTTCTTGGAAGCATAGAGAGACACTTAATGGGGACATTAGTGGCGATTCACTAATGACACATCGTCGCCAAAAGAAATCGTCCTTTGAAATTTTGTATAACCTTGATGGATCGAAGAATGAGGAGGCTTTTTATGGTGGTCAGGAAGGCTCACCATGGGGTACAATTATCAGTCCGAAGATCAGATCGAGAGCTGCTGGGGTTAAAACAGTCCAGACTGTTGCTGGACCACTTTTGGCGTCTACTAGATACAATATTGATACTAAGTAAGTTGATTTTATTCATTTATATGTATTTTTATGGGTGATTTTTTTGTGATATCTTGGAATCTGGAGGAGATGGTGAAATTTCCATGAGAACCTTTTTTGTAGATCTCAGTCCCTTCTCCGAAAAATGTCTCTATGGAAATTTCGATATTTGCATTCAATTCTGAGATATTCAGCAAAAACAAAAATCACATAATTCGTTCGTTAAATTAATCATCGTTTTATTCAATTTAAAATTGTTCTCAATTAATTATTTATATTTTTCCAGGACTTACAGTGATGTAACATCTCCAGGACTGACATCACGATTAACTAAATATGCAACGGAAGCCAATACAAAATTAATCCACCAATCACAATACGGAACTGGCCAGTTTCCCAAAGTAAATCTAAATGCAAGTCCAACGCCATTAATTAATTCCAAAATTGGAAAAATGAGACTGCCAGTGACTGTCAGAGTCGCCCCACCAGACAGTAGATATTCTCCTCCTGAGAGACAACGTATTATGTCAGATATTTGTCACAAAGAAACTCAAAAAACTCCACCAACTGTTGCCCAAGTGCTGAGAGAGATTTCTCTAAAAAGACATGCATCTAGTGAAGACGTAGCAGCTGAATTAATAAAGAAACAACGCACAGATAGACTTTATGGTGATGAACTGGAGAATCTCGAGGAGATGACACGTGAAAAGAGAGCTAGAGATGAGTCTTCAAGATCTGACGAAGACATATCAATAGACAATACTTCATTGAGACCAATAAAAAGAACAAAAAAACCATCTTGTTACGATATAATAAATTCCCTCAGTTCAAGCACAAACGTAAACTCAGGGGTTAAACGAAAAGCTGATATATCCAGAAGTGGAACACCAGATATTGGCAAACATTTTAAATCCTTAGACAACAATCAAGTCTCTGGTACCCCTAGAAAAAGTCTAGATGTCCAGAGGATGAATAAATCAAGTAACGAGAGTAGTTCTTCAATGACTAGTGTCCACAGTCCAAAAAATTCTCCATCACGTGCTTCTTCAAAGTCTCCCAAGTCTCCACCAAGACCAATGAACGAACAAATTTCTCCCCAAGATGTTCCTAAAGTAGAAGAAATCTTCAAAGACTCAAAAAATTCAATGGTGGATGTTCCAGTTAAATTAACCGACAGATTATTCATGAGAGAAGAACCCCAAAATATTGAAAAATTAAAGACTTTGATCGATGAACACAGCTCGTTGTCTTCCAAATTCTCAAAAAATGATGTTGAAGAGATTAAAAAGTCGGATATTGTCAACATGAGACAGACTAGCATGAAAGCTAAATTGAAAAGTATGTTCGATGCAATATCTGGAAAGACATCGAACACCATTGATCCAAGTGTTGTCATTCAAGCTGAGGAAATAACCCCCTCGCCATCATCTCCAATAAGTCTTGCCACTTTGAGCTCTACAACATCAACAACAAATGTCAATACATCACCAATATCAACATCAGCTATTGTTCCAATAATTGGAAAATCAAAGTCACGTGGAACTCCTGGTAAACATGTGACATTTAATTTACCTAGTGATTCATCATCAACTAGTTCAACACCATCGACGGGTCCAATGGTATCAAGTACAAAAAGTGCTGATGGGAAAGGTGAAGGGATTAAAAAACCAGAGATTTCAACGGCAGTGCCATCATTTTCTTTTGGATCGAATCCAGCAACTGCGACTAGTGGAGACAAACTTCAGTTATCAGGAGGATTTTCAATCCCATCGAAACCTCCAACATCAACTCCCTCGTTATTCAGTGTTCCTCAATCCACTCCCTCAACATCTGCCCCTATCATTGTTTCCAATCCATTATCTGTTAATTCAACTCCAAATCCAGTTTCTGTTCCTTCAACACAACCATCAACCACCCAAAATCAAGTGTTTTCCTTTGGAACACCAAGCACTCCAACATCGTCAATATCCCAGACAACTCCAACATTTTCTCAATCAAACCAGAAACTATCATTCCAGCCTGCAAGTACAGCATCATTATCTACATCTTCAGGTTTATTCGATACAACTCCCAAACCTACAACACTATTCAATACTTCTACATCAACAACTTCAGCAGCCTCTTCATTTCCATCAGTTACAAGTGCTTCTTCTGTTCAGTTTCCTGCATCCAATAAATCTCCAAATCCTCCAAAACTAACAGGATTCAATTTTGGTAGTACAACAACTTGTGCCAATGCAGGACAAAGTAGTCAAGTTGTCACTACAAGTGCTCCAACAACGTCGACAGGTTTCACCTTTGGTGGTGCAAAACCACAACTTTTTGGTGTAAATTCAACAACAACAGTTCCTTCAACACAGTCTAATTTTACATTTGGAGGGAATAAAACCACAACATCAACAACAACTCAGTCTGGATTCTCATTTGGATCTAATTCAACTACATCAGCAATATCATTCGGTGCATCAACAACATCCCAAGTTCCTGCAGCAACCAGTACCCTAACATTTGGAGCTTCAGCATCCGCTTCAACCCCAGCATTTGGAGCACCATCAACAACAGCACCACCAGCTTTTGGCACTCCTTCAGCAACCGCTTCAACCCCAGCCTTTGGAACCCCATCAGTAGCTCCACCAGCATATGGAACTCCATCGACAACAGCACCACCAGCATATGGAACTTCCACAACAACAGTTCAACTTTCATTTGGAACTCCATCAACAGCTCCACCAGCTTTTGGCGCACCATCAGCAACAGCCTCACTCCCAGTCTTTGGAACTCCATCAACAACAGCTCCTCCAGCATTTGTTACACCCTCATCAGCCTCTTCAACACCAGCCTTTGGTACTCAATCAACCACACCATTTGGAAGTACTCCAACTCCATTATTTGGTACTTCAACTCAGTCATCAGCTTTCAATCCCACTCCTACAACAGCCCCAGCAATTACATTTGGAACACCAAAGACAACAACTTCAGCCTTTGGTAATACAACACCAAATAACACGAATTTATTCAATGGTGCAGCACCAGCAACAACATCAGCATCAAGTTCTATGTTCAGTGGTGGAAGTACCTTTGGACAGGCTAAATCTCCACCTGGTTTTGGTGCTACTACGACAGCAAGTACTGGATTTGGAAATACTAGTTTTGGTAGCAATTCTTCATTATTTGGAGGACAACCCACAACAACTGTTGGTTTTGGAGGGAATTCATCAACGACAACTAGTACTTTTGGTACTGGTGCTGGTGCTAGTGCATCAACACCAGCTTTTGGGAGTCAAGGATCAACTCCAGCTTTTGGAAGTTCTACTACAACTGCTCCAGCTTTTGGGACAAGTTCGGTGTCCAGTTTTGGAAGCACTTCTTCAGGATTTGGTGCACAAAATGGCTCGAGTTCTGGGTTTAGTGCAGCTAGTCCAGGATTTGGAGCAACAACAACTGCACCTCCGGCTTTTCCCACTGGAACTGCGTCGACATCTGGATTTGGTACTTCAACTTCCAACAGTTTTGGAACTACTAGTACAACTCCTCCAGCTTTTGGAAACGCCAGTAGTAGTTTCAGTGGATTTGGGGGAAATAGTGCTGGTGGTAGTGCTGCTTCACCATTTGGAGGTACAACACCAGCTTTTGGGAGTTCGAGTTCCACTGCACCTGCATTCGGAGCAGCTAATGGAACTGGTGGAGGGAGTTTTACATTTGGAGGGAATTCATCGACTGCTGCGACAACTCAGGGAACACAGCAGAATTCCATGTTCTCGTTTGGAGGAAGTTCCAGCAGTTCTAATTCGGGTTTTCAATTTAACAGTGGTGCTGCTCCACAAAGTGGTAAGATTTTTTTTTTAATCCATGGAATTTATTAATTAAAAAAACTAATTACTTCCAGGAAATAATCATGAAAGATTGTTTGAATTATGCATTTATCTTGAAAACGACTGAATCTAGAAGAAATTGTCAAGAAACATTTTTTATAGCTTACAAAATTCTCTACAAAAAATGTCTCTTGACATTTTTCTTTCAAATCACTCTTTATCGAGTTTCAGTAAAGATTAATATTCATCATTATTATTGTCCTAGGAGGATTCAACTTCAGTGGTTCAGCCACACCAAGTTCTGCCAGTATACCCTCTTTTTCTGCCCCATCTCCATCATTTGGTGCCTTAAGTGGTGGCAATATGTTCAGCATTGGTTTAGGCTCAGTGGCACCACGTTCAAGATCAACACGACAAGGCAGACGACAGAGATGATGGAGAATGTAAAATAAACTCTATCAATATCCACACTTCACTACCTAACGGAATAATCTAGAATTAACAACAATTGAGGATTCCACGTGATGAACATTGTTCAAAATTCACGAAATAACTCAATACTCAGTTTTTTTTCCTCAGAAAATACGAAAAAAAAAAGTTGCTTGTGACTCGACTAAATGACGTTTTGAGATCATTTGTTAACGAGTAAATTAAATTTTCTCGATTTAGATAAAATGTTTTTAATTAATTAGAATATAATTCATGTACATGACTGTTGCTTTATCAAAGCAATTTTATACAATTCCACGTGCATTAATCGAGTCACAACAACTTACAAATTAACTGTTCAACTCCATAAAATAAATAAAAATATTAATTATCATGCAAATATTTTATTAAGCATAATACATGAAAAAATTCGAGGCTTCATACTACTGTAAACAAAATATTAAAAATTGGTGATTACTAAAGGCATTACAACAATGTCAATTAAAAATTAAGGCATCGCATACAATTAAATTAACAATCCATAATCATGTATTATCGGTTGGTGTTTATAATACTTTTTAATGTCTCGAATGTTTCAAAATTGAATAAAATTAATTGCGCAATTTCCAGTAGAAAGAAAAAAAATCGTAAAAATTAATCCCGAAATTGGGGGAAAATTATAAAGACCATGTACAAAATATTTAGTTATATTATTAAAAATAAAAATACATAACTCATGATTATTCAATAATTTCCAATTGAATTATCAATAAATAGGTGAATAAATTGAAGGAATCATTAGAATGTATAGTGAGCAGTTTTTACGATTGTAATGATAATGAAACTCAGTAATAAAAATATTCTGATGATATATAAAAAAAAAAAAATGTTTTTTTTAATTAAATTGAATGATTTTTTAAAAATTTTGTTGAATAAAAAAAATTGTTTTTTTATGCCTAAAAAATTGTTAAAAATTTGAGAAACAATGGCGCCGCCACATCAATCAAGTGTTCAGTGAAATTTCAATACTAAAATGAGTAAAGGAATGCTATTGGTCCATTACCACTGCAATTCTCCAATGAGCGATCTCGTACTAAAATACGTGTGTTTGGTACGGTCGCCTGGCTGCCGCAGCCATGTTGGGAACATTAGAAGGTAACCAACAGTACAACCAGAAGGACGGTAACATCTAGGTACGGCAGCGGCGTGTCTAACACCTAACACCACCACCATGGCTGACCCGGAAAAACAGCCCGAACAACCCAAGGCTAACCAGCAAGTTAAATTGGTCATCGGTGAGCAATAAATATCAATTAAAAATTCATCATTTAAAATCCAACATTATTAATTCACTCGAAAATATATCACTCCATTCTGTCCAAATCTGCTCCAATTTATCACATCAATTTTACTCGTAATGGCGCCCAATTCACGCACGCACCATGTGGCCGGCGTGCGCCGGGATTGCAAATTTATTATTTACAAGGATTGATTAATTAATTAATCCTATATCAATGAGATTCTAGTGGATTTATTATTATTTTAATTTTTAGCCATTTTTTTTTTTTAATTTATCTGCCATTTTTTTTTATCCCACATCATGACGCAGAGACGCGACTAATTTGGAAGCCAATCGGTGCACCCTTTCGTGAATTTTCAGTTGTAATTTTGCAGATTTTTTTTCTATCTATTTGATTATTCTTTGGTTATTGGGAATAGTTTAGGCTTTAGTGGGGTGAGGGATATTATTTTTTTTATCATCGAGATTTCGTGGATTTGTGTCAGTGATGGGTGAAATAATTTTTTTTTTTCTTGTGGTGGTGAGGCACTGCGTCTAGAATGCTCCAAAATTTAATACGGAAAGAATCAGGCGTACTCCGAAAAGTAAAATGCCGGCGATTCTATTGTTCCGTTTGCTTCGCGAAATCAGTTGTAGCGTTTTTACGAATTTTTCCAGTCACGTTTCTAACCTCAAATATTATTTATTCATGTTTTTTTAAATAATCATGATTTTTATATTTGTTTCAGTAAATTGTTAATTTAAAAAAATTATGAGGTGAATAACAAAAAAAAAAAAAAAAGAGATTTTTAGCTCTCATCTTCGTTTCATTCAATCGATGTCAAATGTTTTATGATTCATTTGTTATTTATGAAAATTATTTTTTTTTTATTTAAATAAAATGTGCCATTTAATCCATGTTTCATTGTGAAAACAGAATATTCAAAAATTCGGAGCTTTCTATCCAAAATAGTAATGGAAATTTTATTGTTTACGTGACGCTGGGAATTAATCTATTGTCAAGGGATTAATTTCACTGTTTATTCATTCATTTGAGTATTGAAATTGAGTCTCTGGTCAATGATAATAATGGAGTTGAGAATAATTCACCTGTATTTGAGGAATTAATATCGAGGGATGTCAATAATATTTCCATAACGCAGTCTCGATTCTGTCTGCTACAATTCGTTGAATAATTTTTAGATTTATTTTATTTTATTGAGATTTATTTTCAACATATACGAATTCTGGTAAATCAATCATGAAAAATCAATTCTAATTAAACGAAATTAAAACGAGATATCAAAATTTTTTAAAATACAATTTTTGTAGCTCTTATTCTTCTTCACAAAAAATCCATTATCTACACACCCACGAAACAATTCCCACCAATATTATTATCATTGCTCTACATTTGGAGGACGAATGTGTTTCACGTCATAACTGCAGAATTTTTGAACATTTAAAACATATATAAATATTACAATACACCACTGGAATTACGTACCATGTGCTACTCAATTTATTAATTCATTTATTTTCCATTAAAATGTCCTCCATCATTTGACCAAATATTCCCTCATTATTAATGAGACACTAATGGCATTTTAATAAGTCTCATTAGTCATAAATTTTCATTAATGATTTTTAATAAAATAAAATGCAATTACTCAATAACAAAAATTTCATAATTTTGTATAATTTTCTTCCTTGTTCCAGCTACCAAAGTGACCGGGACTGTGAAGTGGTTTAACGTAAAGAGTGGCTATGGATTTATCAACAGGTCAGTGTTAACTATTTTCTTTTATTCCAATCATTTTCTCTCTTCCCATTCCCTAGGTATTTCTACTAATACCCCAGTAATTACTCATACCTTTTCACACTAGACTAGTCATACCTGTTCATAAATCTAAATCCTCACCTGGCCAAATGTCACAATTTCACAGAACTCTCCCATAAAATCGAAATGTTATTTCTGTCCCTAAATTTACCTGGCAAAACTCCAATAACATTTTCACTCATTCGAGTGAATCACTAATTTTTGATCTCAAATGCGTTTCCCACATTTTATAACTCGAGACAAAAATCATGTGAAAATGGTAGTATTCAGAGGATTATCAGTACCTCAGAAAACAAATAGCATAACAGAGGATTGATTTCGTTCTTTAATAATATTAATCCCCAATTAACTGAAACTGGAGTACAATGACCAAAGGCTTCAGTCGACTTCCATTGGCCAAAAAAAAAAAAATCATTAGTACTGAACTGTATACCTAGAATAATAATTAAAGGTCTTCATGCCTTCCTCACAACCCACCGTTCAACCGCAACAAGTCTGAAGCCCTGCATGAACTAGTGTAAAAATTGAAGCACTTTTCAAGCGAAGCCATGGTCAAGCTAAATGCTTGACAATTAGGAACATGAATTGGGACTTGTACAACCTATATATCCCATTCAATTTTATTACCAAATTGATGAAACGATTTGAGTAAAAAAAAAAAATAAGAGTCCAAAAAATTTTTGAACCCTTTTTCAATTGATTAAACTCATAAAGTTGTAAATGTGAATTATAAAAACACTTTATTCCCTTCAATTTATCTCATGCCTTTGACATTCTCTGTCCCTTTGTGAATGTTCACTATTTTATTATTAAAAGGTCACTCACCTAGTGGTTGGGGTGGGGGAAGTGTGTTCACTACTCGCAGAGTGAGAGCTAAAAGGGAGAAAATGAGACACGAGGGACACAAAAAAAAAATTGATCAGCTAGGACATGTACATTGGGTTGAGTCAGGGTTACCGAGTGATGTGGAGAGGGGGTAAAACAGGGGTTGATGTAGGGTGAGCTAGGAGTATCCTAGCAGCTGTGGCTTTGGCACGAGTTGAGTATTTTTCTCCCCGTGTACAAGCGAGGATATGGCGTCAGTTCAATGACCTTCCAACTCCGTGCTTTGCTCCGCAGCTTCACGGAATACAGACTAGCTCTATATACATCTGTGGGATCTATACAGTTACATTTGAGAGGGTCGCAATTCACTGGGTTAACACGACTTGTGTAAACGCCCATCCAATACACTCGTTCAAAGGTCCACTTGTGTTTAGAGAGAATATTTCAATTTTATTTTTCAGTTTTTCTTCTTTTTTAGATCGAAATTTTTTTATTTTATTTTTATTTTATTTGGATAAGAAATATGACTGGAGAATATCTTTCAAAATTAGTTTTCCCCTTTCTCGTAGCTTTTTCGGAAATAAGATTGGGAGAAGTTATGGGAAGTGTGGAGATTATTATTTATAGACAAGTTTTTTCTATTTTTGTTGCAGGAATGACATCAAGGAGGATGTATTTGTTCATCAAGTGAGTATTTTATTTTATTGTTTTATTTTTATTTTTTATATTTATTCATTTAGATTGAAATGATAAGACTAATGAATTAAAATGAAATGGTTATAATTTTTTAATAATTTTTTAAATTTCGATTTAACTTTTTTGTCATTAATATTTGTTCAACAGTCAGCCATCGTGAAGAACAACCCAAAGAAAGCTGTAAGAAGCGTGGGTGATGGTGAAGTAGTTGAGTTTGATGTTGTGATCGGTGAGAAGGGCCATGAGGCAGCAAATGTAACTGGACCAGAGGGTGAGCCTGTCAAGGGTTCACCCTATGCTGCAGACAAGCGTCGTGGTTACCGTGCATGGTACTATCGACAGCGTGCGGCATCCAGGCCCCAGCGCAGAGGTGGCCCACGAGAAGGTCAACAAGATGGTCAGTAGCATTTAATTGCAATCATTAATCAATCCAAATAGGACAAACAATCACTTGTAGGCATAAGTTGAGTAGGGAAATTGTAGTAAATCGTAATCATTAAAATTCTAATTTCTTTGAATTATCCACTTATCTCGGAAATGAGTGATTTTAGGGAAAAATGGTACAAGACCTTTTTTGTAGCTGAATAAATTTTCTACAAAAAATGTCTATTAATATTTTCTACTAAAATCACTCACTATCGAGATAATTCAACATATTCACAAGAAAACTCTTTGTTCGTTCAATAAAAATTGAAGATTAATCCTCTCTCCTTCAATAATTAATATAATTAAAAACTAAATGAAAAGTTTATATTGATCAGACGATCAAATATCTTCAGGAGAAGCTAAACAGGGTGGTGAGGAGCCCCAGCAGAACGAGGGTGGTGGTCAAAGACGTTATAGACCACGAAGACAGAATTTCGATGGTGGTTATTACCGTGGTCGTAGATCTGGACCACCCCAGAATCAGGGAGAGAATGGAGGTGATGCTGGTGATAATCGGTATGAAAAGGGTGAACAGGGTGGTGATGGTGGCCAAGGAGGTGGTGCACCAAATCGTGGAGGACGTGGACGTGGTGGATCACGTGGATCACGTCGTTTCTTCCGTGGTAATAATTTCCGTGGAGGAAGAGGTGGAATGAGACCACGCAGAGAAGATTTCAATCAGGTTTGTTGAATATTAATTTCAATAATTATTTTTTAAAACTTAAAAAAAAATGTATCTATTTTTATCTTTTTTTTTATCTCATTTTATCTATTCATCAATGTTTTCCATCTTTTCTTCTACTTGATCATCAATTCTGTCCAACTCTGCTGGAAAAAATTCAATTCTCAATTCATTCCTACATTTAAAAAAAAAAAAAAAAAAAATCTCGTCAGGTGAGTGCTCATGAGGAGGGGGGTGCTGGTGAAGGGTGCCATATTGGCAGAGTCCAACGTCCACGTTATAAACGTATCAATCAGCCACAATCCACTGTCCTCGATGCACGATACATTAACAAAGAGAATATTCAACCCACTCCCAATAACCTTTCCCAATCATCTTCACGAAATGAAAAAATTTTACCTGATGCTGGTGACAGTGTTATACAGGTTTATCTAAAAAAATCTCAATGTTGATTGATACTTTAATTATTTGACTTGTCAAAATTTTTCACATTCACTTTATCAAATTTTTTGTCAGTTTAGTTCTGTTTCACGACTATTAAAGTTTTAACATTTATCTCAGAAACGAGCAATTTTAGGAGATAAAGTCAGGAGACCTTTTTTGTAGCTCATAAAATTTCTGATAAAAAATGTCTTTTGACATTTTCCTCTAAAATTAATCTTTATGAAGATAATTCAATCATTAAGAAAATGTGAATAACTGTCTTGATCAGTTTTGTTTCATCACGACTTTGATTAAATTCATTGTTGACAAATAATCCATCAATTATCCTCTAAAAATCTTCCATAAATTCCTCATCACATTGTACATGCAAATTAGTAGAAAAAAAAGACATTTCACTCCCTCTATTTGAATCCTCATAAATTTTGATTCACCTCGAGAACCATTGTAGAATTTAGACGACACTTTTTGCACGTTTTCTTTGTACTATTTGTAGCAGGAGCAGAAATCAGGCGGAAAACAGGGTCAGGATGCACGTAAAGACCAGGATGCACCAGCTCCCTCTGCTCCTCAGGTAAATTTATTTTCTTTCGTTCTTTTTTTTTTCATTTATCCTCTCACAAAGCAATTTATCTTTTACTTGAGATAGAAGAAAGTAAATTTCTCTGCATGATAATTTACAGTTGTAGTTGATTGTCACTCTCTTCCATCATTAAAAACCCCAGCAATTACTCAGACTCCAAGTGAGTCTCTAATCAAATGAATAAAACTGACTGAAGAAAACTTGGTTTACAATTAAGCAGAAGAGGCGAGAATAAATTCTCAAGTGGACTCTTATTACTCTCTAATTATTCACCTCATAATTCGTCTTCTTAACTGACTTTACTTTCTCATTAAACTCTCATTTTCAATATCAATTTAATTATTTACCTTCTCAACCATTGAATTTCAGTTGACATTAAGGTAGTATGGTAATTAATCAATTTTGACTATCAAAATATGAAATAAATTTCATATAAAAGTCCATATCAATATGAACATCTTGCTGTAATTTATGGTCGATTGACCGTCTAGTATGGTCGATAATAATTAATTACAAATTGGCAAATAATACTGGATTTTATGTAAAAAAAATATTAAAATCTAAAAAAAAAATATCAATAAAAATTTCAATATCCAATTTGGTAATTATTAATTCGATAAAAAAAGAAATTTGGATAATTGAGGCCATACTACTTTAACGTAATAATTTGCTGATGAAAATTCAATTAAATTATCATTTGTTTTCCCTCTTTTCCCTGTGATTTTACAGGAGAGCCAGCCTGTGCAGAACACCACCACAGAGAGCACAGCTTAACAACAATAACAGCTACTCCCACGTATCAACACTCTTCAAATAAAAAGAAGCAAAAAAATAAATTTTTAAATAACGATAAAATAATATAACACCAACACCCGCTATACACTGAAGAAGCAGCGGCATCTCAACATCACGAACAATAAGCAGCAGCAACATTAAAACAACATATATAACAATGAACAAAAAAAAAAAAAACAAAAAAAATTTAAACATAAAGAAAAAAACTTGAAATACCAGCTAAACACTACTCAACACTCTCCCCACGATAAAAAAAAGCAAGTAAAACGTTTTAAGGTATGTTATGAATAAGCGCCATAAACAGCAGAAAATAATCGAGTGGTGAATACAATGGTAATGTCTAATTGCATAATCATTATCTGTAAAATCAAGATATACGTAGAAATAGGGTGCTGAATTAATGACTTTTGGCATTCTGGATAAAGTTTAATGGTATCAAATGAGTTAATTACATTTTTTTGAATTTAAAATTCATCGTGGCTTGATAAAACATTGAAAAAACTGGAAAATAATAATTTCACGTTGTTCCCAATAATTCTCAATTCCATCATAGAGAGATGAAAATCAATTTATTACAACGTGAAAGACAGAATTAAATTATTCAACAGAATGATTAAAAAAAAAAGGGATAGAATGATTCTTGTAATTCGTTATCGTTAATTTTTGTCACTCATTATAGTGAACAATAATTATCTCCTTCTCTAATTGGAATTTTGTTCGCGTTCAGTTGTGTTGAATTACGTTTTTTTTTTTCTCTCTCTTTTGTATTGAAACCGAAAAAAAATTGGGTAGAATTCAGATATTTGAAATGTCTTGAAAAAAAAAATTCTCTTGTAAAATGAAGAAAAAAAAAATTTGTTCGGCATGTGCGGAAAAATCATTGTAACGAGAAAATATGACACAATTGTATTTTTTTATAATCGTTGAATAAATCAATGCAGTGACGACCCCTGGTGGGTCCCGCACTTGACGATATTATTGATTGGAATTAACGTGTTGTTTATCCATTGGACAATCAGCATGTTCAATGATACTCCAGTTGCATTTACACACTATTAACATACACTTTGATGTACAATTCAGGTAAATAGTTATTGTACTTCAAACTGCTAGTTGTTCATCAAATTGTTCTTTCATTCAATTTTTAGTAAAATACCACTGGATATCATTGTCAAACTGTCTGTATACTTGATTGACAGTTTCATCAAAATATGTCAGGAGAGTTAATCCTTTATTGAAAAATTGGAATAAGAGAATTTATAAATTTTTGCATGGATTACTTTTTTCTTTTTTAATTTTAGTTTGTAGTCACATCACGAAATAAAATGAAATCTGAAAGCTTTTTTTTCGATAAAAAAACTGTTGATTTTTTTTTTTTTTTTTTATTAAAAATGAACATGATCAAAATTTACCCGCATGAAGGAGGAGAAGCTATTAAAAATTTACCTTTAATCTCTTCTTTTTTTTTTTCTTCCAATCCTTTTAACCGTTTGAACATTAAACTTTGAAGAGAAAAGATCACAAGTGGATGGATAGTACCGAGAAAAAGCCGCTGATAAAAATGAGAGAACAATTTATTGAGACTCGCGATTACGTTACGTCAATGATTGTTACGTTTTTTAAACCATTTTTTATATTTCCATAAAAAAAATTCCAATCACCAAAAACTTAATAAATTGCGTGAATAATGGAGAAAGTTGATGAGTTCAATTAATTGGATGATTAACATAATCGCGTGGTCCAATATGATGCACCGTAGATGAGGGAAAAAAAAACCATTAATAATTAAATCAAGTAAACGTAAAGAATTAAAGGAAAAAAAGTAATGTCAGGCTTGCATGAGAGTGTTTAAGGGTCAATGATGAATAATAACAAGTTGTAATACTGACTGCTATTAAAGTACAATGCATGTGTTGACTGAAATCTAACGCTACAAGAAATCAATAACGAATGAATAAATAAATTCGAATCAGATAATGTGATACACCAATTTGTTCGAATGAATCCGCATGGATTCGAGGGTCAGGTATAGGCTGGATTAAAAATTATATATTCTTCTTTTGGTTTTTTTTTTACGATCCAGATATACGATTTTTAATCAGCCGTGTGGTGTTCGCGAATGAGCGCGTGAACATTTTTTTTTTTTTTGTTTAAAAGAGAGGCGGCAGACATTTGAAATTAAATAAATCAGGACAAATGGGATAATAAATAATAGAAATTAATTGCTAAGACGTAACACACGCCGCTTTGTTTTTGTACCACATATTCTGAGATCTAGTGTTTCGTCAGTTTAATATCGAGAACTATTAAATTTTATGAAAAAATCTTCTGCCTCTCTTTTACAATGAAAATAATGATTTTCGAAATTTTTTGTATTAAATTCATTGGATGAAGAAAAATGATGAAAAAAAAAGAGTAAAATAATTATGTTTGATTGAACAAAATAATGAAAAAAAAATGTTGATCAACAAATTTGCAAAACAGTCAATTAGATCTGAATTGATTCAACAGGAGAGAGAATGAGGGAGACAAATGTAATTTATTGACCAAATTCTTTCTTGTGAATGAGAATCAATTTTTTATGGACTAACTGATGATAGTCCTTATCTTGGATGAACAAAAATAATGAAAAAAATAAAATAAAAATGCGTTGAACGTGGTAGTAATTGTTTCTATGGATTGATGATACCACGATCGACTGCCCAGTGAATTTTGTACTGAAACATTAAAAGCGCTAAATGATAATTTTCATAAATGGAATTTTAATTTTTTCACGAAACATGTGCATTATAAAAAATAAATTGAACAAAAAAATCGTAAAAATTATTAATTGTCTTTTATTAATTATTGATCGAGATAAATCCCTCATATGTAGGATAATTAATTTAATTTATAATTATTTTCAAATTTGGACATCCTGAAATCTGCACGGATGAACGCTTCTCTCGTGATATTGTTGAGAAACTACCCTAGGGAGAGTTAATTATCACAATATCAGAGTGACGGGAAAGTGGAGAAAATTCATGGGAATTAAATTTTCAGAGATGGAACTTTTGTGTTTTCTGCATCCACTCAACAGTTCATATGAGTACAAATGCTGTTGGAAATTTGGTGAATATTTGTACCTGGTGGTATCATTTCATTTTATTTTGTCGGCAAATAATTTTTTTTTAACACAAAATAAATGAAAGAACCGTTGAATATTCATTTAATTCCATCTATTGAATTGCTCTGTATATGATGTTGAAATTTAGACGATATTTTAATGAAGTAACTCGATAGTACAATTAAAATGAAAACAGATTGGATTTTGCATCATGATTACTTTTATTATTATTATTTGTTCAGTGAATTAAAAATAAAATGAAAATTTGGGGCAAGTTTTTGATAAATATCTTCGATTCTAATGGAGATACCATAATTTTTATAAGAACCTTTTTTGTAAATCTCAATTTTTTCTACAAAAAAGGTCTCAACAAAAATTTTTCTATCTCTATTTGATTCCAAGATATTTCCTAAAAACAAATTACTATTTTTTAATCCAAAAATTATTATTATTTTTATTTTATTTTTGATGATAACAAATGTTCTTGACAGTCTCATATATTTTTAAAATTAACAGAATATTCCTACCAAAAACATGAAAGTTTTTAATGAGTACGAGATATTCATATGGACGCAATAACATGTTCACTCAGTGAACAGTTTCCATGTATTTCCATTTTCCGCCATACAAGTAGCCAACGCAATTTCCGCCAAATGGGTATCTCTGTGAGGTGGCCAGGCATTCATGTGAAATTTTTCAAGTGCCTGAGTCACTTGATGTAACGTTTCATCCGACTTTTCCTCCTCCATACTTGCAAATCCACGTTTATATCCCTCTTCGCATTCTTCCAGATTCGTAATACGTTCTCTCAGATTTATTCTCTGTTGACAAATCGCACACTTGATGTTGAAATTCCCTTGTCTCAATCTAAGGAGGGATCCTTTGCATCCTAAAGTGGTACATCTGCAGGATAAATATAAAAATTATTTTTATATCATCCATATTATTAAACATAGAATCAAATGTCGTAATTCAGTAAGAATCTCTCATGTGAAAAATTATGATGCAATTTAATTTTTTTAATAAAAAAAACTTTGGTGTCACCATGGGAGAATACTTGATACGAGCAAAGTTTTCTTTATCGTTTAATCAAATTTGATTCGTTATGATGAATTTTCGTGATCTCTCGGTCTGACAAAAGCGCGAGTTTTCCACTTTCCATGGTTCCAATGGATCTCAACAATTCATTGGAATTACCTATTCACATTAAAATTGTTCAATAATTCATATTTATTCAATAAGTTCTAAAACACTTTCCATAATTACTGCATTTAATTACATCAATACAATCTGCACATCCCATAAATCCATTTTGCTTTGAAAGCTTTCCTATAAGGAGGAGACCATTTTATTCGACAGTGGATAGAGCTGCGATATGTATTGGCATATTTTGTTATTGATTTTTTTTTTGCCTCTATGTAACAAGCCCTCACCATCCGCTGTATTTCAATATTCAAATCCTTTGATGGAAATGAACAGAAAGGGAGTAATCATAGAAGATAGGATTGAATGAACGCAATGTTGGGTATTCACGGATAAAGTTGGTGAATGAAATTAGTAAACTCTCATTCAGGCTTTTAGACGAATATTCATCTCTCTAATTGCGGATTAAAATTTTACAGAAATTGATTTGTTCCATAGTGAAATTGACTCGATGTCTATAATTAAATTCATTAAGATTAATGATTGGAATTATATTTGGATTAATTGCATTACCTCAACCGCGTAGTATAATCAGTAAGTCCATCAAAACCCGGCCAATCTTCAGTGCAAGCTCTACAGGTACACTTGAACCAGTAACGCCCATTAAGAACCCTCTGTCGTTCTTTGAGACTTCTCTTAGTAAAAATTGGTCCATAATTCTCCGCCACCACCTCCCCTGGCTTCAGCGAACGTGTTGCCCTTATGACAATATCTCGACCCGTGAAATATCTTCAATGAAAATTCATGTTAATTAAGTCATTGTGTAATCAATTATTTGTGGATATACGATTGCAAACAAGGGGACTGAGGGAAACAATTCATTTTATAATCAGTGATAAACAACTGTTGTTTGGGTTCCAATGATTGTTTTTGTGATAATTAAATCCCTCTGATTAACTAAAATACAAGGGATAATCAATTAAGCTCAATTTAACTTCAGAATTGTTTATTTTTCGATGAATATCTCCGAATCTAAGGGAAATAGAGAAATTTTTGTAGAGATCTTTTTTGTAGATAAACATCAGAGCTACAAAAAAGGCCCTTACAAAAATTCTGCCATCTCCTTTATATCTCAAGATATCGACAAGATATCACCCTGACCCCGGAATTCTCTATTGATCATCAGACAAATTGTCTCCCCTACAGTTTATCATAGGAATAAACCCGTATTTTAACTGAAATACCTCGAGTATTTGCCATAAGTCAACTGACATCGCATAATTAATTATCCTAATTAGTAAATACTCCATTGAAATACTCTATCATGTACGTACCTTGTGACAGCGGGATAACAATCGTGATTAAACCGAGCTACGCTTGGATAAATAGCTATCCCGAGGTAGACTGTTTTGTTTCCTTGGTAGCGGTGTTTATTAGTACTGCGAGTTTCAAAAATTTCGTGGGCATTGAATTGAAGTAGCTGGAGATTGCGTAGAAGAAGTGAGCCTATTGCTATCTCTTCGTCTGTTGGTGATTCTAAAAAAAAATTTAATGACTCTTCTCGTTATTCAGGAATTTTAGAAGATGGGGGAGAAGGGGAAGGGCTATATACATTACCAATACTCTCTCGTGAATTTCCAAAGAAGTCAACAGTCATGAGACACTTCAGAAGGAATGCAGCCATGAGTGTTCGTTCAAAAAAGTCACTTGCAGATCTGAGTGATTCATGGGTAACGAGTTCATATGCTCTGAAATCTACCTCTGGTGTGCTTTTGATATGTTGTGCATTTTCCAAAAGTTTCTTCTTTCTCAGCCGACGTTTCGCCGACTTACTTATATTGCCCTCGGGCTGTACAGAGGCATTATCCAGACTATCAAACTCATTTCTCTTTACTTTGAATGGTGTTTTCAACTCTTTGCACTTGTGGTGGAGTTTTAAGCAAGTTTCGAGACCAGCTTGAGTTACCATGCGGAGTGCAAGTGTACTGAGAATACTCATTCCTGACCCTGGATATATGGAGAAATTAGGAGAGCATAAAAAATATAAAACTGAAATTTCACGATTCGAATTCAATTTTTCTTCATAGTTATGCATTTATCTTGGAAATGAGAGATGTCATGAAAAAATGTTAATAGACTTTTTTTGTAGCTGAATAAATTTCCAACAAAGAAGATTTTCACTTTCTCATCACTTTCTACTTGAATCAAGTAGATTTTTGAATTAATCCAGGTCGATGCGGCCGGCCTGAATCAAGTCGAAAAAAAAAAATTTAGATCGATTCAATGACTCAGATTATAGGTAGAGTTTGACTTAAATCAAGTAGATTTAGACTTGAATCAGGTAGAGTTCGACTTGAATCAAGTAGAGTTCGACTTGAATCAGGTAGAGTTCAACTTGATTCAGGTCGAAAAACAAACTAACGCCTTTCTACCTGCATCAATCCGATTTTCCACCTACAGTAGATCGAAGAATCGGATTGATTGAGGTAGAGTCATCCTACTTGAATGAGGTAAACTACCGACTTGAATCAGAACCTTTTCTTGGAACATCAAAGGAGCAGAAAGCTTTCACTCTGAGCACTTCATTATTACCTTTTAACATAATTCATTATACCTATGAGGAGAACTAAAATCTTGCACTCGTACTGATGATAGCTTTTCATCGCTTTGTCCCTACAGTCTTTGCCACAGAACGCCACGGTGCTGCAATGAGGGCATCCCATGGGGGCTCTGAGTCTGTAAAGAGAAGAAAAAGGTATGTCATAAAACATCGATTACATTATAAAATAATAAAACGTTTAATCATGGAAAGTAAAAATGCTCGAGGGGATTATTCAACATCAGTATTGGTGCCATTATTTCTCCAATGTACTCAGACATGAAGGTAACAAATGTTTATAGGAATATTGGGTAACCCGAGTTTTATAATTTGAGTGGTGTCGTTAATGGTTAATGGAAAACAGAGTACGTAGTAACTATAAACAGAATCATGCAGTTTGTATAGTCACTTGAGGATAGAACCAACTCTCTCGAGTAAATTTGTAAACACTTGTGTGAACTTGGAAGATATGAGAAATGAACCAAGCCTCAGATCCACTCACTGAAAGAAACCTTCGAGGATGAAGAAATGAGGTAAGTGAATGTATTGAGGGAAATAATTTAAGAAATTTTATTTGCACGTATGAATGATTCACTCAATTCATTTTAAAATACATGAGAAATTCTAATTATAATTTATCATAATAGTTAATCATATTTCAGGACTCATATCGTGTTTTCTTTTTTCATTCAGTCATGCAATTTCCAGTGACAACGTCTGACACAAAATAAATGAAAAGTGTCAAAACAAGAAAATTCTTGATCCTCAAAACTTACCTCACAAAACAGTGATGACAGTGTGTACCATAATAATCTGGTAAAAGACATGAAGCTAATGGTTCTTCCGTCGCTAGTGTATCACCAACTCGTACATCACTCGATGCTACTGCATACTTTCCCACATCTGGTGATTCACGTATTTCCACGAGTCGTGACAAGCCTGGGAATTCTAGATTTGGCCCGCCTGTTAACTGCGGTGGAGCCGCTGGAACCGTGATTAAAGAATAGTACATTGTGTAACTAGTGCGTAAAGTGAAACTTTTACACATACTATTTTTTGTAATACCTGCCAGAGTTCGCTTTGAGGGGAAATTTGGAGTGCAAAGTGTTTGTTTTGTGCACGGAGTGCGTAAAATTCAAAGTCATGCGTAAAGTAAAATTCGAGTGCGTAAAACAAAGTTTCGCGGTGCGGAAAACAAACACTTTATGCACGCGAAACTGACCCGAAAAGTAAACTTTTACGGCAGGTGTTGCAAAACAAAAAATTGGATTATTCTGGTGGTTATTTTGACACAAAAGTTATACGTCAGTGGCTTCAAATGGCTACCGCGTTCTTTACTTTATTTCTCATGATGAAGAAGGAAAAAAAATTCCCCCTGGAGCTTTATTATTTACTTTTCTCTTCAAGAACGAGTGGGCGAACAAGCTTTATGAAGTATCTCAACGATTTCATTATATATATTCTTTATGATAAAAGTTTGTCTCTCAAGAGGATTTTTATTTGCATTATCAAGCCAAAAAAAATTTCTCGGCATCTCATTGTTTTGAGAAATAATCATGTAATAAAAAAAATAAAATTTCTTGAATTCTCATTTGTTTGTTCGAGCTATGGAAGATTGACCCTATGACCTAATATACCTAAGTAAATATGGTAATTGAGGAATGGGAGATATTCATATTCATACTTTCATCTCTTCTCAAGAAAATATTCTTCATTTATTATTCCAATTTTTCATGAATATTATTCTGCTTTCCATGTCATCACAATTTCCAGATTGAAATTCTGTTTTAGCAGAGATTTAAAATCCCCATTTTCCAACCTCTATTTATTATTTCTGTCCACAAACGGTGCAGTGGTCCGTATTTTGCTAGTAAATTCGTAACAATCAGTAAATATTTATTTGTGTATTTTGGATTGTAAAAGGGTACCTAAAAAAGAATTTAATCAACTGCTTCAATTAAATTTTATAAAAAACTCCTTACTCTCTCACGGCCTATATGCCGTCATAGAAAACTAAAAATTTAATTCAAATACAAATTTGGAAAAAAAAAGTTCCTTAATTCGAGAGCTATATGCTCTCCTCATTGAAACATTATTTTCCGCTAAAGAATAAAAATTAAAAATTGAAAAATTTTGAAATTTGAAAAAAAAAAAAATTTAAATTGATTGTAAAAGGGTGAATTTGATTCTGACAAGCCGGACGAATTTATTACTGATACTCAGTCGTTGGTATTGAATTTGAAGTTAATTAAATATGAATTTCGAGCTGATTGGGCGTATCACCGATAGATTCGCGGGTTGACACCGATTTCAACCAATAAATGAGGTTTCATGCAGATTCACATATTCACATTTATGGAGGGCCCATGAATTCATCCTCGAATGGAGATAGGATACCCTGCATAAGGACCTTTTTTGTAGCTCTCATTTCACTCTAAAAAAAATCCAGTATATCCCACGAATTCTGAGGCATCGAGCAAAGATTGGAGTCCAGAGGGAATTGACTTATCCCGGAATCAGCTACAATGGGTCCATCATATTGATTTTCCATATTCTATGGACGAGTGATCTGTCGGGTCGTCCCACATGACCGATCAATCCAACGAATATCCTTGATGTTGAAGGATCAACACTGCCGACCGGCTCCGATGCACTGAGAGCTATTGACGTTTCACTGGCCATTCATGGATGAGAAACCAAAGTTTCTTGGTCTTTCCTCCAAATTTGCTATCCTCTGAAGTTTATGCATTGGGTTAAGATCGTTCAATTTAACAGTCAATATTGATTCGTGCGGTGGATACGGTGGTCGAAAATCTACCTGATTCAGGTAGAAAATTCTACCTATATCAGAACAGTTTTCTTTGTGTACTGAGTGAAATTGTCTACAAAATGGTGAAGTGGTAAATTTCATGAATTATTCCTTTGATTGATCATTACTTCTCTTGGTATATCCTAATATTCTCCAGACATGTTTGCTTTATGCACACATGTACGTCACAGTCGACTGATTCGTATGTCCAATTAAACTGTAATATCATTCACCTTAAATCGTCAAAACCTTCCCAGTTGATTTCCGTATGTTAATGGCATGATTCAAATTTACATATTTCATGTTGTCCTTCAAGATGAACAATTCGGTTCAGCAATTCGCTTAATCGTATATATATATATATTTTAATGGAGAGAACTCACGTTTACAGTAGAGGGTTCTACTGGTTGATGCCAATGTTTTGACTGCTTTCCGAGATTCTTCAAAACGTTGATTACATTCGTTCAATTTCAAATCGACTTGGGCACTGAAAATAGAATAAATAACACGAATTATTTTACATTCCAATTTTTTCCTAAACATTTGATGAATTGAAAGTGTTTATAGTTCCAAATTATTAAATTCTCATCATGGTAATTTCCGGCTGACGATAGAATTGCTTCAGCTTTCGCAATGCGGCAACTGTTGGTGGTTGCGTGTATGAGAAATGAGGGAGGAATTATTATACAGTATGAAGAGCTGTGGCATTCTGATACGAGTTTTGAACACGCCAGAGGTGCTGTTTACAGAGATAAATAAAAAATAACTTGGAGATATGCTAATGAGAAATTAATATTTTTTCACAGAAATTTTTGTTCTTGAATGAGAAAATTGTTCTTCCACATACACTCAACGGCTCAACTGGACTCTGATCCTGAGTAAAATTATTTCGTGTTGAAGTGATTCCCAAAGTATTGTTTTCACGCTGAATAGTAGTACATGCATCCCTCACAGCTGTTGCTGTAACTATGTTTGTGTTGTGGATAGCAAGTTGGGCATATACGAGTTGAATTATAATGAAAACCTGGGGCATTCCGATACTATTGGGTAAGGCCAAACGAGAAGACAGAGAATGCTCGTTGATCGAAGTTATCCCGGGGGAGAGAATTTGGCGTGGGAACTAAATGCGATTATTTGACTGTATGGAATTCAGGGGAGGAAAAGGATAGAATCTTGAGATAATTAAGTGACCTACTCATATTCCAGGATGATTTATTTACTCCGAGTTGAGAGGTATTGGTTCAGGGAGGATTATTTATTTGATTATTCCGAGAATGCATTCGAATATTTGATTCAAGTAGTATATGCAATATATTTGGAGTTTAATACGAAGCCCAGAGATTGATATTAATCTTGAAATTGAATCATTGAACGTATTTAGTTAATATTATGAATGATGAAGCTATTTCAGGAGTGACGTGAGGGAACATTTTGTTGATTTCTACCTGAATCAGAGCATTTTTTTTTAAACGAAAAATATTTTTTTTTTCTGCAATAATTATAAGTTCTCTGAAATCTCCTCGAAAAAATTACTGATTCTTGTGATTAATATCGATCAGTTCTGGCATTACAATATAAATTATGAATAAATTCTCTTCAAGCTTGAAAAATCTGAAACCAGAGCTTTTAGCATAATCCTCAAAAGCATGAATCTTTAATCCATCCCCTTTCCGCGATTATAGAGGTCGTGATTCCAGAACAAGTATATTCCCATTAATTCTGTACGCCAGTTCCGCTTGAAAGAGACGTCCCTGAATTTAAATGCGAATCAGCGGTTAACGAAATCATATTATCGTGAATGTGCCATCTTCAGAGAAGAGCGCCCGAGCTGCGGATAATTTTATTCGTTAATGTAAAACTGATTATTCCTGAGACTGTGAAAATCCCTGGTATGAAATAATACAGTTCAAATTGAAAGGAATTAAAAATAAAAAGAGCTCATGAATAAAGTAGACGCAGTAAGTATCTTAGCTCTTTCGATTTTATGCTCTTACTACAAACTGTTAACGTTCCTTCGGCAGTACTAAACCTTCGACGACGTTGAAAATTGAGGGAAAATTGAGGGAGTTAATCCTAACAGTAGTGCCTTATGTTTTATCACCAGGACAACCCATCCTATACGGATTTTAGTTTATGATCTTTTTATGAGATACGTAAACAAGGCTTTTAGAGTATTTGATCATACCTGAGTAAATCCGAATAAGAACGTCGAAAATTTACATCTAATTAAAACTTTTATTTTCATTTTCTATATTCAAAACACTCATACCTACAGGTTCACTCTGCTAAATCTATTGTAGACAATTGGAATTATATTTCTGGTAGATTACATTGGCTAATGTCTTGAATGGTTTCGCATTAGCCAATGGATACCATACGTCATGTCATTCAATGCTGCTCACGTTGTCACCGTGATGCCTTATCAAATGTGAATCACGTTTAGGACATCACTTTCAAGGAATTTTTCATAAAATTTAATTCTCCTTCTTTTTCTATTACATTTCTTTGTGGAGAAAATATTGATTTCGCTCTGAAGATTTTAAAATTAGTACACAAACTTTCTCAGTACTAGAGTACACTTCATAATAACAATCTATTCCATCAGTGAATGCAATTTTATCAATGAATCAGCAGTTTTTCTCCATTTAAATCGTTCTACAATGTCGAGTAGCTGTGAAACTTTTCAATTATCTCATCGAGAGAATTTTACTTCACTAGATATCTGTTCCAATCAACTTGATAGCTATTGTCCTGTAGATAAAAGACTCTAATAATCCGTATATCAATAATAACGGCTCTGAAAATTGCTGTGGTGACATGGAGCGATCTGGTATGAGAAAAATTACTATAAAGAAATTGATGATTATGAATCTGATTTCTATGGTGAATAAGCTTCATCCAGACCTGATAAGACATCGGATTATACTTTTAATAACCACCAAACATCCATTGTTATCCGAAGGATTAATATACATACAGCACTATACATATTCGTAAAGTGATAATTTGTTGTATCACTCAAGTTTCATACCAGATGTTTGAGGGCAGATTATCCTCTGCGGTTGCTTTCAGATCATCAAGAGCATAATCCAGTTCACCGAGTGCCATTAGGACATTTGCACGAGCCAGCAAAGCCAAAGGTAAGCTATAACCATCATCGATTGTCTTCACTACACCTGAATTTAGAATCAAATAATTGAATTTGTATAGAAAGAAATTTAAAAACTTGATTATGTCAATCTTAAACGCTTATTATATCTTGATTATATCCTCTATCGTCTGAACATAATTATGCTTTCGGATGGAAGGAAATTTCTCCTCTAATGGAGTATGATGTTTTTGACAAAAGGTGGAAAATATTGATGTTGATTACCTGTCACTGGTGCACGCAGTACAGCTTGGCTCAGTAGTATCAGACCTTTGTTGTTCTCGCCCGAGGAAGCATAACGCAAACCCTCTAACCTCTTAGTTTTTGATATTCGGGCGTCTTTATCTCTATAAATATGTCTAACCCGGTTTAACGTATCCACTATGGAATTCTTGATATTTGGCTGGGTGAATATAATCCTCATGCGCTCGTCATCACTCTCGAGTTTACCAAAGACGTCAGCGATCCAAGAGTCTTCTGCTTCGTTAACCACGACTTCAGTCAAGTCTCGGAAGAAGCCTTTTGTACCAGAGCGTAAAGTCTCGGAGGAACATAGTTGTCTGTAATATGTATCTGTACTCGCCATTTTTGTACCCAACTTCACTTTATTTCTTCCAATTATTGTCAAACATATTTCGTGGAAACTTTAATCTAGGAGGTATTAAGCATGCGGAGTACACTAATAACACTGAAATGGTTTCAGGACGGCGAGTCGCGTTTAACGGACGAACGATTCCATCTCAACTGGTATTTCTGTCTGGGTTATTTTAGGCAACCCACCGCGGTTATGCGTTGGGTGGGCTCTACAACTAACAGGTTCAATTTCGACCGAATTGAGTCTACACTCTTGCTTCATGGTGATATTCTTTGATAGCTGTACTTTTTACATGAATCAAGTAGATTCTCGACTTATTTCAAGTCGACGCAGCCGGCCTGAATCAAGTCGAATAGAAAAATTTCAGATCGATTCAATGACTTAAATCAGGTAAAGTTCGACTTGAATCCGGTAGAATTTGACCTAAATCAGATAGAGTTCGACTTGAATCAGGTAAGGTTTGGCTTGATTCAAGTAGAAATTTACCTGATTCAAGTAGATCTATACCTGATTCAAGTCAGTGAATCGATCTGATTTTTTTTTCAACTTGATTCAGGCAGGCGACGTTGACCTGAATCGAGTCGAAAATCTACCTGAAGTAGAACAGTTATTCATACATGTACGGCAGGTAAAAGAATCAGATTGATTGAGGTAGAGTAATCCTATACTTGAATGATGTAGATCGTCGACTTGAATCAGAACTACTCTTTCTGGCCAAAACCAAACCATTCAATCTTTTAAACAGAATTGTCCAATGAATTCAAATTAATTCACGGGATATTAAACGTAATATTATTTATTCATAACAGACTAATCGAATCAATTTATTTTCACTCTTCATGCATCCAACTTGTCGTAGATTTGATTAAATGCTCACGAGCCGGAAATTGATGCAATCGATATTGCTTCAACGGGTATTTCCTACCAATTTTCTCGATCGCATGTTTTATGAAATACATCGGCTTGGATGAAGTAAATACACCGATGGAATACGTATTCATCAGTGTGAGTGTGCGAGGGTCGCCCTGTGGCAGTTTAATGACTAACCCGTTAAAGGTGGAGCAGTGGGAATGCAGTTGAGAGAATTAAACTATCATAAAACTCTATTTGATTTAAAAAAAAAACTCTATTGCCAGAGGGACAATAGTATGTCCATTATGTTTTATCATTCTCTATTCTACGATTCCTGTGAAACAGTGCAACATGAAAGAACGTGTGTTTCGAGTGCTGTGATGTGTCGTCCTTTGAACATTGCCTCTTTAGTTTTGCGTGTAAAGCATCTGCCTCTTTGAAATAACTGGTGTACCATTGTTTTTGAAGTGCTCGAGGGAAGATTTGAAAATCCAATAACTCAGAGGTAGAAAAACTTGACTCAGAGTCGAGAAAAGTGAATAAATAAATAGATTCTCAAGAAACTGTTTTAGAATTGATGAGGAACATATTACAGATTGGAATATCGTTTGGTATTCTTGACCAGAAATGACGTTTCTTATTTTCAACTAGAGAAATGAGAATCCCAGGCAATAAATATCCGTTTTGTCTACATTAATATTGTACTGATTTCTTGATACAGGTGAGCGAAGTGGAGAAAATATTGGTATTCTTCCACTGAATTTCTCCAGAAGGGCATGTCTATGTATAGATATATATATATTCGAGGTAGGAGATCGTGACGCATGTGTGAAATTACGTCTGTCTAAGACACCTCCTTCATTTAAGATGAGATAGAAATTCTTGTCAAGTGCTCTCTCATCTTGACGGAACGTTTTTTTTCTCAGACAAATGTAGAAAATTGCTGATTCGATAATGTTGAATATACGTGACAATGTGTCCTTTCTTGGCTTATACTGAACAAGAATGTCACAGAGAGAATTTGAAGGGAAAAATTGGATATCTTGAACTGAGAATTCTATTCTCAATTTTGAAATTTCTATCACTTTTGTTTGTGACAACAATGATATGTTTATATACATCAAAAGTTGAGACCCAATTGAGACCTATTAGTTCTACGTAAATATCCTTGAGTGAAGGAGCACAGAGATTTCTCAATTGAACTTGTATCTTGTAGTTTGTGAAATCGTCTCAGATCTCGAATCGACGGACTGTTGTTCCCACGTAACTCAACCACTAGTTCGTTGAGGTCTCATTGCCCAGTTAACCTGAACGTATTTCCTTGTATCGACTGATGCTTTAGTACCTCAAACTCTGTTGAAATCAAGGGATTGCACTAGCTCATCGTAAACTAGCAAGTTTCCTTCGGGATAATAGAACAAAGAGGACGTGATCCTAGGGGCATAATGCGGTTCACCCGTTCGTACATAACAGGGAGGTGAAAGTTTCAAAACTCTACGTGACACTCCTTCAACGAAAATACTCACCAGTTTCGAGCAAATAGTGATGGTAAAATCGACATTTACCAGTTTTTTTTATATCGATAAAATTCAATTTATGAGATGAATTTTTCAAGTTTATGGTGAACGAGTTCAAATAAGTGTTCTACACTTGATAATTCTTTGATTCATATTTTCTGTTGTGAAATATTTTGTTCGTTGGAACTTTGATTCGTATTATTTTCATAATTTTGAGTTTTACGCAGATTAAGAAGAGATAGATACTCAAGAATGAGAATGTCTTGAGGCGTATAATTGAAGAAAATAGGGATGTTGGATGAGGAAGCAGTGGATTGCGAGTAAACGAGGGGTGAGAAGAAGGGCTTGTCCTCACCCCTGGATCCCTTCCACCTCCCTCCAATGGAATAACAACAAATATGAGGATTACACGAAGGACATGAGGAATTGACAAGATCAAAGTAGCTAGACTCATATTGAGTATTTCTTCTGATTCTTCGAGTTTTTGTACAGTATCAGGTTCAATATTAATACTAAAAAATCGTGACTTTATTGGCTTGGCTTCTGAATATTAATTCTAATCAATCAATCATGTTAAACATGTTGGTCAGGTGATGGTAATTTAATACAAGCTTTGAGAGATATAAATTTATATTCACCCTATTAATGTGAAAAACTTTTGTGCGGTTAAGCGGTTTAAATCGTGCTCTATACCAGCACTTAGCAGCACTCAGAGTCCATCATGATGAATCGGCTGGACTCCACAAAATCCAATATAATTGGGTGGTTGTATTTCTTGTACAAAATTTCATCAAGTTTGCATGAAGTTATTTGAATATTATCCCGTGATGATGTTTAGTAGTGTGAATTCGATGTCATGACGTTCTTTTGGAATATTTCTATCCAGTTATTTCGGAAACTGCTTAATTCGGAATGTTTGGTATTGCATATCCCGTGTGAAATTCCATGGATTCCATCACTCGATCATAGACACATCTAGGGACTTGTCTATCGAGGCATGCTTGGAATACCGGTTTGATGAGTTACGTGCCAAATTCGGAGGGTTTATGAGGTTTCATTAATATGTAACTATAACGATGGGTCAGTGATGCTTCAGTAATCATATGATTTGACATTGATGAATTTATAATTAATAAATTATTGACTCATAATTACATGGTGTTTAATCCTTCAATCAGTTATTTACATGTAAATAAAGAGACTGTCATAAATTTTATACTTTATGCTGAATTTCAGGTGCTATATTGACTTGTGACTGGCGCAGTGAAACTCCTCAGGGAAATTTCGAGTCGATGGATAACCTGGGAAAACTAGTAGTGGCACCCTCTTATGTTTCACATTTTCCACAGTAAATATGGGTAATAACTGTGTGGGCCGAGAGCAGATGCTCGTGTAACGAGAGAGTGCTACAATTTCCAGGAAGTTTCTCCCGAAGAATTGAAATAGGTGGGGTATAGCTAGTGTGAAGAGGACGAATGATTTGAGAGATAAAATGCTGTTGAAGCAAGCAAAGGTGGAACAGGTTGAGCGAGGGGAGAAAAAACGGTATCTATTCCAGAGGGTTCACAAGTGTTTTCCCCTCGGATTCAGCATATTCCTCACGTTAACGAGGATCATACCCATGGGATGGAGGTAAAGCATTTCAGTCGAATATTCTAAAGAGGATTTAATTCCTAATTACATGCACTGAACTGAAAGTTTTCGTAATTCAACAATAATTTTCATTATTTCGATATTATTTACGATGTCTTTGTATTGAGGATTTGGTTTCAAGTTTTAAAGAAATTTCAAAATGTGAGTATCATCCTATTCATGTTTGAATGGAATGAATTTCAAAACTCCTTTTTTTTCACATATTTTTCCCCTCCGTCTTACTTATTTTGCACTTTTCAGTTATTTGCATGAGCACTCTCTTGTGTTAGCTTCATTTCGCGTGGAAATGAGGTTAGATTATTAGACTGAATGAATAATTCGTAATTATGGTTTTTTCTTTATGAAACCCAGAAGAAAAATTATATCACCCGGAGACAAATCATCCTCCGATTTTTTTTTTTTAAATTTTGGTACAGTAGAAATAGGAAAAAAATGGGTTTGAAACAAGTTGCCTCGGTATATACCCCAACCACCGAGTTAATAGACGGATTTGAATGAATATCAGGTTAAGGTTGGAAGATATGAGGGGTGAGAAATGAGGTGAATAGAGAATAGCTGTGAACTTTTTATGCCGCGAAGCATGACTGCAGTGCACGTCTCCATCACCTCATTTTTTTACGATCGTATGACGAATCCCCAGTGGGACCTAAAGAAATAGAAATAAAAGTGTAAATATGAAATACTGGATAAAGTAATGAATATAATAATGAATAGTGAGGCAGAGTCTTAAAATCTCAAATATGCAGATGATGTTATTCTCAAAGGAAAGTAAATTCTTCAAATGAGATTTTTTATACTTAGAAATTTTGGAATAAATTTTGTACGTCCAATTGATCATTACTGCAATGTTCTTAATGAATTTTTCTAGTTGATCGGTCCTAAAGAAGATGATGCTGGGACCTTTTGGATCGGGCGATACTGGAATTTATGATATTTGATTCCATGTGAGGTTTCCCAATTTTTCCTTGAGCTATATCCGGAAATTGGATTCCATCCCAATGTTTGTGAACTGCTAGTGATGCATCTACGGATCCAATCTATGCGTCACAGCAGAGACATTCGACCTTTGTCAGAATCGATCTATACATTTTCGGTGGATGAAATGCTGTAACGAAAAATGATCTGCTCAATACGGATAGAAGTAATCATATATATGCTATGGATATATAATTAAATTGCTGGAACAAATGAGTTTATCTTTCGGACTGTGAAAATATCGGGATAAATGAAGCAGTTTTGATGTGATGAAGTAGTCTTTTACAGTCGAGTGCAGAAGAATCATTGAACTACGTTCAGGGTATATTCTGGAACTATTCGAAGCGTGAGATGAGAGAGATTAACGTGAAGTGTCCATTATCTGGTGAGACGATTTTATCAATCGATTCACACAGTTTATCAATCGATTTCACAGTTAATTCAAAACGACAGTTCTTCCATTTTGTGAACTCGTCCATCGGAGAAGCGAATGGAATGAAATTCTCCACTAATTTCAATCAGAAAAATCGTTAATTAATTCTTGAGAAACTCGACAGCTTAACAGATGTATACGATGAGAGCGAAAGCATTATCTTATCTCAAGTGAAGATGAGATAATGGAATTCCTAATTCTGTCAAATCTGATTTCATGATCATTTATGTAAAACGAACGGAACTTTTGATGGTCGATGATTGAGTGTATTATGGGTTGAACTGTATTCAATCGGTGCAGGGAATCATTTATTTAATTGTAGTATTTTCTATTTCAAAGATGAATCGAACCAAATAAATTGATAGCTCATGCCCATAGAAATAGCAAATATATTTCGTAAATCGGTGCAGTTATTTCTTTTTCGTTAAAAGTCTTTTCCCATTAGGGGTTTTTTTAAAACTCACTCTACCTTTGACAAACTTTGTGCGAGTCAACTTTTTTTGTCCGAGTTATATTCGCTTCAATATACCTGAGAATATGAATAATCCGCAAACATTTGCAGACATTATGGTGCTATCCCCGAAAACTCACTATGAGAGTTTATTTTTTTCATTAGCGAATGGTGTTTTTTACTCATTTTAATATGACGTTCAAAGAACTGTCCATATGATGTATAAAAGAGAGTACATAGAAATTCCGAACGTTGAATAATTTTGTAATTCAAATTCCTCTGATTTAATCTCAGTTCAGTTTTTCGTTACAATATCATACGTTTCCATGCAACAGAGATTTGTCCGTATGAAGCAATGTTAATTTAGTTCTCCATAATTGAAGGAGTACTCAGCACTGCATTGAATTGGGAGGGATGCACTTGCTAAATGCTCGAGTTAACATAATTGATACATTCTGTTGCATGGTTTACTGTGGTTAAGGATGAGAATGATGCAAATCTGAAGATTTTAGTAAATGCTACTAATTAGTGAGTTTTCCATTGCAGTACATTGCACAAATTATCATGATTGCAACTCTTCTCAGGCTGATGGTAAGAGATAAATATCACTGAAAGCATTTTTTTTTTTGAAAGCTCCACAAGTTGGAATATTTTCCAGAGAAGAATTCTTCTGAGTATAATAACGTCATTTATCCATTCATTTGCAGCGGTTGGAGAATCTGATTCAAGGGTAGAATTATTCCAGTGTGCGTGCCTTCGGGTGATGTAATTCGCTTTAATTAGCAACAATTGGAACAAGATTTGAACAGGTTTTTGTCTCGACAATGAATACTAATCAAATCGTAATCAACTGAAAATATAATTAAGGTATAGAAAGATTGAGTAGGAATTTAATAGTTGATGATCAGAGTTTAATTGACGCAGTGTATTACTTGATTTAAATTCAAGTGGTCTTTCGTCGGTCAGAAATAATTAACAGAGCCACTATTCAACCCTTCCAACTGTACCACAATCACGTGATTTTCTTACCTATCGATTGTTCAGGAACTTTCCATTGTTTTCCCAACTTCATGAACCTCGTTACGTACTCTCTGGAAATTTTCAGTTGTCTGGAAAAGAATATCTGTATACTGCTATAGTATTTCCATTCGATCGAGATGATTGATGCCAGCCACTATAGCATTCGGTTCTCCCTGAGGAATTTCGTATTCCCACACCTATTCGGTCATGTCCACCTGTTGCCCTGGAGACGTCTGAGGGTATAACATCATCTGTAGCATATCACCCTTTCAATATTTCTTCTCAGAATTTCATCTTTGGTTCCTTCTCTCTGGTTTCTAGGGAATACATGGCAGAATGAAGCAGAAGCTCTTTCGACCCTTCACATGAGCTCATTTCAATGGACTGGAATAAGTATGATTTGAGGATTATTTAGAGTTTACCAAGAGACATTGAACGAATTAACATACAACGCTTCCAGGTTTGATTTACTTCCATGGAGGAGAATTAATGAACTATGAAATAAGCGATTACGAGTTCAGAATGGATACGATCCACTTCACATCTCTGTATATACCATAACAAACGGTTGTGAGCTGAAAGGAAAACTTTCTCAGGAGCACTTGCAACAGAAACATAGTTAAAACCTTCTGTTTTCCGTGATGATATGGTCTGAAAGATTTTGTCTGGAGTATTTGTCTCATTAAAGTTACTCTTATCTGTATGTATTGTGTACTCTGGAACCCGCTAAATGGCAGGGGCTAAACAGGAACCGGAAAAGTTTTAAATTATCAAAAATAATTAGAAATTCGGTATTAAAAGTTATACCTGAAGAAGACTCTACCATCTCATCTCAGATTGTATCAATTTTCCGCTTTCACTCCAACATCTTGCATTGGAATTGTGGGAAAATTTCCAAAGATTCCTTAAAAGAGCTTTTAATGGCATCAAAACCTCTCTTCCGGTGCTTTTCTGCTACGTGAAGAAGTAATTCATTCAGCCAAAGCGATCAATACTCGTTTCAGCAGAGACTGTGGTTTACGATTCTGAATTAATTGGAGAGTATAGTGTGGTTCAATCATGAGGTGATAGGAAACAGTAGTACCTTGCTTCGAGACATAAGTCAACATGAGACTTGGTATTCGATAATGGCAAATTGTATGCTAACCAAGTGATGAGGAATGTCTTTGTAAATATATCAGAGAATTGGTGAGCTGTAACAGATGGAATCGCCAATACTGACAAACCCCTAGTGAAGACAGAAATGATAAAAAGACGGGATTTTTTTATATTTCTGAAAGACAAAGAAAACCTTCTTTATCCGCTGAAAGAGAATGACTGAATTTTCCTCGCATTCTACCACATTCTCTCTGGAGGTTCTTCCGCAATGAGATGTAATTATCGTGTACTATGCATACTAAGTAATTCAGGATTGTGTCAGTCGTTCATTCTGATGATAAAATATGATAAAAAACAAGCTGTGAATAAAATTTTCAATCATCAACTGGGGAAACTACTTTTGTCAATCATATTGGAAATATTCAAACAACTCAATATAGAATCGTCTGGTACTGTAAACCCGAATTCTTCGAATAGAATCGATGAATTATTCATCCAAATTTCATATGAAGCCAACAATATTCACTCATCCATGTCTAATATAATGAATGTTATACGAGAAACATTAATTATTTGAGATACTTTATAATTGCCAACTAATGAAAATTTGAAACAAAAAAACTCCTCGACTTTTACGAAGCGCTGGGGATTAATTGAGGTAGCATCAAACCCTCAACGCAGTCCACGTTAGCTGTCCGTTCATTGAAAGTGCAAATTTGCTTGAAATATGTAAAGGAAGAGTTCTGTTGAAGGCAAAGCAGTAACGAGTTTTTGAGTTTTCGGGTTTTCAACTTTTGGAGTTAAGGTTAGTTTGGAATGTGTCCAACTCCTGCGTTGATATTCTTGCTTGGTGGAAACATTACACACTAAACGTTCACAGCAAACACTGGTGAAACCCCACTTTAACACATTGACTTCCCCCCAAGTCGTGAATTGTCGCGGTGTGAGATCCTAGGAGAGTGGGCCGTCTGTCAGCACAAAAAGAATATATGTCTGGACAGTTATATCACTTATATTTCAGCCAAAAATGTAGTATGCCAGATGTATAGGTACATATATCCTTATAAAAATATTTAACCCTATGTCTAACATATCTCAGATATATTTTCGGCCAAAAATCAATATGCAAGATATAGATATAAGTGTACGTATTCTTTCCATGAGGCTGTCAGCGTCTTAGTGCGCTATAAGATAAGCATGGTAGGGGCACACACACTACCACAAAATGGCAGGAAGTGGGGAACCGTTTGGGCAGTGAATTTTAGATCGCAAAAAATCCCTTGAGATTCATGGAGAGACTGTTCTCCCCTCTGCACACGATTCTGACATGGTTTTAAACTAAAAGAAAATTTCCAGGGCTTACATTTTTCACATTTGTCAAAATATAAATTGTGAGAGATATTCTCGGAGATATTCTCTATTTAATTCTCTTGAAATGAGAAAAGTTCAGATTTCAAAGCATTCGCATTTCTACATATAGTGAAATCGAAAGGAAAATATAGGACGAATAGCGTTTTCTCAATCTCAAGTGTATTCATAAATTTTTAAGCTGATATCATATTTTCGTAGTAAAATATCTCAATATATTCGAGCGCTTATTGCACTTTGAAGGATTTATTTTCAGCGTTTGTATTTAAAGTCTTTTGGTTATTAGTATATCCTTTTGACTTTAGTTATCGCTAGGGCATCATGTGCGCTAACGTGCGTGACGACCTTCCAGTAAGCGCAGTAGCGCACAATTATACATTTTTTACATAATCATACACTTTCGATCATTTCTTAATATTTCGAATATGAAAGCTTGTTATATTTTTATACTTGCTGCCCGGTTACTCAAAACTCACAAGGAACACTGCAAAATAGTTGAATTAGAGAAAATGTCAAAATTGGCCATCTTGGCTGGAAGAAGGTTGACCTTTGAGACCGGCCCACCAAAAATTTTCTCTTTTCGATTCTTTCGCGTTTGATATCTCAATAATAGCTGTCCGGCTACTCAGAACTCGTGAGAAAAGCTGCACAATAGGGGAAATGTAAAGAAAAAAACGGTTATAAATACACATGAATAACCAAAAAAAAAAAAAAAAAAAAAAACAAAAACAAAACACTTCACATGAATTGCGCGTAATTCAATACAAACGAGACGATAATATTCTCGTAGTCATGGAAATCATTAATTGATCCATCAACCAATCGGAACATGAATAAAAAGTCAACAATCAAGACAATGTTACATTGTCAATCAACATTATGATAAAGAAAAAGGATAATATTCAGGAATATTTCATGCTGTTTGAAAATAATAATAAACATATTCGATATCAGAGTTTAAAAATATCATAGACAGAATTAAAGTGATAAAGGGTCAACTCTTGTTGTCAATCGCTAAATTCGGAATATTTCGTAACATCATACGAGCTACTCATTAATTATTACCCATGTTTCACAGTATTGAATCCATATTTATCCTGTGGAGTTCAATTCACCCCTTGTCGATTTATGTCCTGTATATCGAATGCTTCGTGAAAGGGTGGAAACCGCAGTAGTCTGCGCCATTGTCAACGAAATGGTGCTTTATATTGCTGGATACATCGAATTGATCATCCTTGACAATGATGTCGTGATCATATGAATTTTTCGATCAAAGCTATAATCATTAAAATTTTGTAATCATCTCATTATGAAGAATGTTTCATTCCAAAATAGAGATGAAAACAACATTTGTGGCTAAATCCATAATAAATTAATAATTTTCATGCAAGAATTCACATGAACTCTCATATATGAACAATTGAATTTTTTCTTCATTACTTTTCTTCACTAGATATGTATGATAATCAGCATCAAAATAATTTTCAATATGATTAGAAATTTAATTAAGAATTTATTCATATGATCAACACCTAATTCATAACCTCAAACTTAATTACAGTAATAGGCCATACAAAAGCCCAATTCAGTTGATTTTGAATTCTTCCTCTCGGCGCTGACCATCACCAGTACAATAGCGAGTACAAGGAAGCACAACATCATGAAATTGAAACTGTTGTTTACCATAGTTACTACAGAAAAGCGAATCCATATTAACCGCTTGCACTATTGATTCTGACAAATGATGATATCTGGTATACAATCGTCCACTAAAGTTCGTGAACAGAGTGCATTGCTACTGAATAGAAATCGTTCACGAATTTATGGAGCCAACTTTGAAAATATTTTTTCCTTCAATTTTTATTATTCATCTCTAATCAAGTGACTTTCTTCAACTTAAAATCTATCGAAGATGAGATGAAATGAATTCCTCGGAGGCTAGGCAAATTATTACTTTATTGGTGAGTTGGATCTCATGAATATATTGACATCAATATCCAATTTCAATATCAATTTTTATGATAATGGACATCTTGAGGTGACAGAATCATCCCGTATATTCCTGCAAAGCTCTTGTACTATATCTTATAGTATACTGTGACACGCGCCGCCCGTAGAGCGTCGCTTCCATCAAGAACTGCTCCACTCAAGCCACCAAAATACCTTGCGCTCAGTCCGTATTGTGACTCCGTAATGTACAGTGCACAAGGATTCCTCGAGTTTATCTCTGAGATCGTCACAGGAACATTTTGATAAACAAAAATAATTTTTCTCGTGTAACTGTGACATTTTGTGTAATTTTGACATTTTTTTAATATGTGTTTATGAGATTGAATATTTATAGACATTAACTCGAAACATATTTTTATTTTTCTGAATTAATTTAAATTTATTTACTTTTAAAGTATCACATTTATCAATTTTTTGACATATTCTTCGGAGCAATTGATGTGAGTGAAATTGAAAAAATGAAAATATGTTATAATCAGCTGATGATGTTTACAAACATTGCCATGTGATGTCTGGGTGTTCAGAGTGTTAAAACTGAAGGCATAATATCATATTTTTCCAAAATAATGAGTGAATAACTGAGATTAATCAGTAGATTACTGAGTTGATTTTTCATTTTTAACAGATTAATTCAAACTTGTTCATTTATTTTCATTCCCACACTCAATCTTGTTACGAAGGAGAAGTAATTAGGACCATGTTTTACTACTTTGGGAGGTCTGCACATGGTGTGTAACGAACTGCATCACACGTGCTCAAAACATTTGAGAGGAACTCATGACAATTTTGAGGAAGTCTTCAAAGTGGATAATAAGATTATTCTCTTAATCAACACATTTCTCAACTTTTCTTTCTTCCCCTTTAATTTTTTTTTTTTCTAATTAGTTGTTTATTACAAAATGGACTTAATCAATAATTGAAAAAATAGAGTGAACAATAATATGTGAAACACGATGAAAGTGACGTAAATTAGATTTATCTCATTCCTGTGGCTCGAGAGGATTTATGGGAAATTCAGTGATAATGTGGAGTGCAAAATTTCTGTGCCAACTGTGGAGTCACAAATGCGGATATTCATTACTACTTCATGTAAACACGTAAGTTAAATTCTTTCTCAGTAAACCATCATAATATGTCAACGCTTAATAGAAAATTTTAAAATCCAAATGATGCAGAAATCTCTTTGATGTTTTGTTTTTCCAAGTCCATTATCCTTTCTCTCACATTCGTCACGTATTTCACATTTTCACAGGCATTTCTCTCTTCGTGTAGAGATAATCGGCATGGGAGATGAAATAAAAAAAATTCTGACAGTCTCAAAATGTTTGTTCGTTATTCTAGAATACTATTTTCATAGTGTAAGAGATTTATATGAATCGGAGGACAGTAAGGGAGGATTTTATCAAAATGTGAGTATTATTATTGTCACAATATACTTAGAATGATGGAACTGCAACCGATAAGATAATGTTGAATTTATATCTCACATTTTTACAATATTTCACGGATATTCTCAACATTTATAATCTGCCCGGTTGCATTGCTCTACACATGCAAACGTACGCAGATGAAAAAGAAGGTTTTGTACAGTGAAAATATTGTTTTTTTTTAATTCATGAACACGTTTACTTGTTTTGAAAAAAAAACTCGTCTCTGGTTGAATTCATTTTTTCAACTATTTCAATCACTATCGGGGCAAAATGGGTTATATATTTTATTAAATATAGAATGGATTTTTCCTGGTGTTTTACTGATACCATTTGTATCTCAGAAATAACAGAAATTGCTCTCAAATTGATAACGATTTTCTGGAACAGAATAAGTTTGTTAATTAAAAAGTTTATTCTGCGAAAACTGGACTCCAGAAGATATCTTCTGAAGGACTGCATCACCTGGGGCAGTCGCTTCATACCAACTATAATGGAGAACTTTGTAAACTACATGCGACAGAATGACGTTTAAATCCATTATGAACTCCCATCAAAATCGTGAAATCGTAAATTTCATATTCTGAGGGTTTTAGGGATATCCAGGTGTGTGCACTTGACGGCTGCAGTTTAAGTCAAGACAAAACAGCTGGTGCATCTAAGAGGTATTGAATGATGACGGGAATTCAATTAACTTTACGACTAGAATTTTCATTTTTCTTGGGTAGCTAAATGGTCAATCATAAATTTCATATGAAAACTTTGTTTTTATGATTTGAAGTAGAATCGATGCACTCACTTTTAACTGGAATCGTCATCGTTGTTCCGGATATGATGATACATGTAAATCACAAATAGGACCCGATATTTGGAACTGTCAACCTTCGTCGAAATACAAAACGACTGAACAGATCTGAAGCACTTTACTCTCAAATTTCGTTGGAATGCAATTATTTTTGGCCTGACGTTTCTATTCAATAGCCTCGTATCTCCTTTCTGGGGAAATTTTTAATTAACTCCATAACTGACACGAATAATCCCGTGAATATTCGAGTCGGGATAATTTCTCATTCATCGTCGGATTCAATGACTTTTTTTGAATTTTCGTCTTTCTAAAGAATAATGGTAACAAGGAAAAAAAAAGTGTGATTCAAGTCGATAATTTACCTCATTCAAGTTCTACCCCAATTAACCTGATTCTTCGATAAACCTGAATCATTTAGGATAACTCTACCTGAATCGACTTCAACTCTACCGGATTTAGGTCGAACTCAACCCGATTCAAGTCTAACGCTACCTGATATGAGTCACAGAAGCGATTTGAAATTTGTTTCTTTGACTTGATTCAGGTCGGCTGCATCGACTTGAAATGATTCGAGAATCTACTTGATTAAGGTCGAACCTGGTCAGGTCTAAAAATTCTCCCTGAATAAAATTTTTTTTTTTTTTTTGGGGTGAGTGAACGCCTTCACAATCGATTTATTTCAAATAAAATATGAAAAGGTTTTTTCCCATCTGAACTACGTCAACTGAATTTTCTCGTTGACTTTTATTGACTTGAGAATAGCCCTCCCACTTTGAGACCACGGAATACTGATGAACCAACAGGAGAGGCAAGATGATATCGCTAGACGGTAGGTAGTTGTGATTTCATGTGATAACCCGTTAGCTCCCTCCCCTGAGTTCAGTGCAGTATTTGCCTCCTAACGCCGGGATGCCGTGACTCTGTCATATATATAATGTAACATGGAACTTTTATCAGTGGCGAGGTTGCCAAACTATCTCGGCGATTTTTCATTTATAGGACAAATTTTAGCCAAGAAAGGGGTGATTTCACTTCATCAAGTATCACAAAATATTATTCAACCATACAAACCTATTTAAAAAAATAGAAATTGTATTGGAATCGACTCACCCACTTGAAATTGAATCCCGTGATTATTTGAAAACGATTATTGGGCATGAGGATCACGAATCAAATCCCTGAAGATTGTGGAGAATTTTTACATGAAAGTCACGATAGGATCGAAACTTTTTGCCTGAAAGAGGTAAATTCGAGGTGATATTTCTGCAACAAGCTTCTCAGGTATTTCCACGAGGTCTTCTATCTAGTACTGCCTCTTTGATGCACCCAGCCGACATCGTTTTACTTTGAAAGGAAATTCTCGCTGACACCGGAGAATGCAATCGTGATCCAGAGTATTTTTTTGACGTATCTTAGTTATTCTTTGAGGAGTGCTTTTGAGTCTACACTCTGTGAGGCACTTGTAGGCTTCATCCAGGGATATATCACTCGTTATGAAAGGATTCGACTTTCCGTTCGAATTTCAACATATTATTTGTATTTTATTTGAAGAAATTCCATCGGAAATCTGTTGGCGAATGATAAAGCCTTTTCTTTGAAAACAGTTTGAACCTCTCGACTTTAAAGCATTTCCCTATAGATTTTTCTTCTATTGAAAATATCAATAGAATTCAAGGGAAAATGAAGTAATCATTGTACAGAATTTCCTAGCAAATTGAATCCTTCATTTGTGGACTTTTGACATTTGATGTTCTGGTACTTCAAGACTTATAATTCCATTATTATTGTTTCGAAAATAGTTTCATCTTGGAGATAAACTTTGAAACATCTGAAAAAGTTACCAAGTACATGCCATATGAAATTCAGATTGTCTGTCAATCAGTATCGAAAACTATTGTCAAAACCATTCGCAGTTTCACAGTTTGTTCTCTGAGGTGTTACATCAACGGTCAATTCAATTTCCCTTTGCACGTGTCTGTTTATGTTGAGAATTGGAGGATGAAGGAACGTAGAAGTTGGGAAACTAAACGAAGCTATGAACTCACAACGTGAAGGATTAACAAGGGTCTAATAAGCACAATACGTAGAACAGGAATCTTCTGCTGTTATTGACGATAGCTTGATGCTCTCCGAATGAAGCTCTGTTTATTCTAATTTCTCTCCTACCGGCACAATATTTAATACAAACAAAGAAAATGAGAATAACTCTCAATTCTGTTTTGATGACTGATTCAGTTCTTTTATTTTCATTTCACAATCCAAAAATATTGTTTAAATAAGTCCAATTAACACAGCTATTCCACTCGTTGCTCCCCCCATTTTATTACTGACACGTGGTGTTTCATTCCCTTGATGCATTACACATTGCGTGACTTGGATATCTACATACATCCGACTTTTTTTTTCTCCCTTCCATCACAATTGCAGGAAGTATGGCGCTCCCTCGAATAATTACGTATCACCGACCACATCTGAAGAACACCCTTGAAGTATTTTCTGAACTTCCTACTTGAAATTCTGAATTGCTCTGCATATTTCACTCATTGCAGAGAAAATTTTCCATTAGATTGAAAGCACTCCATTAGATTGCAATCCAATCATATATATTTATCAATACCAATGCGACAATCTTTGCAATTCAACTCGGGAAATTGTCACATAGTTCACTTCAGTAATGTTGTGACCCAGCATTTCCTCTGCAGACAAAATGATTGCGATTCCAAGGCAGCTGATGAGATACATTGTACAAGTGCTTACCTTTGTCAAGTGCTCACTCCAGGGGCGAATATATACGACTACTGTACTTTATATGCTCATTGATGATTAATCCCATACGAGATTTATAATTCTTAGCTATATTTTCAGTGGAAACTTCTTCTTCATCTTTACTGAATTTTTTTTTTTCTTTTGCAACGATTATTACCATTTTTTTTCTGTTATAATCCTCAGTACCTTCAGTTTAAATCTGCAAAAAAAAAGAATTCGGATAAAACCATGATTGGAATATTTCAGGTATAATCAATATTCGAGAACAAAGAAAGTTTTCTATGAAATATACATGGAACATGGTTTGCATAATTCGTCTATATTTTGTATAGTAAAATGGCGAAACAATGCTGATGAGAGATATCTTTTGTAAGTAATATTCAAATAATGCAATCACTACCTGCTTTTGGTATTGAGGGATTTTAAAAATTAATATGAAACTAGGGCATCAAACAATGAGCGCTGTAGCGCACAAAAATTGTACTTTTTTTGCATAATCATACACTTTTTATCATGTCAAATTAGAAAAGTACCAAAATTGGCTATTTTGGAGGAAAAAAGGCTCACCCCTGGTACCGGTCTACCCAATAAATTGTCTTTTCGAGTCTCTCTTGTGCTATATTTCGTAAATGCCCTGCGGGCTACAGAAAACTCTTGAAAAAAGCTGGAAAATAGTGAAAATGTGAAGAAATTAATAACATCCTCGTACTCATGGAAATCATTAATTGATCCATCAACCAATTAGAACATAATTAATGTTTCATTGTTAATCAACATTATGATGAAGGAATTCGAATATCATCCAACTCATTATCTGAAGGCTTAAATACGCTATCCTCAGTACATCCTTGGTTCAAGATAGATTGCAATAGCATCGATAATACAAGTCTCCAGCAACCGGCATCCCTCTGATTGAATGCAGGTATAGATATACTGGGTAATCAACCCTTATTGCCACAATTAGATAGGTGTCCATTGAAATTGGCTAAATTCTGGGTGAAGTATGAACCATCTCTGATTTTTCGGGAAACTATTCAACAACAGTTACAGCATATCAAGGAACTGAAGTGGTCGGTAGGTGTAAGTGACAGATGCTCCAATTTCTCGTAGAATTCATAGGGGATTAAGCTTGAGGGTATTCCACTCCTTCACCCTTTTCGAGTATTTCCCATGTCATGTTACCACTCTAGAAGACTGCAAGGAGAGAATTTTGGTGAAAGGTACCCTTTTCGTTGTCCAAACGTTTATTACCTATATGATTCATCCGACACAGAACGTATATTCACGATATATCGATTTTTCTCTTTTATTCATGCGGAAATGCAATAAAAAGCAGATACTGAACTGTGAAATTTTTGATGAATGAAAATCAAATTTTATCTCCAGTTAAAGCAAATGAATCACTATCTAGTGTCAAATTTTACCTCCTCAGGTTAGCATTGCGATGCGTCGTGATGAATTATTGCAACGGAAGTGTTAAATTTATTGATCCCCTTCCATGTTTCGATGTTCAGAATAGATTATTTTGAGAAGACCAATAAACCTTTGTCATACATATAAGATAATTACGAGATGATTGAGAGGGAATACGTATATTCCTAATTAAATAGAATTTCAACTACTTGGGGAACTCGAAGTGAGATTATCAAATATCTGCATCAGATTGTCTGAACGAAGAGGAATTCTCCAAATGCGGTGCCTGATGAAATCTCATTGAAAGACTGAAATCATAAACTGAGGAATCCTCTGCCAATCTTCTACATATTCGAGGCATTTATATTATTATAAAGACTAACTGCAAGTGCCCTTACTCGTATATCGTTCAGCGCTCGTTGGAATTCCTTTCATGCTACCAGATTCGTAAGTAACTCCGATAGTGGACAGTATATTTAAAAAAATCCCTGGAAAAATGCTTACAATGTTTAAACACTCTCTACGGACCACAATGCAATCATATTGAATGATCGGATCCGGGTATTCCATGAAAATTGTTCTTGCATTTCATAAGAATTTGTTTTGTTCCACTTATATTCAGCGCAATTTGACCTTTTCTCTTTCTCTGATAGGATCGAATAAAATCAGGCATGAATCCCATGAATGAGAAGAGAATATCGACTGATTGTTCATCCCTCTCTGTACAATTACAAACTCCGATTGATTGCAATTTGCATGAATTGGGTGTGGGATTACTAACGATATAAATTGATTCTCAGGGATAGTCGAACATATATGCAAATCAGATTTGCACATCTCATTTCTCTTCCGCCCCTCTGTTTCCTCTTGAAGATTATTGACTTGTGACATAAGTATTGGCCAAAATTGAATTAGACTACTTGTCGATAACGATATTCGATACTACCTAATCCTTTTATCATCAATGCAGTACAACAATCGATAAAGCAGTATATCTCTTTGTTGCAGGTTGCTGTCGGTACTGAAGGAATCGTAGAAACGTTGTACCTGAGGCCAACAAGGTACCAAACGAAAGCTGCTCTATCATAAAGAAGATCAATTAATTAAAATCAGACTATCTAATTGAAAGAGGTTCGACAATTCAACGTGATTATTTTCAAATAAACTAGACTGTACAACCTGATCGTCTGAGCATTGACTCTCCTGATGCTAAACTCATCATCTCCAAGGTCGAAGAATCTCCAAAAATAGTGATTAAATATTGCAGACCACATCACTGAAGATGAACCAGATGATACCAATTCGCCTCAGTGGTAGGATCATAACAGGATATGTCGTAAGTTTTCCCGGAAAGTTTCTTCAAGGATCACAGACAACTCCTAGAGTTTTGAATACTGAAAATAGATTAATTCACCGTCAATATGAATACCAGAACATCATCGACATCAACAAGATCCAAGTTAAAGATTATACTCAAGGATTTACGAGGCACCTTTCGTCTTCTAGCGTACACCATTTCAGGTATCTCTCACAGGTATCCTAATTGTCTCCATGCACGACATCCTACTTGAATGTAAACAGAAATTACAACATTTGAAGATTCAATAACGGTCAATTCATAAAAAACTCTAAATTTACTCGTTAATCCAACGCAAATTCCAAGACTATTGATATTTTGACCAGAGATACATTAATTATTGATTAAGAAAAAAAAATCGACAATTCTGAAGATTAACGCTGAACAACGAAGGATCAATCGATCAATTTCGAACTCGTAAGTCCATAACATGGGTTGCCATTCCATTAATTTTATCAACAATTTCATTTCTCATCAACGCTGAACTGTCATAAACAGGAAATACCGTTTACTCTAAACAAAAAGACTACTCGATACTCTCAAACTTTTGCAATTTTTTAGGGGTATTTGTTTATTCTTGCTACTTACAAAAATATACAGACAGGAAGTGCTAGTGTTATGACTCACGGAAGCGGACAGAACGGAAGACACGTTACTGCAGTAATTATTGGTTAATTGTGTACTTTATATTCAAGCTAAGTGAATTAACGGCCGAATATCACGCGCATTTATGATAAAAAGTATTTAATATTTCCCACAATCATCGGAATCTAGTCAATGCACTTGTAGAACGCGAATTGTTCGAGTTTTAGAACTTTAGATGTATTGAGGGTACAATGAGGAGTCTGAAGAATAGACAAAGTTCATTGGTTACATCATATGAGCATTAATACACATCTTGATTCAAACCTCTGTTCTTGATGTCACCAGTAAGTTCTGATCAAGTAGAATGTGATACAGAATACATATCCATGATTCAAGGTTTCTCGTATTCAAAAATTCTCTGTTTTGTCCTCATTGAGTTCCCTTCATCGAGCAAAAAATACCGACAGAATACCGCGAAGTATACATACCCATTCAGAATGAAATTGATATTCCCAGAAATCTGATATTCTGAAGGCAATTTTGATGATTCAGCATCAAGAATTCATCGTTGACAGATACGACCAGGATTTCCGTTGAATCCTCCAATAATTCGGCCTTCAGCTTCATGTGAATAAGTGGAGAGCCCCCCCCCCCCCCCCATCAACCTACACATATAGAAAAAATATCACTGAATCAGCTGATTGATGGTGAAATGAAGGTATACGTGGTGTGTTGTATTTTCAACTGCGCAGTTTTTTCTTCATGTGGACATATATGTGTGTTCGTCCGTTTGAAAAATCCCAACTTTGACGATTTTGGTTTCCGAGATATTCATGTTTTGGTGTTGACAACTCTCATATTCAAACTTATGGTTATTATTTCGGGTTTCGATAGTTCCTTTGATAGTTACATTTAGCCGTAGTCATAGTATTCAAAGAAAGAATGTATACATGTGCTATACTTTCACAGAGTTGAGGAGCTAAACTTGAAAACACTCGATCACTTCACAAATACTTTTCTCTTCATTTATTCACAATTTAGCTGAGCATGCATAAACAGAAATAGAATACTGGTAAAATGACATATGTAGGTAGGAATTTTCTTAGAATATATCGTTGAAAAGAAATCGAGAATATGACGAATCACAACGACCTTATATGACTCTCTTGTGTGCGTGCAACAGCGAGAGAGATGGGTAGGAAAAAATGGTCATTGACCGATGGCCTTGAACAACGATTCACAACATTACCAAATGGAGAAGCCGACCATGACCGTGTGGTGCTTCTTCTGAGACCCTTGCAATGTTGATAAGTCTGATCCAAGTATAGTATTGATACATCATACATATTGTCTTTGTTGGATTTCTAATTGAAATAATGCATAGAAAAAATTAATCTTATATTTTTCTCTCTGTATTTATACTTCGATATGAAGAACGTTTTTATGGACGAAAATTCTGAGTAGTGTAAAGTTCGATAAGTGGGGTCTATTGAGTGTACGTCACCAAAGGTCGAGGGTGTTGTATCCCTTTATATTTATGTAGTCAGTTCCTCAGGGGAATTAGTAATGAGCGGATGTGCCTTCTGATCGTATCGAATAAAGATTGAAAACTTTTCACTTATTTATCGATTTGCTTATTTAAAATATTTCATATCCAATATGGTGAACATGAAGTTCAATTGGATAATTGAATATTTGAAAGTTTATTGATTCGTCACCTTAACTCGTAATATCTATTTATATTTCCCAATATCTCTATGAAGGTCAAATTAAAGAAGTACTCTCTGAAATGAAATCTCAGGAATGAAACGTATACCAGACTCAAAGGTAGAAAAGGGTGTGAGTAGACAAAGAGAGGTTCATTAGCTTTTACGATCCTCAGCCTGGGCGACGGGCGTCTCAGTTTGAAGCTCTTTTACTGCTCGTACCATTTCGTGACGTCCGTCGTAAATCCATCCCCATTCGCCCGATTTCCTTCTTTCCCTGTGTCTTTGACTCGCTATTTCGGTTTCTTTTTCGCCTTACCTTCGACAATATTGTTCATATGGTTCTTCGAAAGATACTTTAGCTTATATTTAATGGATATAAATATATTTTCTCATTTTGCTTGGTCAAGTTGTACTGCCTGTGAACTTTAATATATGGGTAACCATAAAAACTAGAATTTCCAATTTAATCGTTTATTATTTTAGGGATAATTTATGTTACGAGAGAATGGGAATAGTTTACGTGAGCATTGATCGGTAGCCGCCAAATATGCAACAAGTTCGTGATCTCTTGGTCAAAATTGTGGGTAATAAATTATCGATATTTGGAAATATTCCATGAAATTTGAAAATTTCCTCAAAGTACAGCTGATTGAATTATTATTTAACCTCGGTATATCTGTCTACATACGAAAATTTGATTAAAGGATGATGAACTCATTTTATTATTCATTACTCATTATTACATTGCTCTTGGAATCGACTTGTTATTGGCATTGAAATACGTTGATCGAAGGGAATAGAATATAATTATATTAATTCAACTTGATTGAATTAATTCATGTAATTGAAATCTATTGCTTTTTCAACTGTTATCTGTTGTTAAAGGATGATTATAACAATTGAATCACATATTTAATTTATCAAATTATCACTGATGACTGATAATTTTTAACAATAATTCGATAAATCTAATCTAATTTCAATTTATAATTCATCGAGAAAAAATATATAATAATTAATCTCGTATGAAACATTCAAACAGATCGTCTTCCTAATTTCCGCAGTAGTACGATGGTGGACGAAAAAATAAGGGGTGACTAACCCCTCTGAGTACGCGCACAACGGTTACACTATACGCGCACTCGAGCGATCTGGCGAGGTCCTCGAACCGTTAATACCAGACCTTCCCCAACTGTATTCGCATGGAGAATGAAACGAGATAATAAGATGATGCGTTGGGGAAACCCGAGTAGACCAGACGGTAGTGTTACCAATGTGTATAAAACGTGTCTGTATTACCAAGGGGTGAATACAACATGTGTATTTCTAAGTATAAAGGAGAATAGAATGAAAATATAGCTAGCTAGGAGAAGCATGGGGTGTTAATCGTTATCGCGTGCTGCTCATATGAGTTGAGGGGACAGTAAAATATTACACGTGTTTCCAATAATTTATTTAAAAAATGACATTGAAAAAATAATCTACACGTGTCTCAATTGTATTCGATCGATTGCACCTGTGATAGAAATTTTTTTTTTTTAATATCTATTTTCATCATAAATTCAAATTTCAATCCGAGAGAATGTTATGAATAAAAATTGCTTTTAAAATCTGAATCGCTCTTTTTTATCCAATATCTTTTTATTATTCTGCTTTATTCTCAATTTTTTTCAAAGTTTCTCCATGTATTTTTTTTCAATATATTTTTATGATCAATGCTGTGGATGGTAAAGATTTTGCGATGCATAAAATGGCCTCTGGAGCTTGATGAAACGAGGGTAAGCCCTGGCTAGGTATTTCGATCGTAGGTCGGGTAGTAACTCCAAGTATCAGGGGTAGAGGATTGACTATAGTTTGTTTTCTCTCTGTCCTTGTCTCACCCATGACTCACCCATTGACTCCACTCGTGTTCATTCAGGTCATGCAATAATATTCATTAAATAATTTTCAAACTTTCATATTTAATTTGTCCTCTGAATATTCAATGTGAATCCATACAATACGTTCAATAATTTATAACGTTGAGGATGAAGAGAAAAAAAAAAAATATTATTGTCACTGGTGAATGCAGTCATTGGTAACACTCCAGAGACGTGAGCTTGTGTTGTCCAGGCAACGTTTCAGCCGATCGATGAAACTTGTTATCATTCCATTTCACTCATCGTAAAACCCTCTCCTTGTCTCACTGCCATTGGAATAGGGCGTCTCTCGTATAGTTTTGCGCAGAATTGCGCGCCGGCGTCTACCACCAGGCGTGGCGCACAGGGTTTTACACTCTTGAATGCATATTGTAAAACTGTAGCTCATACTTGCATAAAATTTTTAAAAAATAATTTAGCCAGAGGCTGTAGATTGAATTGCGTCTGGTTGACCCATTGCCACAATATTACCTCAATCATTATCCTTCCCACTTGGTTGACTATTATCAAGCCTATTGATCTGTCAAAATGAGCGATTATTATAGTGATTTAAATTGATTCAATACTCAATCACTCAAAGTTAGAGGGTACGATAGGCAATACTAATGAGATAACTGAGAAAAAAAATTGCTCAATTTAGAAATCATACAAATAATTTTTTATAGGATTTTGAATTGAGTAATTGATGTAATTTAGTATAAAAATAATCTTCATGATTGAGCTTCTATGTAGCTAACGGGAATATTCAAAATCAAGAATCATTCAAATTGTGAAATGTCGTCTTATCGAAAATCAGACTCTTATATCTTCGTTTAGGGCGTCTCCTTCAGCTCAAGAATTAATGCTTGTAGCAAAATACAAACAAGAACCCAATAAACAACATAAATTGAAATACTTTGAATGATGTGAAGAGTTCTTCAATAACATCAACTTTCCCAACAATGTGCCGCTAATCTACGAGTTTGTGTATATTCTAAGGTTGGCTGAGTTTGGGTTCTGTGAATTGGCCAATGGAATGCGTTTAGTATGCTGGCATTTACCACTACAGTGGTGGCAGCAGCATCGAACCACGTTGTATTGTTATCGTTCGGTCTCACTCACTTGGGGCTATCGACCGGTAGTCCTCTGAACTCAACATTTCATAGCTATATACACTCAAATATATATAATTTCACCTCTCCCCCCATTTATTCTTCCCTCCATCTCCATCATTGCACCAGGCTTCTCACTCTTTCCGTCTGAAACTTGTCGTCTTCCTCTCACACTCAATTCCCATCTCTCTCTCGCTCATTGAACTCTCCACCGATGGCTGTATTTTAGTTTTTTATCTCCTCCTCAACCTATTGCTATTTCATACTTAACTCAGACTCGCTTGTAGGCGCCAATAGCACATCCACGTGGCGCAGGCGTGGGTTTGTTGTCTCTCTGCCTCACTCTAACTCATATCAAACAATAGGTAAATTCACAATTGCTATTGGTATCTCTCTCATTCATTCTGTACCTCTTCGGCCAACGGCCGCTGCATTTATTGAACCGATTCCACTCGGCCTCTTGGTTTCACCCATCTCGATTCATCCCCTCCATAACCTCTCGCAATAGCGTTCCACCACTCTTCAGTAGTCTCTGATATTTCCCCACCATCTGGTATTTCTCCTGCATCCCTCGAGCGCCTCTTTCCGCCTAGTGATTTTACTACTACTATCATAAATACACGTACGCGCTTAAATCCCTACCTCACTGTTTCGCTTTCATTGCAAAGTTCATTCCATCTTTTATTACGCGTATCTGAAGTTTTTATTTTTCTCATTTTTGCGACTATTCTTCCCTCTTCCTTCCGCTCCAGCTTTTATTTTGCCACATACTTCATTCAGGATTTTTTTCAGTTTCATATCCTCTTGGATTATTCTACTCGTTACTTAATTCCACTTCTTTCGCTCACATGGAGGGTCTCCAACATCCGGCACACGATACGCGTCGTTTGTCGTTTCTAATATGCTGATGCAATACTTCCTGAGACTAAAGCGGACTCAGTGTTGGGGTAAGAATCAAACAAACGACAGTGGATAGGTCATTTGTTTATCTCTTCTTGTTATCGCTGGAAGATATCATTATCACGTGAGCGATTAATTTTGAACTTTTACCTTGACTAGAATTGCTGCATCACTCTTTCAATGGCCATTGATGATTCATTAGTAACTGGTGAAATTAGGAGGCCATTGAGGCAATAGAGTGAATGATTATTACTATTATTATTGTTCCTATACATACATCTACCAACAATGGCAGACATGATCATCCATTTTTCAATTTCGTTGTACTCGATTAACCGCAGTTGATGCTAATGACGCAAAAAAGCGGGAAAATGAGCAAGTCTGTGCACGCATATGTCACGAGGAATGAAATTATCACAAAGGTCAAGTAAACATTTCATTAATCGTGTACCTGTTGTGCATACACTCTATCAACAAGCAAATGTAAATCGAGTACAATGTATGAATTGAATTCCTTTTATTTATTCTGAGAAAAGACAAGCAGAAATAAAATTCCAATTTTTTTTTTCCTTTCACTACTGTTCAAAATAAATTTTTCCACGTCTGAGTCTAACCTGAAATTTCCACTTGAAACTCTATTTAGCACTTTACTACTCGTCTTTTCCATGCTATGATCATTTTTGAATTTTATTCATCAGAATAAAAAAAAATGTCTTATATTTTTGTTCCAATTTTCAAATAATTCCATTTATTACTGCAATAATAATTGTTTTGCCAAATCGCTAATGTAAATTTCTCCTAACTCTCCTGTTTTTCTGTTGTTCCTCTCCTCATATCCGCCCTCGTGTACAACTGTGTTCCAAGTACAATGTAAACAAAAGAGCTTTTCTAGATTACACCGTAACACACAACAAATGCGTATTACCACTGTAAAATGTTATTGTAAGCAATTCAATTTGAGAGATGTGGAGGAGTGAAAAGTCAGTGTATCTTCACTTTAATGAGAAATAATGAAAGAGAAAGAGAGATAGTGGGTGGATGGAATGAGACTGGGCCTACACCTCTTGCGTCGGCGTCGTCAATAAGTTAGGTGTGGGCGGTTAGAACCAATGCCTTAAAAGGAGGATTTGCACTAATTGGATAGATGGAGAGTAGACGAGGATTGGGAATTTTAATTTGAAAATACTCTTTCATCATTAGTGATGACGAAGAGGATCAACAATGAAAGTATTTAGCACTCTTTTCAACGAAATACAATCTCAGATAATTCTATTGTTGGAGATGAATGAAAGAGGAATTCAAAATGGCGGAATAGGTCAAAAATGCTTCTTGACGTCATCGGTCAAGGAGCCGATTGCGACTTGGAAGAAGGAAAACATGTAAAAGTGTACTCAGAGCTCCTATCAATGACGGTGTTCTGCCATGGCGACACCCCTAACCTAACCCAACAGGCCAATTTCTAAAATCAATAGCTCTCATTTACCCACCGCTACCACCATAATTCTTCAAGGAGAATAGACTTGCAGCTGTCAGTTAATAATAGTCTATGTAACCTGTCATGAATAGGATAATTGGTATGATCCAAATTGAATCGATGAAAATATCAGTTTCACCTGCTGGCGCCAAAACAAATCTATTAATAACAAAAATAATATAATTATTATGATGAATATCGAATCTAAATTATAATCCAACACCTATCAATGATCATGTTACCGTGATAGTGAAAATCTTTATCTACATTTCAACTTCCATCGATGATAACATCATAATCACAATAACACTAAAATCATAATTATGAAATCTCAACCAAAATAGAACGCATTACAACTGTGTAAACTCTGCAAATTGTTCGCGTCAGTGATGATTTACAATCTCACAATTATCTTTTTTTTTTTGCATCTAATAATAGTGTTTTATCATCTGAGAATAGGTATAAAAATTTAGAACAATAAAATTGACCACTAAATTCTCCAAGAGTCAAGAAAATATATACCCGTATGGGTTCCTTCTTCTTCAGTATTTTCTCCTTCTCCAATTTTTTTTTTTTCAATGTGTATTTGTGTGTAAATGTTGGCCCTGCGCCGTACCGCTGCCTGGTGACTCGCTTGGCGCGTCTCCTCCACCAGTGTATTCAAACACTGTACGCTACCTACATATACCTATATATTTTCATCTGTGTGACTGTGCAGTGTATCCGCAAGACTTACGTGAGATTGTGCGCGTTCGAGGCCTGTATTAAAGTCGGCGGGAATCGTTAGGTTAGTACTACGCGACGTTCCACGCGAGTAGCACGTTGCTACATTTTCTGTATTTACTTTTCTACATCATTTACAGTTTCATAGTTAAACAGTGAATCTTTGAAAAAAAAAAAAAAAAAAACGGCGAGAGTTTGTTGTGACAGTTTTGTTTACACTTTGAAATCCTTCATTTTTGCTTCACCGGTTCTTGTTTTGGTCTATTGAGCACAAGTAATTGTGGGAAATCTCGTGTTATTTTCGGGGCTTTTATTGAAAGAGATTAGGATTATTTTTTTCTTTTTCGGAATTTTAGGCCACTCTGGAATGATTCATAGAGTAATTTTCACGGTGTTTTGGTAATTTATGACACGTCATGATTATTTAGTGCACAACACTGAATTATTTTCAGTTGTCGTTAAATGTGTTTTTGTACTTGATGAGAATATAGTCCTGGGAGATGAGGTTGAGAATGTTTTCTCGGAATTTAATATACTTTTTAGTGTTGTTTTGAGGCGGGTTTGTTTACATTCACAGCAACAAAAGTTTTAATGGTTTTTGGGAAGTGGATATTTTTTTATTCTGTTTTTATATTATCATCATCAGTAACACTTGAATATTTTGTGCTGTGATTATTGCTAAATTTTGTGAAATATTGGTGGTGACTTGAGTACTTGGGAATTTTATTTTTTTTCCGATCATTTTGTTCATTGATGTGTTTGATTTAGTATAAGTGAATAGTGAATGTGTCAGTGGCCTAAATTTTTTTTGTGAGTTTTAGGAAACAATGACAACGATAAGCTAATTTTTTTTGGTGAGGCGTTAATTATTATTTCTTTTAAATTCTTGTTTCATGTACATGGCAATGTGAAGATCAAGGGCACATTGATTCAATCCGTTTGTTAACGTAATTTTTTCTTCTTCAAGCGATGATTAAAATTCACTGAGTTATTGTGGATTAGATTCTCTTATCGTAGGCTATTTTCAGGCTTCAGAGGTATATTGACGACTTGATACTTCAATGATTGAAGTTTGTCGCGTATTTAGAGTTATTTGTAAAATCTTTTTGTGGGAATGATTCAATTGAATCCAGATGGGGGTATTGTTTAATCATAAAATACAGTTTTGGGCAGAGCGAGAAAAATTTGGTTTTACTGTTTTAAATGTTTTACTCATCTCCACTCTTTGGAAATTATTAGTAATCATTGTAACGTCGTCTCATTGACGCACAAACGATGGCTTTTCATTCATTTTTCTCATCTTTTGACTTGTGAATGTCGTTGCGTCAGAGGTTATAAAACTATGCTTTTCCTCGAATGAAAGTCATTCTTTTGGGATTGAATCAGATACTGGGTATGAGTTCTCACTGATCGATTTGTTAGACGGGGGAAAATGGCGAAAGACTATTTCTGTAGTTTTTATTTGAAATTTTTCGATAAAATTCCTCATTATCGAGTTGCTCAAATATTTTTAAAAAATCTGATAAATTGACTCGTTCTGTTCTATTCTGTAACCTTTCACAATTTCATTACAAAAATAAAAATAATAAATTATTTCGCTTAAGCACGATGCGCGAATTTCTTTTGATGCTGCTTCCTCAGCAATTTCATGACGTCAGAAGAGCGTGCGACTCTGAACGCGATATCTTGTGACGCACAAACCGGGACACTTGTTAGGCGGGAATATGCTTGTGACTCCTGACTCATGAAGATACGTGATGCCAAGCTGTGAAATTTGTATAAGTCTTGTTGCAATACTCAAGTTGATTATCGTTCTCATACCTCATGCCTCGAGTGAATTCCCTTTGAATCATTAAAAATTATTATTTTTTTCTTTTATTTATAAATCCCTCATGGATTCAGATATCATTCGTGTCATTATCGGTAGTATTATAATGAAAATATAATTTTTCAATTATCTCAACAACTTTGAATTATAAAATGTTGATCAATTTATTTCCAATTGGAACGCTCACTTTCCAAGGAAACTCCAGGTTATAATCATCGATAATAGTAATAATCGTCCCATCAAGATAACGATAATCTACCGTTGAAATTCTCCAGTAATGCTAGTGTATCAAGTGTGAACATGACAGTTATATTGTACCAATTAATTTCATTATCCAGGATAAATCCACCACCTCAACTTGATGATCCATGTATGATTAACAATAACAGTCCTCTTATGCACAGCCACATACATTCCAACTGGTTGATGCGAAAAGCTCACACATAATAGATATCGCGCTTCGAATGAAAAGGAATACCTATAGGATTACAACTGATCCAGAGACCCATTCACTGGAATTTAAATTAAAACTACTGACTCAACGTGAAATCCATAAAGTTCTCATCACTGAATAACCTGGTGGCGGAGGATTAGGTCGTCTACTCTCTCCGCAAATTCAACGATCACCGCTTTGCTACCATTTCTCAGGAGAGACTAACCCAATCTCTCGTATAATGGCCATGGCATAATTGCCATTAATAGCTTTTCTTGATCTCAGTTGAATATTCATATGACGAGTCGTTCTCAATTTGAAGACACACCCAAAAAAATTTGTTCTGATTCAGGTAGAATTTTTTACCTGAGCAATACCTACCTGAATCAGGTAGATTTTCGATTTGATTTTTTTTTCGACTTGATTCAGATAGAGTTCGACTTGAATCAGGGGAATTTTTCAACTTGATTCAAGTCGTAAAACTGACTGACGTTTTTCTACCTGAATAAATCCGATTTTCTACTTACGGTAGAAGTAGTCTATCGACTTGAATCAGAAATTCTTTTTGGGTGCACCTGGAAATGTACTTATTTAGTTCATAGTATTTCGTTTTGTGATCAATTTTTTTAAAATCAAAAATATCATAAAAAAGTAACTCATCAATGTGGTCATTAATATCACTCATGTAGATGAAATTTTGACCAACAATCGTCTTCGTATCTCGTAAATTCTGTTCATTCTCGTATATATACGTTACTATCCCACGGTGTAGAAGCAAATATAGTACGTAGGCGTTGGCACTGAAATACGCATACTCACGTGAATGAAATTCGGCACTTTACAACTACGAAAATACGATATAGATATGGATTTTTCGAACAAGTTGGATTAGTTCAGGAGATTTGTGAGAGGTTTGTCATCATAAAGCTTCCAACGCAGACACACAAGGTATATGTGGAATTTGTGGAAGGAGTTATACCTGAATGACCAGTTTTATTTCACATCCCTCTTTTCATTATTTTTTGCTCCTGGCAAAGAAATTCATTGTGCGAGATTAAGCGACTAGAGTGTCTTTTTATTTGAATTGGATTTTCTTACTTGTATATAATTCTCTCTCGCCATTTAGTCGAATATGAATAAATATGTGATCAACTTTCTTTATTATTGAATTTTCTCTCCTTCTTCGACCTCCATATCACATATTTACAAAAGAGTTTGACAATTTTTTGGATAATGAAAAAATTCAAAAAATTCATTTCAAAATTGAAAAACCAAATTTTCTTCATTTTCATACTAACATTGATCATTCCATTTCACGATTATACTCCAAATTGGCTCTCAGCATTCCAGTGGGAAACAGGGTCTTGTCCAGTGAACGTAACAAGGACCTTTGGCTCGTTTGAGGTACCACCAATGGCGGTGCCTTTTGCTTATGTGATTCAAAAATACTGGGCTCTCTCTTGCCTTCTCTTCCTCGGATAACTTTTACCCCCTCCACCTCCTACCGTCCTGTATTCCAGGTACACATGTTCAAATGCGCGCACGCGAATGAAACAGAAAGAGAGAGAGAGAGAGAGAGAGAGAAAAAAAAACAAAAAACAAAACGAAGAATGAAGATTGAAATGGATGAAAGAGAATGAAGATAGATGTATATTTCTTGGTGAGAGTAGGACAAAAACTATATGCGCGGTGAAAAAAAAAAAAAAAAAAAACAAAACGAAAACTCGCCGTGTGGTCTCAAGACTTCGCATTGGTTTCGGAACCAAAGAACGATGGATGTGACGGTATGCGATGGAATGGGGAGGGGAAGGGGAGGAGACAACCGTGAACAGGCGAATGCCAGTGGAACAACAAAATGCAAAACAAGTCATAAAAGCATATGGCTACACGTGCTTTTATGACTTATTCTCTATTTTTCAGTACAATTTGGTTTTTCCATTCAGTTGTTCTACTGCATTGGAGGCACATTGTTTATGAAATATGATCTTATTTTGGTGAAATCATGCAGAGTTGTTTGATGAATTCCAAGAAGTGGATTTACTTTCGCTGAAGAGAATACTCTCGGTTTGTTTATCTATTGAAATATTAGTGCGTCAGGGTGGTCTTAGATATGATGTTATGAATATTGTGACATTTTGTAAACACTTGGCACTCGTGTTCGTGAGCAATCGTTGTAGTTTATATCGTTTTATCAATCGAACAACAATACCAGAATGAGTCAATATCATTGAATTAAATTGTAGTCAAGGGAATTATGACCGTGAAATGAAGAAAAATAGATTTCAAAAATTTTATTACAATAATTGAGGTTGATGAATGTGCCCTTGGCCATGCAGTGAACAAACAAAATTATAAACACAATATTTTTTAATCGAATTCTCTTCTTGCGCAGTTGATTTTCCTTATTTTTTTATTCTGTTTAATTTTTTTTTTAGACGTGTCCAGTTTATCGTCCAAATACTATTGATAAAGACATACAGATGATACGTGTGGATGGTAAACCGTGTTACCGGTGTCGCTTTATGAATTCTACGCGTCATTACGATCGATCGATCCTTCTTCGTGTTACAATTGCCTCATCTTGGGACAAATTACACCGGATTATTTATAACAGACAGTTTTCAAGATAAAATCATCAAAAAAATCCGATTTAATGAACACACACATTTGAGTTTCAATTAAACGTGAAAAAAAAAGTCTAGCCAAGGATTTATTGGCGCTAGTGTTACCCAGAAATTGCAACAACATGGATTACAGACTTTTGTCAAATAGCAACAATAATTATCCCACGCATCACCGTGAGTATAAATAATTTATTATTAGTACAATATTTTTACTAAATTTTTTATAATTAATACCTCTGGGTTTCAACCAAATAATCCAACAATTCAAGCCATCAGGTATAAAATGTAATATTTTTAGTTTTACATAAATCACAGTGTTATTCTAGAAAATTAGCACGATCGATGTTATTCCTTCAATATCCCTCACACAATTGAATTGAATATATGTATATACACAAAATGACTGGTCGGTTAAAATTAATTCAACTGGGCAACCGAAAATATCAATCGAATTTTTTTACTATTTCCTCTCTTTCTTTAAACACAATGACCCTCTATCAAAGGCATTAGTATACACTATATTTAGTTACAGTTTATCTCATTAGCACAGCTTATTTATCAATTTACTTACTTTTATTTCATGTATCATTGTTGTCATACGTTGGGAATATGATATTCAACGCATGACAATTGTGATAATTAATCGTTTCATATGATCCTGATGTTCACAGTGAGAACGTCTTTATTGAAGTGAATTCATTTGATTTGATATTCGAGGAAGATGACATTAATTATTCATTTTTTATTAACATCTCTCACAAAATTAAAACACCTTGTGCATGACATTTTTGTCATCATGATTTTAACAGGCTGTAGATAATTTTTATGGCACACCACCTGTTACTATCTTCAGAGTTGAGCAGTATACAATTTAAAGACTCATTCATTCTTTTAACCCAAAGTATTTTATTAATTAGTCATTTGTAATCGAGGTTTCACGAAACCTTGACCTGCACTGAGGCACGAAGAGAACTTTTGTGAAAGTTTAAGTAGTCCTCAAGTCTGTCGTGCCTTCAGAATAGCCAATTCTCTGGGCATTAATAAAAACAAGTTTTTTTTTCCCCTTCATTTTTTGTTGACTGTCTTGAGAGAAAAATAGATTGGAATTCCCAAAGTTTATAGACGTAAATCTCCAGTCGGGTCTTTCTAGAATATCAACTCGGATGAAGCTTACCTGTTCAATTTTTTAATAGATGATTTATTTAAGGTGAATTTTCTGTTTATAAGTGAAATTGGATACTTGTAATGTCATTATGAGGGGGATTTGAATGGACGTGGTTTTTTTTATTGGCAAGTCAATGTAGTTGGTTTAATTCTAAGGATTGCGGTGACATCAGTCGACCGAGGAATGTGGCCAATTTCACTCGTGTACGACGCTCAAATTGTTTAGGGGCAAGCAATAAATCAGTTACACGAGTGGCTGGCTGACACTCTAAGGTTTAGTGCCTTCGACGGCATGAATAGGAATGGGTAAAGTTATATATCAAGTTCTTGCATTATTTTTGTTATGAAAAACGGGAAATAATTTTCTGAAACTATGTCTCTGTATTTCTCCCCAAGACATTAATTTCTGAAATAAATTTTTTTAATTATAATTTTGAAAAACGAAAACTGTTTAGACACGAAGAATAATGGGAACCATTTCATATCCATTTCACTTGACATGAACAATACGGAAGAAATTTGATGTTTATTCAGTCTTCCATGATATAAACTCATTGTAGATTTAAGATTCTTTATTTTGTACCATCACACAATCAATTTCTTGTCTTGTTCCTGGATTGGCATTGTGCCAGCAACTTGAGCATTTCTCTTGCTACCCGTATTTTGCCACCATGTAATCCCGCTGCCATTTATATTCCTGCGTCTTCTTTTTCCTTTGGGGAATAACTTTGAAACAACCTTCGACTGTCACCGGTGCTCTTAACAAATGCGTTAATCTCAGCTTTTCGCAAACAAACCTAGGTTATTTCTTGGTGAAATTTATACTCATTTGTACCAACCTGAGGAGTTGCTTTCGTCGTTATTACGGAAAATATTAAAGCAACATTACGAATATCGTTCTGAATTTAAAAATAATCGTACTGTTGTTCTTGATATTTTCAATCTAATAAAACAATTTTCTTTGTGTAGCAACACTACCTGGAACTCTAACAGTTGATCCTAACATGACTGCACCATAATGAAATTTGTGATCGCTTGTTTTTCCTTTCAAGTATTATGACGGTAATAGAATTTGATAGCATATTGATCCTCTATCGCAGTATTTCTCGGAAATGATCCATTGTGCAAGTAGATTAAGATTATTTATGGGTTGATTGAAAATAGGCTTGACCTCACTTGAATTTTGTGAGCATTTCTATAGTCCGTCATAGTTCATAAAGTCCTGTATCATTGGAAATGATCCTTTCATCAACGAAAACTGTCATATGGGTACGAATCAAAAGTTTTCATGACCATGCCTTCTTTTGCCCCATACCCTATTATTCTCATGCTTATAAACAAATACATCTCCCCCCGATCGAGGTAACCTCCCAGAATTTTGAATAATTAATGAGGAAATTATGAGGATAATTCATTCACGTCGTAATTTGACCATAAATTGGTTGATTGTAAGGATGCATGTTCATCAATGCTCATTATATTTTCATATAACTCACCGTAGGTAGTTCGTAACCGCTGATATTTCTCCCTCGACCTTTTGGGTAATGGCATTTGAGGCCAACACGGTATAAACAATGCAAAATATAGTCAATGTTAATCAGCTGATGCAGTCAAGCTTAGTGGGTCAAATGATCGAAATAAAAAGACTGTCAAGTTTTGAATGAAAAGAAGAAAAAAAGAAAATTACATCGTGTTTATTTGGGGTGGCCTGGCATGGGTAGATCTGCTGTCAGTGATATCCAGGTTATGGCTCATGATTATACACCATGAATCGAGCCTTGCACTTTATTTATGCAAGCTCACCAACTCATGTGCCATAACTGATTGCACACAACAGGGAACATTTGGCTTTTTTTTTTATGAAAAACCATGTGACCTTTATACTGAGATGATTGACATCCGGAACATCTGTATGAAAATCGTTAGCTCACAATTTTCTGGTTCATTACTGATGCAGATAAGAATCATTAAATTTATAATACATCAATTGTATTATATTGATAATAATCTTACACTTTTCATCTTGTTTATAAATAGTGTCACAAGAATGATGTCATCATCACGTGTCAATTTTCTAATTCTTGATATTTTCATTTGGGCTATTTTCGTTGATCATTCAACTTCCAAAAAGGGAAAGCGGAACAACCAAGAGCCTTGACGCACTAACCTAGGCTACCATGTACATTAGCATCAATCATGAATAACTGTCGTTGATAATTAAACTTGTAATTATTAATATGTAACTTTCATTTTATCCCGAATGAATCAACGAAAATATATATATCTCTATTCTGAACTGAGTGAGCCAAAGAAATTCGCAAGCACAAAATGAATATAAGATGGAATATATGTCTGCCTAGTATCTAGGTGATAGGTAGACGAGGTGAGTAGGCCAAGGCTGGACATGCGGGTCTACGTAGTATAGTAGAGATATCTTTCTTCCAGCTTGTTTACTTGTTCACTCTGTCTGCACATTACCAAAGTCATTGCCAATGCGCGCATGTACATTGTATACTTATTCTTAATACTACCCACGCCAATGATACTCCCTCAATATACTGTGAAACGATGCTTTCTCATAGGGCCAATTAAAATTATAATAGTCTTTATGTTGTTTTTTGTTCCCTTTGTAACCTCTACTTGTTTACGATTTTGACCAGTTTATAACTGCCATTGTGATGGATTAAACAATGGATGATGTGATGACATATGGGCTTGATATATTGGTGAAGATGACAAAAGATTGGATAAATAAAGGGGGGAAAAACAAGTGGATGTTTAATGATAATGATGAAGAATGATTATTTTTTGAATGTCACAAGAGAGAGGAAACAATGTTTTTTTGATGAAATGAAAACCAGGAATTTTCTCTAAGAAGAAATGTTCTGCGTTAGGTTTTTCTTCCTCCCCCTTTCCCCAAATAATTGAGAATAACCCAATAATCATCACGCATATATCGATTATTTCATTCTGTCCCGAAAAAAATTCTTTATTGTATATACAATCATTTGCGTTTATTTTTTTTTTATTTTTTTATTTTTGACGAGACACACCTTCCTGGCACTGTAACTGCATTATGTGATGCCGCCCAAGCCAACTTACAACGATAGGGCCCCGTGGCTGTATCGTATCCAGTAATTATCGGTGCTAAATTTTTACGACCTACCGGGAGGGGTGTATAATCCATTTGCCAGAAGGAGAAGAGTGCACGGCCAGTGTTATAGACCTTCACCAAATTGCAATATTCATTTTAACTTATTCAGAGAGGTTGTATGAGAGAGATAAAACAGGCGATGAAACTGTAAAAAAAATAAGAAAAGGAAAGAAAGGTTATAAAGTTGCTGAGAAGACTTTAGTTTTGCATTTTATGAGAATTGTTATCCAGGTTGATGATGGAAATGCTGGGATTATCGATAATCGAGATTTAAAAATTATGATATACCGACGATTTAGATCCCATTCTAATATGGGTTCTCTACCTGCTTGTTAAACTTCATCATCCTGAGGTGAATGAAATGGATAGTTATGGTGAATATTTCTTCAAAAGTTAACTATTAGATAATTACTAGATACGTATTGTGAGTGCTCAATAGCAATCAAGCTCGTAAGTGAACTTGCTACCTTGTTCAAAGTTAGCAATGTCTTATTATTAGGCTCCGATTTGTTGATTAAGGGTATGAGAAACTTTATGATGAGTGAAAGGAGCAGAGATGACAAGTGTTATGGATGATACTGAATTAGATGTATTACTTACCCAATACTTATGCTGCTTACTGTTACTTACATTGAGTTATCATGAACGACTTGTGAAGACTCGAGGGCGATACGCGAGATCCGTGAGAAGCCTTGCCTCAAGAGTCACTCGAGTGGCCTTGACAGGGTATCCACACAAAGAAAAAGAAAATCAGAGCATATGTCAGAAATCAGATACACTTTTAGCGGATAAAATTGACCAAGAAATATTGGAAAATCGTCAGGACAGAGTGGAATAGTTACATGAATCTATAGAAGTTACACATACCTTCAGTGTCACCTACAAACAACGCCAAAGGGTGTTCCCACAACCGATAATCGTTAACTGGACTGTGTTGGGATTTGACCTCACGACCTTCTGACCAGAAATCCCTGGCAGACTAACCAAGGGCAATCTCAGATAGCACGAATCGAGCATTTTCAATCCTACACGAAACTGAATGGAGATTGAATTCACTTTCATCGTTTATACGGTCTTAGGATTCTCTAGCTTTTCAGGAAGATCGTCAGGAGAATTTGTTTTCATGGACGAAAGCTCTTTGTATCACGACCCATACAACTGCCTGTGAGGTATTATCATTCAGCTTTGGCCTTCAGAGTGCACAATAGCACAATGGTGGCAACATCCTTTATTCCGGATATCAAGTAGACGAGTGTGAAGTCTAAAAGTTTTGTTATATTGATCCGACTGGAGGAGTAACACTGATATTCGTGTCGAGTTTGTCTTTCTTCTCTATTTTATGGGTGTTTATGAAATTCTTCCAATTTCGCTGATTCATGTATATGAATGATTATTCCTGAAACAAACACAATAAGTATTTTATCGTTGTTCTTGCTTTGAAGATGATTATTAAATATATAAAAGTGAATTAAGAATGGAAAGAAATCGTTCTTCATGAAACAAGAGGTTATCATATTGCATTCATCAATTTGAATAAGACTTTCAAAGAATTCAATGTTTAGTATCTCATGATTAACCCATTCCAACATTTTCATGATTCGTATGATAAGATATGTTGAGCGGGCTTCTTCAAAGAACTTCAAGCATAAAATAAAATGATAACGATTAGTGAAAATTATGATTAGACATTATTTTGACTCATTATCACTCACTATCGCTTATAAACACTCTATTGTCCATCACATGCCATCGTCTACTTTTAGTTTCTTTCACACTTTCCACTCGTTGTGATGCCGAACGATGGCCACCGGATCGCGTAAAATGAATTGATTTATCACGTTGTGACAGTGGTCGAGCCCAGATTGTATGAACGAAACAATATAGGGCACAAGAGGGGCTCTTATTCGGCACCTGATTATTATATCGTTCACGATGCTTACATATTCATGGCAGTTGTGTTATTATTTTCAATGATTTTCCAATTATTGTCCATTGGAGGCCCGATTACGGAATGCAGTGTAATTGTCTAAATATCAATGACTCTGACGTTTTTATCGGATTTCTAGAGACACAAAATTAAACAAAATTATGAATTTTCCTACGAGATAGTATTCTTGAATTGGGTCTTTGATATTATAGTTTATCATAATAATTTGAAAATTTTAAAAGGAAGAAGATTAATTTTTATGGTTGTTAAGACCTAGTTTATATTTTTTTTTATATTTCACAAATTTTCTCATTAAGCTTACTTTGAATCTTGCAGATTGGTTTCCAAAAATGTGCTCCTGCCTGGAGAGTGGAGCCCTTGGAACGATCAATTTCCCATCGGGACAATCGAGGAGCTACAAGCGACTTGGTTCACCGCCAACTCTCTTCGATCTCAGTGAACTGATGCAGAGGACAAGAAGACTTTCACAGGATGATACAATTGATGATGAGAGACAGGTTTGTATCAGGTCTTCCACATTAAATTATTTCTCTCATATTCTGGATATCTTCACATATTAACTTAAATGATTTCTTTAAGGCGGAGATTACATTTCACAATAGCGATCGTACGTGGACAACAATCGTCGTTGAGAAGAATTTGCGTACGATGGATCTCTGTGAATTGCTCAAGGTGAAGAATAGAGTCAGTGGAATAGACTGGTCAATCGTTGAAACTTGGACTGGGCTTGGTATTGGTGAGTAATCTAAATTTATTATGTATTTTGCCCCAGAATTTTCAAATATGCGTCATTTCCTGCGCATGAGAATACTCTTCCAAATTGTCTGCGTCAGCCTAGACCATGAGTCATTAAAAATTTCTGGCACTCCAGGCCAACCTCGTTTACCCCCCTTATGATGAAATTTAAAGGGTGCTTCATGTCCGATTAAGTTGGACACCGTTTAAACGTTTGGGATTCCACTCGTGCTCAAGCTTCTCTCCTCACTCATTAACGTAACTTTTATCTTCTCATCGACATTTTTATGTTCCAAACACGGTGTTTAATTGCTCTTCTTCACCCCGTTTTCATTACCATCATCTTCCTCGGTCTTTTTTTTTTTCTTTCAATATCAATAAACTTTGAAACGATTATTAAGAAAGTTTATGTTGAAGGATTTATCCAAGAGACTCTTGTTGAGATTCTCCAAGCCTTATCTTCGAGGCTCGCACTGCGGCTCATCGAGCTTATCGTCGTAACTTTGGTCTTGGGTAGGCATTGGGGGTGGATGAGAAAACATAAGAGAGCACTTTCCGCTTTCCATTTCGCTTGTAAGAAGTAAGAAGGGGAAAAAAATGAAACAAGAAATAGTAGAATAGGTTAGGATGAGAGGCTGAGTAATTTGTAGGACGAGGGATTGAGGAATTGAAGGATCGTAAGAGATGAACAACATTTTGAAGGGAACTCAGAGGGATGAACATCTAGGATTTGAAGAAATATGAGTCATTCTGAATCGTTAATAGGTATCTCTTGAAATTAATGAAATATCATCAAGGTCCTAATAAATTCTAAAGGATTGTGATTGGCCGTAGAGAGCCTTGCGCATGCGCATTAAATGAACGCGGGAATCGACTGAAGACAGGTGTATATAGGTGCACATAGTACTACGAGATGATGCGCATGCACGTGAGTGGAATGGCCATGATAACCGTACGATCCTCATGGTCGTTGGTGTGTGTGTGTGTGTGTGTGTGTGTGTGTGTGTGTGTGTGTGTGTGTGTGTGTGTGTGTGTGTGTGTGTGTGTGTGTGTGTGTGTGTGTGTGTGTGTGTGTGTGTGTGTGTGTGTGTGTGTGTGTGTGTGTGTGTGTGTGTGTGTGTGTGTGTGTGTGTGTGTGTGTGTGTGTGTGTGTGTGTGTAAGGTTAGCTGAAAGGCGAAGGTGATGGAGAGAGGGAGAGAGAGAGAGAGAGAGAGAAAGACAATAATATCTCTGCGCACGCGCAGCTAACAGACGCCTGGCGAGAGGGATGAGGCGGGTAATAACGTCTCGTATAAGGGCATCGTCCTGGCTTTGATGTAAACACTCGGACGATAACGGTGGCACAGGGCTAATATAAGAAAGAAAAAATAGGGAGGGGGGGATTGCAAGAAAAAATAATGCCAGAGAAGAACATCGCAAATATAAAGGATTCAAAGTTGGAAGAAGAGAGTTATTTTCGGGGAGTTTATAAGAGCGGCAGTTGGATGATCACATTTGGAATACAAGCAATGATCTGCTGAAGGGTTTAGTATTGGTAGATATATATGTTTCATGCGTCAACAGAAGAGTGAAGATAAATCTAGTTTATGAAAAAGTGCATGTCCGATTCAGCTCAATGGAATCGGAGAATGGGCAAGTAAAGTAGTAGTACTTGCCATTGACAAACTTTTTCTAGGGTTTTGTCGATGAATCTCTATTGACTGCGCCTTGCCATTTTTCTAGATAGGAACGGAAGAAATAGCAGACGTATTTAGGAATGAGTCCCTCTATTCTTCCCATGTGCAGAAGAATATTTTCTGTATCTGTGAGAACTTCTTATTCAAAATGCTGTTTGAAAGCAGAAAGGGGACAGAAGTTTTCTTTGTGTTCAGGGTGAATAATTTGAATAGAGAACTTTATCAAACCAACTTTTCATATTGATATTAGTGAATTTTCTGAAGATGGAGCATTCGAAGAGCTTGAATTGTGGTATTTGTCATGGCGATTCGATGGACCCTTTCTTGCGTGATATGGTACAATGCGAATTTGTGACAATTTGCATTGAATAAAATACAATCATCATTATTTGATCATTTCAGTCAGCTATTATCTTAATGAGAATGATGTTCGTCAATGGTATTGTAACTTTGTTATCATCATGACAATATACACATGTATTTTGCTCCTCGGATAGTTTCAAAAGTCAATGTTTTGACTGGGAGACTTAAATACAGTACACCGTACGCAATCGATATTCACAAATTGGGTCTGTTGTGGTTGTCTCAGGTCAGGAGAGGCCTTGATTGTATATTTATGAGGTGGTGATACTGGTTTGATCCTAGGTAGGTTGAGTGCCTCCGGTGAATCAAGTTATTACAACAACCATGGCTTTAATAAATCTACAAGTAATTTCTAAAAATCCATCGTAATTTATTCGTACCATTAGAATTCTGATTGATATTCTTGGAATGGAAAAAAATAGGGCTTGACAAACGGTCCGTCAAGAACTGATAGCTAAGAAAAGCACAATAGAGTTGCATGCATCACGTGAATTATGTCCGTCGCTCGTGCACTCTTCCCATGTTTTATTTTTCGTGAAACTTTATTTACATAATTGGCGTAACGTTTTAATGAGGGACTGCGGAACGCAAGAGGTTTATTATATGCATGTGGAGCCGTCTCTCAAATATTTTAGAATCTCAGACATTCAGAATTGGATTGAAATTGATTTATTCACGATAATCATATGCATTTTAAATGTTCGCTTGCAGAATATATACGATATTCAACATATTGGAATATCAATATGTTTACCACCAATTCCACCGCTGTTTGAAATCCCCTTTTGAAAGTGATATTATATGATGATTCTTCGATTTTTAATTCTACGGAATTAAATAAAATATCCAGTTGTATATTTGTTAATTTTTTTCATAGAACGAACACTGGAAGATCATGAAGATATACTCGGAGTTTACAAGGAAATGGAACTCTTTGCTTCACATCACGAAAGGAGATTCTTTTTCCAGCGAGATTTCATAAAATACGAGTTATTCATCAATCCAAAGGTACGTTATATATCTCTTCTATTTCTACGGTCATTCGAGTAAAATATTTGAAAAAATGATTGATATGATTTTAATTATTTACCCTAAGGGGTCATAATCAGTCCATCACTCCGTCAGTCGGTAAAGTAAACACCTGCATGTTTTCATTTATCTACCGAAGGTGATATTGTGCCGACTGAAGCTAAACAGGAATCGTTGGATGTCGATAAGCTAAAGTTCTTCAAGACTGGCAGTCATTCAGTTACAATTGATAGATAAAATAGAAAATTTTCGTTTCTTCATTTTTATATTTTCATGGCAATATTCAAAACTGCATCCATCAGTGGAAACATATCTGAAATTATGAATATCGTCGATAAATCAAGTAGATTAACAGTTGTCATCGATAGTAACTTAGCATAATAATTATTTGGACTAGAATTATCGCAAGAATGTAGTACTATAAACGGACGACAATTAATGAGATCCATCAATATTGAAAATTCATACAACTTGATATGCTATCTTCATCCAAGCATGATGCATTCAAGAAACGGAATGTGCAATTAAAAAGACATTAAAAATCCATAAAGGTATATATACGTTTCGTTCGTGTTTTACATTGCAATACAAATTATAGAATTACTCTTCATACATCAATGACAATAAACTGCCACTCCAAGCCCACACTCGTATATTACAAGAACATGTCTCAACAATTACTATTAATAAAACAAGTATTTCTCTCATTATATGTTACAGCAATTCTTTCCACCTGATATGGTAGTACTACCAAACTTCGACGAGAGAAATTTCATGAGCAGCTTCGAGAGTAAACTCAAAGTGAGACCAATTATATTAAGTGAATTTTCGTTCCCTTTTTCATTCTCTTCCATGCTCGCTTGAATGAAGTCTCGAGTGGTGAATTGACGATGAGGGGGAGCCATGAAGAGAGACGAAGAGGGAACTGAATCCATTGAAATGACTCTCTTGGTAAAACAATTGTTTCTTTAAATTGCAGAATCACCTCATGCGAAATGATATGGAGTGTCCCCAAGTATTCAGTGTTGTATGGCTGAGGGGTGAAAATTCACATATTTGGAAAAAAACATACATGATACTTCAGGATAGAAAATTGTACATTGCAAAAAAGGTGAGTCATAAATAATTTATTGGTTCGTTGCTGATTTCACAAAGAGAGTTGATAAGTATCAACAAAATTGTGTACAGCGTAATACTTGTATGATAATTCATCTTCATTATCGTTGTCTTCCTAATGACTTTCGAACGATGGACTTTTGCAAACTATTTTTTATGTACAATATTGTTTTGAATTTGAACGATTACGAGGAAAAATTCCCATCGTTATCTGTATAGATCACTTATAATTAATATTATGACGTCATTATCAATGATTATAAAATTAAAATTCATATTTTACAAATTTCACCCAAAGATATTGATTGCAATAGACCATTTTATACGAAAAAAAAAAAAATCCATTAAATCCATTTATTGTTTCTAATCGCAATTATTAAAATTCACCAGATTCATGGCTCACAGTGTTACGATTATATTTATGTGAGATGCATTTCCATAATGGCAAAAGTATGCAAATTATGCTGCTGTAAATAATGTTCTGTGAATTGCGATCGAGGTTAAGTTTCAAGTTGCATATCCTTTGTTAATACGAAACTAGGGTCAAAATGTGGTTGTGCACGTTCACGAGTAATTAGTGCTGTAGCACTGTGATTGATTATTAGTACAGTGAATATAATATTTCAGTTTTATAATTTAAATAATCAATCAATCTATACACGCATGAGTATTCTCAAAAAACATAAAATCGTACCAACGTGAATCAATAGTTGGAAATTGTCGTTTGATTGGAACACAGTTTAAATATTTCAAAGCCTATGAGGAGAATGTCAAGCCATTTTGAACACGCGATTGTCAATGAATAGTTTCATTGCCCACAGTTGTGTTCATTTTCTCGTCTATCTCATTGATTATGAATCTATCACTCTGTACTATTTTCTGTACACGTACACAATTCTGTTTTACTATTATATTTCAACCGTGAGTACGACAATTGCCATTTTCAATCTTCTCAATCGCTCGTCTATTTCGGAAGTATGAATAATTCCCTTCCACATTTCCGCTTTCACCAATTGTCCACTCTTTGATCATTTTTCACATGAGTTTGTTGATGGGAAATGTTCTCTTTCTTCAGGGAAATGATTATCAACTGATAAAAAAATTCTCTTCTATTGTTGAAACAACTTTTCCTGCAATATTAATAATTTTCCCAATGAACTCTTTCCTTTAACAATGATTCATTCAAACTTTCTTCTACTTTTTCGTGTACATCTCAAAAAAAAACTTGATATTGTTTCACCATGTACAATGTCGATTTATCGACGGTTGCTCAACGGAGCATGCACCGGGACTCTTAATCACTAGCAAGCGGCAATAAACCGCGCCACATGGAATTCTCTTGCCTCGGCATTCGCAGTGCTATCCCTAAATTTACAGCCAATTGGTTACATTGCAATATTTCTCACCATTCCAGACATCACCATGAATTTCGAGCTTTTATAAACGCTTTAATTGCAAAAACATAGAAAAAACCCTTTCACCTGTGTTATTATTTTTTTTTTTTTCGTTTATATTTACTGGATAATGAAATTGGTCCTCTTTTCATATCTGTCTATATCGCGGTTCATCCCTTTTTTGCCGCACGCGCGGTATGCCAATCGATAAGCCAAGCTTTCGGCAAAGCACCAGCAATATTACATAGAATTGTTGGTTATGGTTCATTTTCCCTCCATTGTACGCTTGTACTCTTCAGTTATGGCTCTTCACTTTTGATCCTAGGGCTTTTGTAGATGTATGCGTTTGAATCAAAATGAAAATTCCAGGGATGATGCTACTTGCATCGCACAGAGAGATTCGATATTGATATAGCTTCTTTGTCAATCATAGTTGTTTGAGACTGGAACTTTTGTATTCGTACCTTTTCTCAGACACCTTATGAACAATTATTCCCCCGATTGACCATGACTGAATCATTAGATCTTAGAAACAATCGCTGCAATACTCATATGATAAATTCCAAAATTTAAGAGTATTTTATTTCTCATTGATGCACTTTGATGATTACGGAGGCGAAATGAACGATTGACAATTGGAGAATCGACAAAACCATTGAAAAGAGAGTGGTCAATACTCACCAGTATGTGTTACAAACGAATTGGATTTGTCTGGAATTCCCAAAGGGCCTGTCGTCTCCTTTCAATGGAATTCAGTGATTGGAGTTCTGGTCAAAGGACAGGAAAATAGTAGATCGAATGAATCCTGTGTACGGGTCATATAAACTTCTACCAGAGTTCAAAACTGCAATAATGGTTCATTATCACCTAACATGACAAAGAAATGACATCATAAATATCATTGATATATGAGTGACATCGTAACAATACACTAGTGAGAAATAAAATTGTTCAACTCTGGTAGAAGAAAGCCAACGAGCAAATGGTGAAACTCAAGTTTTGCCACTGGAGGAAACGGAGGGCGAGCATGCTGCTCGGCAGTATTTCAATCCTTGATAATATATAGCTCGGGGGAATGACGCTTTATTGCTACAACGATAACTCCAAAACGAGGAAGAAAGGGGCTAGTGCAGGTCACAGTAACTGCTAAGCTACCACTGGTAAAATGGCGCTGGCGGCACTGGCGATATGTAGTCACGTGATTACCAAACGTTTTCAATCATGATATTAATTCCAATCGCTTTCCATTAATTCACTTAAAACTCTCCTACGGCCATATAGCGATCACAAAAACCAGTTAAAGAATTGAAAATGAATATTAAAGACAATTCATTTCATTGAAAGATGCCAACGTTTCGGACACTATATGTGTCCATCATCAGGGCAATATTTTATTGTTCTGCGAAAAATTAACAAAAAATTATAATTATTTTACAACTCAAGTCTATCTATATATCATTCTGATAAAAATTAAAATAACAAAATAAACGACAGAATTTCATAATTTACCTAAATCCCATTGAATGTAAAGGGAGCAGAACAAAAATAACCAACAATTATACAAGACAGCAAAAATACATGTCATTGGCCTCTTCTAACCTAGAAAATACAATGCATAGATATCAATGATCCAAACTGATAAAGAAAACTTTATGACAATGGAAGACCAAAAAAATATGTTTCTTTTCTAATTATGGTTAATATTTATGCACTGACTGATTTTATGGACGTAATTGATTAGTAATTTTTTAATGTACTTGACATTTTTGTTAAAAAATTTTTAAAGTTTTTGAATTTTTTGATTGTTTGCTAGTTTAAAAACATGTGCAATATAATGCATATTTGTCTAATGATCCAGACATTTAATTGATAATTCTGGTGGTTAGTTTTTTATTGGTTTCACCAGATGGCTCTGATGTTTCGCTCTCTTCGATTTCTGACATCTGAACCAACGGTATGTTGTTTACAATGGTCTCACAATTTTATCATCATTTTCAGTAGATTCACATAGAATGAACATTTAGTTAGTTTTTATTGTTCACTATATTGTTATTTTTTATTCAAAACATGAATTTCATTGTCATAAAGTTTTCTTTATCAGTTTGGATCATTGATATCTATGCATTGTATTTTCTAGGTTAGAAAAGGCCAATGACATGTATTTTTGCTGTCTTGTATAATTGTTGGTTATTTTTGTTCTGCTCCCTTTACATTCAATGGGATTTAGGTAAATTATGAAATTCTGTCGTTTATTTTGTTATTTTAATTTTTATCAGAATGATATATAGATAGACTTGAGTTGTAAAATAATTATAATTTTTTGTTAATTTTTCGCAGAACAATAAAATATTGCCCTGATGATGGACACATATAGTGTCCGAAACGTTGGCATCTTTCAATGAAATGAATTGTCTTTAATATTCATTTTCAATTCTTTAACTGGTTTTTGTGATCGCTATATGGCCGTAGGAGAGTTTTCAATCATGCTACTGGACAATTTGTGAAATTCTACTTACCGAAATATCGAATATCTTCTCAATGACTTTTATCTGAGGACAATCAGAAGATGCAGTATCTAAGAAATCTTCAAGTGTTGCCCAATTTACTTTATATTCCTCCACATATCTCTGCCTCCTTCTCATTATGCGAATTAGAGATCTCGTCTCGTCGTTCAATTGAGTTGTGAGTAGTTTCATTTCCTGTTAAATAGATTTCAGTTCCATTGAATAATGCTTCCCTCCATTGGATAATGGTGTAACACGGTATAGCTTGATTGAGCCATTGGATTACAAACGACGCGCTTTCATTTCATTATCATACAGATTATCTCGTTAATGTCATAATTTGAAGCAGGATCTTGTTGAGATAGTGCATCATGAATAATACTTTGGTTCTCTCTATTCCGATCTCACTCTATCTTACAGATTCACTCAATCCCTCCTATTGCACTCTGATTCTTTAACTCATCAAGAACAATGGATCCGGAAGCCCCTCTAACTTTGAGAATTTCGTAGCCATTGGTCTATCTTATCGCGTGAAAAGTGTTTTCCTTCCAGCAACTTCTCCAATACTTTCTTAACCACATATTTTTTTATCCCTTCTCTTGCACTAGTTTCTATTCCCCTTGGTAGCGGCAAATATCAACCACATAGAGCCAGAAAAATCCATAAAATCTCATGAAAGGCGAATGGGTCTGGGGGAACACATAGTGTTAGGGATGGGGTTGTACTCATCCCCAATAACTGGCTGACAGCCGGGTGGCAAACAAGTATGACTGATGATCCTTGGTGCTGTAAAACGGTGATATCGATGACCCACGTAAATGTGCTTTGCTGGAAATTCTAGTTGCAATATTCGTAGTTCATGTCCATGTTTACCAGTAGAATCTTGGACATTGAGGAAGAGTCATTTGCCCAGAATGACGTTGAAGTTTTGAGGTAATACCTTTCAGTAGATTTCAAAAATACACTTAATGGTGGAATATACCCGTAGTAAATGGAAATAATATTCGTGGAAGTAATGGAATATTGAATTATTCAGGTCATCTCCATTTGATGAAAGTATTGAAGTCAATAACCAATATTTCCAGGCTTTATGATTTAGAAGGAAACACTCCATTCAACTGGGATTTCCGTTCAATGGATTTCAATCGTAATAAGTAGAACATCCAAAATATCCAACAGGGTTACAGGAACATCTGCGTGCACAATTCGAGTATCTCATTGTCCACCATTACCATGCGTTGACCATGTGTCAGCTGTCATCACTGAGTTTGATATTCTACGCATATCTACGGAATCAGCTGTCACCGGCTCTCTCGTTTTTCGTAGTTATTGCGTAATGGCAGGCACCATTGGTGCTGTCCCTCAAGATAGTCACACATTTCTGAAAATAATGAGACATCCAACTGAAAACATTGAAGACCAACATAATCATTATTCCATATTATTTCAACTCATTTTGTTATCTACACCTGCAATTTAATACACGATATGGCAAAAGGTGAAATGCCTATCATTATTCAAAGGGAGAAATTTCAAAAGGGTGAAAGGAGTTGAATTTCTCTGTTCTTGAAACTTCAATTGATGATCTGTTGTGTCTCGTGATGAGCAAAATTCCAACGGAACTTTGTCAATTCTTAAGATTACGGCAAGTGGGAAGCAATCACGGTGAATGGTGAGCAAAAGAACGACTAATCATCAGGTTTGAGGGTATCGAGCTGGTGGAGAAGGAGAGGAATGATAAGAGCGAGTGTATTGGTCGTTAGAAAGGAAAATATGATTGATTGGTATGTGTTATCAATCTCAAGTATATACTCTTATTTGATGAGACTCTTGTTCGAATTGATTTAGTTCTTGTGGAAAAGTATTCGAATGAATGCTGGAATACAATCTTCTTCATCACTCCTCCAAACTTTGACTCCATCCATCAAATACCGTAAATCCGGCAGCTGTTGATATCGACAAGTTCATCAAGCCAAACATCTCGTCCAATGAGAGGACAATAAGCCGGATTCTCAAACGTATACACTATAGTTGTACTATTCCTACCCCCAGTGTTCTATTGTATACGGCAGCTGACAATGGCACGCGCAATGAGCAATACTTGGTGCATAATGCGAAACTCACTCTCTGTGATGTGCCTCGTGCTGTAGCGCAGCTGGTTCACGACGCCCCAAAGGGTTGGCCTTTCTCTTCCCACCGACTCTCCCTCTCTCTTGTTTCTATACCGCAAACACATTCAAAACTACCGCACAAGCGGTGACGAGCCGTCCGTTACTCCTACATAACCTCAATGTACCAAGTTTCAGGAAACTGTTGGGTGCAAAGTTTTCATCAGTAAAATCGCTTTCCACTTGTACATCTCTCTTATTCTTGGTTAAGCCATCTACCAACATTCAGCTGAATAGAGAACTAGCCAACGAAGCGAACTGATGTATCGTGGAGTTTCATAGGTTTCTCTCAGTCACATGAATTTCTCATATTTCGGTCATAATTATTCAATTGGACAAGTATTTTTTTGATTTTTCTGGTAAATCATTCCTTCGCCAAGATGTTGATGAAAATACTCATAATCTCCAAAGTCTCGGAATCATCATCAAGCTGATATCATTGTTCTTCATAATATCTAAATTTAGTAATGATTCAATCAGAAAGAAGAAACACACAGTGCAGTGATGTTCATTACAAACTAATTACAGTGACATCAAAATGACTAGTTGGTTTGGTATACGTCATTGTTATTAATAGGTGCTTGCACACACTGTCAATTAGTCAAAATCCCATCGTATCGCAGACAACGGTGTCCAACGTCAATGGAATATTCAACTCGAACAACTCTAGAGTCTCTGCGGTTAGAAGTCTATGACATACCAGGCTTCCATTAGCTAAATTATGGCGGGTCCCCTGTGTACGCCCACACCTATTTCACTACAGCTTGTATACTGGGAGTGGCATTCATAGTTACAAACTTTTCAGCATGAATGCACAATTGCATCCTGACATAATGATATTTGGACGATTGTGAGGATAAATTTATTACAAACTGTAATATAATATACCTGAGTGCATTATCCTCTAGGGTAATAGGAACAGTGTCAGCTGAGTTGTAACGAATTTTTCAAAAATTTGGTCATTTGAGTCATATATATATATATATATGACAGTCAATCATGAATTTTTTATTCTGCAAATTCAGCAAAATTCAACCCTTTCTTTGTTCAATGAATTCTGCCTCAAGTCTGGAATATTTTATGGATATCGAAGCCCAACTAGGGATACTGTAAATCAGGGTAGCCGCTTGAACGGCAGTTTTGGATGGAAATTAAGGGTGGGGTATGCTTCAGAGCCTCTTTTGAGCAGTCAGGTGGAATTTGATCAAGGGCTGTTGTGATGGTTTATAAATTTTTCTCTCGTCTGTGTATTCCTTTATCATTTCTTCATTGATGACTGAATTCTTGTGATAGCCGTCATAGATCTGGTCAATGAGCTAATCTGAGTTTTCCTTCAGGGTACATATTACAGATTTTTTGATACGAGAATTTGAATCTGCACAAAACAAAGAATTCTTTTTTTTTTTTGAATTTATTGAATTGGAATTGAATTTGAGAATTTGGATTTAAATTATCTGATCATCATTCCTCAATGAATCTTGAGTAATCCTCTTCATTTTCATAAATGACGCCATTTCAAATCCTTTGACTCATCCCAACTTGTCATGATCACAAGGGCTCAGTATATTGCAGCACAGTAGCACGTACATCCATGATCCCTCCACCCCTTTATCATTAGCAAGTTACATATTCTGACTTGTGGGAATTGTGTATCGCACGGAGAACACATGCAAGCTTAATACGTATGGCTCGAGTTTCCATATGTACTGATATGGCTAACAGCAGTAGAGAACTCGAGTGAGGTTATGTACACACAGTAGTATTACACAAGCTGATGGGACGCGTTCTAATAGGTGTATAAGCAGCAGATTAGCATAAGAGGAGATTCATCTGTATGCAGAGATGAATTTTTGGTTAAAATTATATTCTATCCGGAAATTAAGTGAAAATTGAATGTTAAACAATAAAATTTTATTCTCATACATTAATTTTCTTTTTTTTTCTTAAATGCATTATTTAAAATTTATTCTTACGAAATTTTCAGTTAGAAATGAGAACAAAAAAAACATGTTTATAAACCATAATAAAACCGTGACGCAATTACCATTTATATCTCCATCTTTTCTTTGTTTATTGGCTTTAAAAAAAAAAATCTACAGACGAAAAAGATCAGCCGCTGTGATATCCCGAATGGCGTTTCGCTAGAATCGAAATACAAGAGATTGTCAACGAATGAACGATGGGATCAGTTATCTGGTTAAAATATGGTTAATCTGATCATTCGTAAGCCGACAATTTTCTCGGTTAGTTCAGTTAAAAAATAATAGTTTTACCGGAATAAATAATGCTGGAGAATGGAGTAGTGGGAACGTAAGACGTGTTATCTTAATTCAGATCCAGAGAATGGAGGTATAAAGAAGACTGAGATTTCATTGCAACAGTATAATGAGGAAGTTATTCAGGGACATGTAGCCCAGAGTTGAATCTATCGCGTGCAACCAAGGATTGAGGTGTCTCAACTGGTGGCTTAATCCACCTCGTCTCTCATGATCACGCTCACGTACGTGACATTATCGCGTGTCCATTCAAGAATATTTGAAGAACCTCAAATATAAATGGAGATGAGAAGAAATATATTTTTAGAAGAAATGATTTTGTATTAAAAAATTTTTGAATGAATCATTTGACTGAAAAATATTTCTTTCCCGTGATTAAATTATTTACAAATAAAAAAATAAAAAAAATAAGAATAAAAGACCATGAGAAATTGGCCAACAACTGCGTATGCCAGGTACATGAATAATGGCATTCGTGATAATGGATCGTTGATTTTTGATGAGTTAAATTGAAACAGCAAATAGGCGTGGTTCACGAAAATTGTCGATGGAAAGGTGAATGGCACGTCAGCTGTGTAAGGTTTGTAAAAATATTGTTTTTACGGGTATTCAGTAGATAAATAGAGACATAAAGTACTCACATCCCTTAGACTTAGGGTGTGTGCTATGCAATTTTGTGTTTGTCATGTATTCCAAATGACGTCTATATGCTATTGTCACGAACCAACTGCACATCGGGACGATTTCACTTGCAATAGTTATAGGAAAATATTCACTTGGACAATAAATATGTCAGTGTATTCAATTCAGTCATGATGTACATGAGAAACAGGACAATAGAGGGGGGGGGGAAATTTACTGTTACTTGCGTCACACAGAATTCAATGAAAAATCTCTGAAAGTGACAACTGCCAGGGAATTTCCAATGGTGCGTCCGCTTGGTAATCCCTCGGATTGTTTCACCTTTTGTAGGGACATATTTAATTATGAATTCAGATGCTAAAGGAGAATAGCGGAACTCTCATTCGTCTCGGTATACCAGCCACGACAAGAATCTCTTTCACATTGTACGGAATTTTTTTTTTTGCTCTACGTGTAGAATTGTGAAGATCAGGTGATAGTTACATTTGGACAATTTGGAGAATTAGCATTTTGGTGAAGGTCAGATGTGTCATAAAGAAGTTATAAAGATTCTGGTGATAGATTGTACACTGGGTAATACAAGACGAGGTTGGAATTGCATTTGGAATTATGTGGAGTTTTTCGAAAAGCTTGAATTCAATTTTTCAAAAATCTTATTTGAAGACATTGAAAAGCTCAATTTGAGAGTTTTTCAGAAATTTCACATTGAGACTTTTGAAAAGCTCAATTTAAACTTTATGAAAATCTCAAATTGAGACTTTCTATAAACGATCTTGTCCACCAAATCATACATTTAATCCTGTAACTTACTTTTTCTATACAATTACACATGACATAATTCCTGGTAAAAGCATTCTATAACATGTCTCCGTTCTAGACACATTGACGATACGCACAGAATTCCTGTGGCTTCATTTTTCATCGGCTGTCATGTGAGACTCACAGAAATTGACGAGAGTCTGTCCCTCCTATTCATAATAATAGAAAGAGGAGACTGAAGAGTTTTTGCCTCAATGTGTTTTTTTTTTCTCATTATTCACATACTGGAAATGTGATATACACGCCAGACATCGGGTATTGTTGGTTTGCAAATGCTCGTCGGTGATCATTCATGGATAATAGGGGGAGGGGAAAAAATTTTCCAATAATGGAGGAAAGGAGAGAGGAAGCTGATACACAATTAGGTGACTTCAATTCGAAGTTAATTATTTTGCGATTGACAGATATAGGGAAGTACCAATTCGCTGGCTCCGCATTTACATGTCCGCATATCGTCGGTTGCAGTTGTACATAACGATGGATGATTAATCCAACCATGTAATTATATCAATCGATTCTCTAGTCGTGCTCTCGTTCAATATTTCAGGAATAATAATTGATAGTGAATTCATTGGATTTGACGGATTATGGGGATGATTGATCATTCTAATTCAAAGGGAATATTAGAAATAATGCAATTGTTGGGGGAATTTAGGATGATATCCATGATGAGTAATCAGTCTAATAGAATGATCATCTGAGGGAATGAATTATGACTCGATCATTCATTCTGAATTCTTTCATTCTGATTGTTAATTTTTGGTATTCAATGATCAATAACTTGAAATTAGCAGAGTGAAATTTAATAATTTTTATTTCATCTTGAAGGAATTTTTATAGTCCTGATAATGGAATAAAATTCAGGGCTTTCTTATTGCTTATTCAAGTGTTATTGGATATTCTAATTTGGAATGAAACGTAAGAAAATCATCCTGTTAAATTTGCATTATTCTAAACATTGAATTATCCTCATAATCACAGGACACTTTTTATAGAAAATTTTTTAAATTACAAAAAAGATATCCTCACGTTTTCTTTTAAAATCACTCGTTTTCGAGATAAATACAAAATTTTAAAAAATATCAAAATTAACAAATTAACGAAAAAAATCATTTCATTCCATTCCCCCTCAACTATAAACTAACCCTCAAAAATAAAACAAATTATCAGTTGTATTGCAAACGCTGATGTCCCGTCACATAAAAATTCTCCATGAAAAAAAAAATAAAAATTAAACCAAAGTAGCGATAAATAAAAAAAAGCTATTATTGCTGACCAGTGCAGAAGAAAGTTCAAAGCGGTTGCCGGCATGAGATGACTAGGTTCATAAAGGGTGTGGAGAGGGGGGTAGAGAGAGAGTAGACGCGCGAGTGTATTTTATCGCCATTGAGGATCGCGTATGGTCTGACCCCGCTTGGACTCACTCCACTTGTTCTTCTTGTCTGCACTCTCATTTCTCCTTACCGTATACTTCTCCCTCCACTCACGATGTCATCAAACATTATACGACCACCGTGTGTATTCCAGTCTTCATAGTTCAGACATAGCTTGACCATGTCCCTCCATAGAATCACTAGGTTCTTCCACAACTGTCATTCCCTTCCGCCATTTCCCCCTGAGACTGAACTTTATGATCTCGCCATTCGTGTATTTGTACAGTAGGTATGTATCCACTTGGCTCGGGCAGTCATTTTGAATTGATCCGGTTTGAATTTCATGAGTCTCAAGAATACATTGCATAATATATTCACCAACTTCCGGTATTTTTCTCTTCAATAGAAATAATATAATTCTGTAAAAACACTTGTCGTGATTCGATTAAAAGATGAATTCACTTTTTCATGAATATATCTTTGGTTCTAATGGAGATAGCGAAATTTTGATAATAACTTTTTTTTAAGACGAAAATGAGAGCTATAAAAAAGGTTATTATGAAAATTTTGCTATCTCTGTTCAATCAAGAGATATTTGAGGAAGAAGTTATGGTTTAGGGTAATTTTATCATTTGATATCCTCAAAATACTATTTAGGAGTACTTGTTGATATATTTAACAAGCAAATGTATATGTTCAATTTTACGAGCACCAGGTAATATCAGAAAACCTGATTATGCAAGTACCACAGGTAGACTTGACGTTAAACGAGCTGCGGATGTGTCTCGTTATGCTTACGAATAGTATTGATTAGCCATGATAGCGATCAAAATCACGTGATATTATTGATTATTTTGTGGTAATTATAGTGTTTATAAGACAGTGTATTTATTGAGATTAAATTGATAAATTAATGGGGGGTGAATTGGTAAACGGAAAATCCATTGAAATACACGGGGGATATTCATTAATAACAATAGTCCTTTGACCGACCAGAACAGGAAGATGATACCGGTGTACATGGATGTTATACATATATTCATGAACAATTGCGTATTCAAAATGCATTGCCGCTTGGGTTTATATACAATAGTACCACTCTGCCATTAACCAACATACTTAATGCTTTCCTGCAAACTCATTTTGACAGTTTTACAGGGTTAATTATTCATTCTGTAATTTTCAATCAATCAATGTTGAATTTATTAAAAGGATTCATCAAAATGAATGATGGATAATTAAAATTACATGATTTTAGAAATATTTAATAAAAAATTTTGGAAAAATTTAAAACTTGTCCTTTTTTGAGAATATCTCATAATCTAATGGAGATATCAAAATTTTTGTTGATACCTTTTTTATAGAGAAAAACAAGATCTACAAAAAAGGTCTCTTACTATATTTCACTATCTCTCTCAGATTCCGAGATATTTAGCAAAAACTTAGTTGTCAGAAAGTTGAGTTGATCCAGATGAAAAAAAAAAGATTGATAAAATTCAATAATTTCACTATCGTGCACCAAAATGAGTAGATTTTATTTTAATTTCATTTTTGTTACCCCAGGTCCTGAATTGTAATGTGACACAAGCCCCCCTGACTTCTCATACAATTCGTGAAAAACTCCGAATGAAAAAAAAAATTTTTTTTAATGAATCGCACGTTTTAAATCGCTTATGAGCCACTGGCCGAGGTAAACGCTGGGCAAGCTGATGAATGAGCACGACTCACGAGCACCTAATGCGAATATAATTATCATTAGAGGTGGCCCTCCCTACGCTTGGAGAGGGGGGGGGGGGGGAGAACGGTCGGTGACCCCGTTCAGCCTTTCCACGGCATTTAACCCTCCACCATTTTCCCTCCCTTTTAGCCCCAATTCCTCTACGTAAACTCAACCGATAACCCACCGAGACGCTCCTTTTTACCGACATTTAAAAGCCCTGGGACGAGGGTAAGTAACGCGAATTCACCTTCATCAGTTTGTGGCAAAGAGGAGACAAGGGGAATGATTGATCGTTCCGCTTTTCGACGTTAAGAAAACACCCTCTCCCCTCTCCCCCCCCCCCCCCCCTCATGATCTCTGAGGATTGACGACGCCCACTAAAACTCGTATATTGCTTGATTACTATCGTGGTAAAATCTTCACTTGTTGTATCACACAATATATTGTGTAATGATCTTTGTTGATGGTGATAATGTAACATCGATTAATCATTGTGAGTGAAAATTAAGTCGGATGATAAGAAATAAATCGAGGAAATATGGGAGTATCTGGGTGGTGAAAAAATTAGGTTGTGATGAATTGATGTTGGCTGAGATTTTCTATTAACTGGGGATTTATTTTTTATTTTTTTTCGTATTATTGTTTTAAAATTATCGAAACAAGTAAAATAATAAAAAACTATTTATTTCGAAATTTTTAACATAAATTGGAAAAATTAAAATGTAATAAAAAAAGTTGGAAAATAGTGAAAATGGAGAAAAAAAATTAAAAGTTATTTTGCTATGATTTTTTTTTTCAAATTTCAGAAAAATCCAATTTTTTTGTTTTTCTATATCGTCTGGAATATTCAATGCCAAAGAAATTTTGGGTAAAGGGTAGGAGACACTGAATCCCGACCTCCATTCAACCTTCTGATGACCTCAACCAACAGCCATAAAGACGTGAATAAAACGAGTCGTTATTGAATAGTTAAATTGTCCATAAAAAATTGTCTCTCATCGGATTGACACGACTTTATTCCCGTCAAATAGCAAGACAATCAAACATTTCCTCCGATACTCTCGAATTTCATTAAACTTTTCAACAAAATCATTCGAAAAAAGTATAAAATTTTTTTTTTAATTTAAATTACTCTTTTTATGATTTTTAAAATCATGAACAAGAAAAAAATATTTTCCTCATGATAAAGACTAAAATTTCCTATTTCATGATAATAAAGTATCTCAACACCTCTGACCTTGACTCCACAATATTTCATTACAACATGATGAAGAGTGACTTGAAAATTACGAACTGGTGTAGTTGCGCGATAATCAGTAATTGGGACGAGGCTAAACGACAATGACGTAATAAGTGACATTGAACTGACGATTGAACTTCTTTTCCCAAGTGTCTTGTATATTTTTTAATCATCATTCATGCCTTTTTTTTTATTTTATCTCTTCCCTGCCTCATCATTTTTTTGCACGTACCGATACCAAATGATACATATAACCGACGATTAATCCCAGAGTCAGCCAAGGCTATTCCCATTGCTATCGTATTTAACGATCCAATAGTAATCTCACGGCTTTACTTTTATCACTCTGACTCTCCTTTTCCTCATTCAATTCCATTCCTTATTTCTCATTTCCTCTGCTACTTTTGGGGCCATCGATCCATTGTGTCTTGACGCGAATTTGTATCCGCAGGGCCTTTAATCAAATACATCATTCCGTCATTTTTTTTTCTTTTTATCTCGTTTTCATCAGTCATACAGTGAAATTCCCCTCGTAAATGCGATTGGCTTCTGTGGACATGAGTAACTGAACAATTTCTTTGGCGACATTGGGGGATTTTTTTTTTTTTTTTGTTACCCATATCCATTAGGGTTTTAGTAGATTTTTTTTTGTTATGAATAGCCATCATTCAACATGTAATATATCATTCTGAATTTAATTGAACGTATGTAGAATATTCAGGTGTGCATAATTCGCAGTGGATTGTAATCAGTGAATGCAGTTTAAATAAATGAAAATCACTCGTGTGAATTAATTGACGTGGCGTTACCTAGTGGACATTTTCTGGAGATCCATTAATGCTAGGCGACATCCCACCGATGTGTATGTAAATTACTAGGCAAGCGTTATGGACGGGTTTAGGCTGATGGTTAGGACTGACGAGAGGGATGGAGGAGGTAAATTTTGTTTTAGGAAAGGGGAATTGAGTGGTGTTAGTAGAAAAGCCTGTATTCAACGTTTAATTCTGTATTAACGCTGGTAATGACACATTTGTACAATGAGTACATTCGTGTCCATTATTGAATATTCCAGTGTGTAAAAGGCAACTTAATGGGTACAGACAATTCCCCCCCCCCTCTCTCCCCCTTATTACTGGTTTTTTTTAACATTTATCCTGTGGTTATGGTATCTCAAGTTCATCGAGAATTTGAGGTAATTATTTTTTTTTGTTACTCTTCAGCACGAGACATTGAGACGTATATCACTATTTTTTTCCCCTCTAATGTACCCCTTTGGCTAATGTCCAAGTCAGTTCAATCAGTCTGATGAACACTTCGAGAGTCTCTCGAGTGATGAATTAATTTTTCGTTGCCCCGTTAACATACTGATGTTTCGTCGTGCGATAATTAGCCTCATTATATTCATTATTTCAGTTTTTTTTATAATTCATATTTTACCATAGAAAATGGAAATAGATTGTCATTGGTAGGAGTCCAAGGGCATTTGGATTGACGAAAATGTTCACGAATTATCATGAAAACAAGTAAATATGTTATTCGAGAGGGGACAATGTTTTTCTTTTGAGATTTCCGGTTATTTTGAGAAAATCAGATTGATTCAGGCAGAAAGACGTCAGTTCATTTTTTGACACGAATCAAGTAGAAAAATACCTGAATTGAGTCACTTCCGACCTGAGCCAAGTCGAACTCTGCCTGATTTGAGTCACTAAATGGATCTGAAGTTTTTTTTAAACTTGATTCAGGTTGGCTGCATCGACTCTTAAAGAGTCGAGAATCAGGTCGAAAAGTTCTGATTCAAGTAGAATTTTTTGACTCGATCAACTTCGACATGATTTCAGATGAATGCAGCCGACTTGAATCAAGTAAAGTTTGACTTGAATCAGGTAGAATTCGATTTAATCAGGTAGAGTTCTACTTGAGTCAAGTAGAGTTCGACTTGAATCAGGTAGAGTTCGACTTGATTCAGGTAGAGTTTGACTTGATTCAGGTAGAGTTTGACTTGATTCAGGCAGAGTTCGACTTGATTCAATTCGAAAAACACACTGACCTCTTCCTATACCTGAATCAATCTGATTTTGAATAAAAACTTTTTTTTTTGGGTACGATTTCCGTAACTCTAGCATGTCATATATATTATACGAATATCATTCATCGTTTGGCGTGTGCTTACCACGTACACCGTTTATAATAGTTGACGATGGCCCAGGATTCACATCACGCAGAACCTCGGCTAACGTACGTGTCCTGCAACCTTGTTGTTTCCACAATTCTCTCTCTATCTCTATCTCACTCTATTTCTTTATTTCTCTCCGTCCAGCTCGTGTCACACGCTACCGGGCTTACGTGCGTGCGTGTTGCGCAGGTCAGTCGCACCGCCTATAGCCCGGCTTTCACCGATTTACGATCGACCTCGTACAGCTGCGTTTTCCCCCCTTATCTAGCTGACTATGCGTCGACTCACTTGACGTATTTTATACGCTGAATGAGAATGTATAACATTTTCCATTCTACATTATGAATTTTTTCCTCCGCGTTTTATTACTTTTTCCCTCGTACAAAATATTTATTATTCAATTTTTTTTTTTCATTAACATAATCCTTTAATCAAGATATAATGAACAAAATCGGGAGACAAAATTATGGGTGATTTCATTAAAAGGACAGAGAAATTTCATTCAAAATTAAAAAAAAAAAATACCCGTTAGTCTATGTCATTTGTCTATTCAATTGTTTACTTTTATTTACTCATTCATTTTAGAAATTTCTGGGGTAAAACAGGTAATTTTTTAACAATTCTATATAAAATTTTACAATCTTCAATTTTATTAAATTTTTAAACATAAATAATTATGTCTGAATTAAGAAAATCACCGAAAAAAAAAAATCATTAACTCCTGATTAAATTAAATTTGAACCTCCGTGTCTTTTCCCCAGTTGAAAAAAGTCAGAAGGTCTCACAGCAAACTGACAAGTATTTTCTTCAAAAAAAAAATAATAATAATAAAGCCTCCAAGGCCGTACACTGAGGGTAAAGATGCCTGTCAAGTAAGAGTCTCATCACTGTCAAAAACCATATTTCTTTACTGCGGCGTTAATACATAATGATGAATTACAAATTTTTTTTTTAGAAGCATCCTCATACCGCCTCTTGAGAACAAAACTAGGTAAACTATGATGATTTATTTTTCGTCATGATCCACCCTCGAGTTGACGCAAATGCGACAGTACCACACCTCTCGATTGCTCCTAATCGGCTCTCATATATTTTTTTTCCCCCCTCACGTACCATTCATTCTATGTAAATCTCAAGGGGAAAGAAGGAGAAAAAAAAATGAGAATCAACGAGTGGAAAACTACCGAGAATCATCGGAAGTATTTCTTCACGGTGGAGCTCTCTCGATCATGCAAATACACGGTTCTACAGTATCATTGGTTATTCGCCTACGCGTTTGAAACGCCAATAGGGAACAATGGGATTTGTCCTCGAGCATACTTGACTCAAGGTACAATGCTCATTGTAGAGAGGGTGATACTCCCGCTGGAAGAAATATTCATCAAATTTTTTTTTTTCATCTGAAAATGAAAATTCATAATAAAAAAATTATTGATATTATTATTCATAAAAAAATTATCAATGAAAATTAATTAATTAATTGAATTTTTGAATTTGTCATAAAAAGGAGTTTCAATGAAATACAATTGCAGCTGCCTCTCCATTCTGACCAGAGCATTATCGCCTTTTACAGTCCTCACAACGAAACGTGTGCGGTGATTATCACGTTGAATTCTTCTCGAGAAAGTCTAAGAACAATTTTTTTTTATTATCCCGCCTTTAATATCTAATTTTCCTTTATTTTCTTGGGGTGAATGCAGACTGAATGGTTAGAGAAAAAAAAATTGATTTCAATGTTTTATGTTCTATCCAATTTCGACTTATGTTTTTTTTTATGAACAAAATCGATGAATATCTCTGAATCTAAGAGAGATAGCAAAATTTTTATAAATACCTCTTTTGTAGATCTGATCTTTTTCTCCAAAAAAGTACATAACAAAAATTTCATTATCTCGTTTAGATTCTGAGATATTCACCAAAAATTGATTAATCCTGAAGTAAAAATGAGTCAATTCGATTTTTTACAATTCATTAAATGAGCGATTATCTCGAAAATCATTAATTCCAGAGAAAAAAGTCAGAAGAAACTTTTTGTTGGAAATTTTATCAGCTACAAAAAGTGTCTTTTGACATTTTCCTCTAGAATCAATCAAATTCCCCCCAATTTGTCTAAATACACTGATTTGTAACATCATTCACCGATAGAAACCATCAATTCCAGTCGCACAGTTGTTTGCATTATCATTCATGTCTACCATTTATGGTACTATCATTAATAAAAGAAACAAGTTGTCTAGTTATTACGTAATACGACAATTTACTGTTTATACACCTCTTCACTGTACCAATTTAAAGGCTATAATTTATAGAAATTTACAAGAGGAAGAAGACATATACGTTATAATGTAGAAGAATGAAACATCAGAAAATGTGTAGGGTATATGTCAAAATGGGTACGAGAGGAGTTGGTGGACGTTAATTGGGGCCATAGGTCGAGCGGTGGACGTGACTTGACCAGATATGTCTGCATTAATTCTTCAAACTCGTGAAATATATCCACCGTATTGTACATATTAAAAATGGGTCTATATTGGTCATTATTCTTGTGTATAAATGTTTGATTGTGTGGTTATGAGGAAGTATTTTATAATTTCTCAATCTCCGCAACTTATAGCATCGGGTGAAGAGTTCATTGAACATTAGTCAATCATGAGTTATATGGTGAAATTACTTTTGTTCATTATCAACTCAATTTGATTGAATTCATCAGTTTTTTTTAATAATTACTGGGGCAAAATGTGTCATTTGTTTAATTAGACGTGATTCCCGATTTGTCATTATTTTTTTTCAAAATTATCCAATTTTTCTTTTATTTGATCTGGGAGATGAGTTATTTTATGGCTTCTTCTCTGACCATAATTTTCACATTAATTCAGCGACTAGAAAGTGAGAAAGTTTTACAGTGGCGCCATGGGTCACGAACTTGAACGTACTCGTGAAATTGGAAAGGCTTTTTATTGATAGAAATTCACTAAAAATTATGGGTAGAATTTTTTTAAATTATTTTTTGAGGGGAGAAAAAAAAATGATAAAAAGTGGAATGAATAGTTGAACATGCCTCTGAATGGTTCATTATGAATTATGAATGTATTGAATATTGAATGTTAATTTTCAAAGTCTCGAGAGAAGTTGAACAAAGTGATGGTGATTCGTATCCTGGCTATTGGCAATTGAGTTCAACGGTCGATCGACACTCACGCCTTCAATAATGAACGAGCCACGAACTTTATGATCTCCATTTGTTACATGAACAGAAGACGCCTGAATTGATTTCCATTTCTCTTCAACCACTTCATCATCAATTAGAACGAGAGAAAAATGATGAGTTTCAATTTGAAGGGAGAGAGAGAGAGAGAAGTTTTAGTCTGAAAATTTCGCATTTTATAGCTAAATTTTCTGCTTCAATGAAACACTCGAAAAGAAAAAGTTCTGATTCAAGTCGATAATCTACCTCATTCAATCCGATTCTACGATCTACCGTGAGTGGAAAATCGGATTGATTCAGGTAGAAAGACGTTAGTTTGTTTTTCGACCTAATTCAAATCGAAATCTGCTTGATTCAAGTGGAACTCTACCTGAATCAAGTAGAACTCTACCTGATTCAAGTAGAACTCTACCTGAATCAAGTAGAACTCTACCTGAATCAAGTCAAACTCTACCTGATTCAAGTAGAACTCTACCTTATTCAAGTAGAACTCTGCCTGAATCAAGTCAAACTCTACCTGAATCAAGTCAAACTCTACCTGAATCAAGTAGAAATCTACCTGAATCAAGTCGAACTCTACCTAAATCAAGTAGAACTCTACCTGAATCAAGTCAAACTCCACCTGATTCGTGTCGTTGAATCGACCTGAATTTTTGGATAAAATTAGATTTTTCTTCCATTTTTAATTAATCATTCCAAGAAAAATAGTCAAACGCAACTGCGCATCTAAACTAAAAATTGCGAAACTCTACAAAGGCTATCTGTACCATTATTTAAACACAAACATCACAGCGCTGTGCAAACGTCAGTATTATCTTATCGTTCGACAGTAAACATAAATATACTCGGGTACATTGAATTGAATACAACAGTCACTCTTCAGATCTATTGCATATTTTTGCATCCAATAAAACTCACCTCTACAAATTACAGGTTATAGATCCCACATGACTCAATCCCATGGCAATAAATTCTCACAACACGAAAATAAAAAAATTCTATAAAAAATAAAAAATTCTCTCCATAATAGAAATAATTACAGCAAATAATTGATTCTTGAATAAAAAATTTTCGAGTTAAATTGTCCAATTTGCAAAAAAACTGAAAATGATCATTGACCATAAAAATAATAAAATTGTTATAAAATTGTGAAAAATTGTCAACTCCAGTTTAAGCATGAGGCCACGTAACGTTCAGTAACATAAATACAATTTCCCTGACTATAAATACCGAAACGCATTTAACAACTATAACTACTTTTTTCGATTTTCCGAGTGAGTATATACGTATGGCTGAAAACAAGTGCGAGCGAGAGAGAGAAGGAGAGCGAGTGCACCGCTACCGTCTCTAGGTTTTCAACGACAGTCTATACAGTATGACGAGGTAAAGGTAGGGGGGAGGCAAGAGCCTAGTGAGGTGGGGTGACACGTTGGGTGTCAGGTCGATGACCCGATGGTGAGTACTGTTCTAGGAGAATAGCTCTTTTGCAAGCGAATGTGTGTCACGTTTGCCGAGCCAGTGGTGCCTCGCACTCGAGTCTCTGTGGGTGTCTAGCATTCACGTGTACCTTGATGCCACTAGTTCCACCCATGTACATTTATATATATATCGAATGTTTATACCAGTATCACTGCCATCACATATACATGAAGAATCTTTTATATGTCCACTTCCCTCTCTCACTCCTGCTACTGACGCTATCCAAATCCCAACTAGTTGTGCTGGTATTCTTCATGCAGCGTATGATGGCCCCAACAATCTGATGGAAGAGAGAACCGTCCATTCTCCTGATTGACGTGTATGTGTGTAGCTTTAAATACGTTGCGTGTTTCTAACCGCATTTGCAAGCAACTAATGTACCTTTGTGCGTGCAAATGCGCTTTGAGTAGTTTTTTTTTTTCTTACTTCACTTATTGCTTCTCGAGAAAACATTTTTAGAGTCACATCACGACTGAATTCTTGATTTTTCCGTAATGATTCGTGATTTTGTGATCTTTTATCATTTTTTTCATGCGGAATAGGAAATTCATTATGCGGGCAAAGTGACTTCGTGAATCGAATAAGCAAATCCCTCACTACTTGATTCAAGTCTCTGTCTACTTGATTTAAATCACTCTCTGCTTAATCAAAGTCATTCTATACTTGAAAAAAAAGCATTTTTAAAACTCGCTATTTTTCTTGATAATTCTACATTAATATCTACCATCAGTATTAGAGTTACTCCATCACAGTAATAATTTTCCCAGTGGATTATATTAGCTTTGTAAAAGAGGAAAAGAATAGGCCACACCTCACTCCATCTTCTCTTCACCCTCCTCAATCTCCCTCTTTTCATTTCAAGATCTACGTGCACCTAATCACCTGAGTGCTCGTAGAAGGGAGCGCCGCACAACTGAGAAAGTTCATCCAGAGCCCTATTGAGCCTGGCTCCTCAACAGCGTATGGTAACGCACTCCGGAAATCCGTTACTCGGAAATTTCTCCCTTCCCTCCCCTCTCCCAACTTCTCTCACACTTGAATATCGTTGTTAAAGCCAAGGCCTACAATACCGAATACTACAGGATTATATAAGACGCGACTTAACTTCATCCAACTTTCCATCAAAGTACAATAGTTGTCACTAACTATAGATCGTCAACTCAGTAAGAACATTGTTCAACTCAATTCCCCCTCTAAATACTCCCGGATTTTGTGCTCGAAATTCCATCCCACAATTGGTTAATTTGAATAGATAAGAATTGCGGTGCAAAGAGATAAAAATAATGGTGAAATGATTAAATTTTCTAAGTCTATTGAAATTTGAATTATTTCAACATGTTTGTGTTATACTACTGACCTCATTTCTCAAAATTCTGTGGACATTTTTCGGTCATTTTAGAATATATTTAGAGACCAGATTAATTTTAATTCTGAAAGAGATGGAATTTTTGTCAAATTACTGATCAGTAAAATTTTCTCCATTTTTTAAATATTTAATTATCTCAATAATTAGTGATTTTATGAAAAAATGTTAAGAGACATTTTTTGTTGGGAATTTTTGCAGCTACAAAAATGATTTTGTGACATTTTTTCCTGAAACGTCTAGTTTCCGAGAAATTTATGGATAATTTCAAATACTGAAGTTGAAATTTTATTTCGAAGCCTAGATTTTTGCCATGTGAATTTCTACTCTCAATATAGAGTCAACAGGTCACAATTCAATTGGATGGTGCTATTATCGAGCCCAAGCGATACATATCAACAAAATGTATACATAATTTCATCACTATGCTCTGCCGCGTTCGCTGATCCCTCAATCTAGATTAGAATAACTGTTAAATGTCTATTTATGATTCTTAATACCACTCACGTATCCGAGATAATTTATTCCAATTATTCCTTTTGACTTTCGCAAGGATAAATTGCCGACTCATTAGTACTTTTCTCAGAAAAACCGTCAGCTTTTTTATCACCTCGTTTTGTGGGTTAATGCGAGGGTTTATTGTCTTTTTCCTGTGTTCGATAATTGAATGAGTGTTGCTGGGTCATTCATAATTATTCGTTATTCTTGTTTTTCAAATATTCAACATTTAGTTTGCGTTTACAAGTAAATTTGTAAAACCCAATTCTTCCAATTCTTCCAATTTTTTTAATCATCGAATTATCTCGGAAACGAGTGATGTTATGAGAAAATGTTAAGAGATATTTTTTATGGAGAATTTTGTCGTCTACAAAAAAGTTCTTTTGTCATTTTCTCCTAAAATGACTAGTTTTTGAGATAAATCAAGAATTATATGATAACTGCTGAAATATATAATATTATTCTTAATTAACGACCAATTTTTAAATAATTAATCCACTTGAGTGAATAACCTCCTCTCTGACACTATCCACTCAGTCTTTCAATTCAGAAATAGCTAGTGTTTTCCGTTTTAATATTGAAGGATAGAAGAGGCGAATAATTGAAAGATAACAAACGGCATGAAGAAGTGTTCCCAAGAAATTTCAACTTGCAATCAGTTATAAAAACAGTTGAGAACAGAGAAAGTACAAGTGACTGAGAAAATACCGATGATTAATTAATTTTTTTAATTATTTCAATAATTAATAATAAATATCTGAGTAGACTGAAATAATTACAAATGCTCATATCACAGAGTCTTCAAATTACTTCCTCTGAGAAAAAAAAAACTCATGAATCTCTTTGATGAATGTTCTGCAATTTGAGAAATGCTAAAACCAAAGAATTACCACGAATTCCCTTAGAATATTCAGATTAATGTGAAAAAATCATCCTAATGAATCCATTAAAACAATACTAATGAGGTCGTTAAATTTTTTGTTTAAAAATTCAATGTTCTACAGCGATGAATATTAACATCGTACCGCACATGTGTAAGAGGCCCAAGTGCTATAAACAAGGTGCATAAATCACATAAAATCCACTAATAGGAGTATTTTATGATTTTTTGTTCATAAAAACAATTATTGAAATAGATTATTAATTAATGATTTTTTTCCATTTAAAACATATGGTCGGGGTAGAGATGATGACGTCACAAATGTCATAACTTGTAAGGTTACTCGCTATGAGGCGCCACTTCCGCTCCAGTATTAATATTATCAATTCCCGAGTCAAACGATAGGTGGTGCTGGAGGATTACAGCTGTGACGTCATTCGAGGTTATTCGAGCGTTAAAAAATTTTTATTTAACAATTAATGGTATTCATTATAGAAAATAAAAACGATTTTAGAAGTTTTTTGCGTCAGGCTTTTTGATCTGAATCAAGTCGAATTCTACCTGATTCAAGTCGAACTCTACCTGAATCAAGTCGAATTCGACCTGATTCAAGTCAAACTCTACCTCTAATTCAAATCGAACTCTACCTGATTCAAGTCGAATTCGACCTGATTCAAGTCAAACTCTACCTCTAATTCAAGTCAAACTCTACCCGATTCAAGTCGAACTTTACCTGATTCAAGTCGAATTCAACCTGATTCAAGTCAAACTCTACCTCTAATCCAAGTCGAACTCTACCTGAATCAAGTCGAATTCGACCTGATTTAAGTCAAACTCTACCTCTAATTCAAGTCGAACTCTACCTGATTCAAGTCGAATTCGACCTGAATCAAGTCAAACTCTACCTGATCAAGTCAAACTCTACTTGATTGAAGTCGAACTCTACCTGAATCAGATCGAACTCTACCTGATTCAAGTCGAACTTTACCTGAATCATAACGGTTTTCTTTGGGTGCTATGACATTTCTCTATCAACATTGAACTGTCATTTGAGATTTTCTTTTAACCAAAAAAGCTGACGAGGTTTATGCATAGAAATTTAGTGGATGGTATGATCCTGACAGGAAGCCAGTGTTGCTCGGTAACCGAACACTTTGAGTAAATTACACCAATTTCCACCCCTATGCCCTTCTACTCTGTATCGTATAAGGACGGGAGCGCCAAAAGCAGTTCCGGAACGTCGATCAGAGACAGTGGAGAACAGAGAGAATGCATCAGTCAACTGTCCTACCAAATTTTCGTACCCAAAATTGCGTGAATTTAAATGTGCAACCAAGTACAAACTAACAAGAGTATATGTAATACCATCTTTAGCTCCCATACACTTATCCATCGCATGTTTCTACATTTTTTATTACTCTCTCTCTCTTCATTCACCATTATTCACAATACGTCATTCTGTATTCTAGTACAGTGTATTTTTGCCATGCATAGCATTACCACGTCCGCCGCATTCATGTCATTGTTTCCGTCCATCGCTCCATGACGACCACATGTGTATATATACCATACGGCCACTGAACACTGTAGGACATAGCTCCATGTGTTAACCTGATGACTTGATTTCTTCATTACTTTTTCAATTTTTTTTTTTTCCTTTCAAGTCGACAAAATTATCATTCGATCAAAATCCCTCATGATCAAGAATAACATCAAATTATTATCGCAATACCCAATATAAAACCGTCTGGAGAGTAACAAAATTAGAAACTGAGTTAATGAGAAATCTCTAGATGAGTCTGTAATAAAATACAAAGTGTGAAAAGTTGAGGGGAATGACTGGTGATAGTAGCCAACAGGGTGAGTAAGAATGAAACAAAGGGGATGAGTGGATTCCTCTTGTGCCACCAGGAGTCATGCAACTTTTTTTTTTTTTTTTTTTTTTTTCTTTCAAACTTCCGCCGGAGACATGCACAGGGGGGGGGGGGGGAGGGAAATAAGGAAAGAATGATGGAAAGAAATTGAGAGACGAGGTAAGATCCACCACTCTTGCTTCTCCAAAATCAAGTCAAGAGAGAAAAGAGTGGTGAGACTGAGGAAGTTACCGCCTGGCTTCGGTGCGTGCCAAAAGGCAGCTTTCTCGTTTTACATACGAAGCGCGCTTCCTATTGTTTTTTGCCTGAGTTATGGCACTGGTCCACAACGGCTTGCATCATGCCCTGGGGACAGCAATGGTATAGAGCATAATGCGAAAGAAGGATGAATAAGGGGGTGGAGGGGGGAGGGGGAGGAGGAGGAAGGGGTGAATGAGGTGAGGCACGACCGTGGCTGTTTCTTGCGCAAGTACACCGTCGCGAGACCAGACGCTCTGGCGTCCAAGCAGCTCTTTTTCTTTTTATTCTTTCACACTAGTGCAATCTCTCACTCTTCTGCATGATGCAAGAAACTGGCAGACAGTTGGGGGAGGCTTGTTCACGCATGCAAGAGTATTGTACACTTGTGTAAATGTACGTGGATTAGGCAACAATCGGTGGATGGATGAGTTGGGATTTTTAGAGGTGGAATGGGGAAGGGGGGGGGGGATTCTCTAATTCAGATGAGTTTTTTTTTTTTTTTTTTTTTTTTTTTGAGAAAATGAATAAAATGAAGGGAATGATTATTGTAAAATATTGTTGTTTTAGAGAAAAATCTCAATAGACATTTTTTATAAATGACAAAAATTTCTTTTGACATTGATCAAAAAAATGTGAATAATTGTCTTGTTGTAACATTTTATCGAGTCAATCAATCAATTTTTTTGTGTGAAAAAAAAAACGATACTTGAATATGTATAAACTTAATGGGATTGATAAATTAATCAGATTGGAAAATCTAGGGTGAAAATTAAAATTGAATGGGAAATTAGATATATTAACATTGGCTCTCTGTTAATCCATTATCATAGCCAACTTGAATTACCATAATCCGCCATCAAGATTCACGATGTGCTGAAACCGGTTGAGATTACCAAACTTATGTGCACGCATGTGCGTTATCATTTATAATATACCCTCGTTTCGTATCAAGTAAGCGTGTGATAAAGAGGCTTATTTAAATTAAGTTGAACATTCTCGTCAGCATATCACCACTTGTGTGGCGTGTTAGGGATTTTCTGTTATTAAGTTTTGAGATACTTGTCTATTATCTACAGGGTATGATAATGATGGACCAGTTTGAAGTATTGTGACATTATTTATGACAATCTAATTTAAGAAAAATTCTAAAATAAATTTTATCAAAATAAAACTCGATCATTTTTAATTTAAAAATTACTAGACCAAAATAAGTGACCATTTTCAAATTTTGGCGGGAATGTTTGTGGCCCTCTACAATCTCATCGTCTTCTCAAGCAAGAATTTATTCCCTAATCTTTGAAATTCTCTCAATATGTCATTAGACAAATGGTAATCCCATGTAAATGATCATTCCAGTACTTTAAGTGGCATGCCAGAGTGTCTGGGAACGTCGTTGAAAACCGAGTGACATAATTCTCGTTCCTAAGTCTCGTCCTAGGTGGGATTCCCCGTAGTTTCTACCCAATCCACCTCCCAAAAACCTTATATACTCCTCCACAATGCTGTTAAACTCCAGTGTCTCCCTGTGCTTAGGAATAAACCTGAATTATGTAACTTGAGAAACAGTGGAACATGACTGTTTGGCATTGCTGACGATAATCTCTCACCTCATCTATTTAAACAACGGCATTTTTGTTTTGTGTTGTGGTATATTGGCTCAAGAAGTTGTTTCAAGCCAAAATGAAGAGAATTAAAAAAAAATAAGGCACATGTTTTTTAGTATTTTAACGAGAGACTGAAAGAACAAAGGAGGCTTTTCACTTTTGAAATTCATATGGTAAATAAAATTTGACATTGAGACGATGTTTTTTTTTTCTTTCTTCTTACTTCTCCACTTGGCACTGACAGACTGTGACGAGAGTTCATTTCTTTTTTTTTTTTTTTTTTTGTCATCCACGATTAGAGGAGTGTCTAAAAGTGAATATGATTCAGAGTATGTCGAAAATGACGGGTGTAAGGTCAGACGAGGTGACATTGTACATGGTTGTATATATAGAGTATTTAAAAATATGTGAGGTGAGGCTGTGCATAAAGAGAGGAAAAAAAATTATGACAAATTCTTGTTTCTTTAAAAAGAAAAAGAGTAACATGAATAAACTATTAACTAATTAAAGTCAAATAAACCTAAAAGTTGATCATCATCAAAACTATAAGTCATAAAAACATTTAGCTCAGCTGACTTATCTTCTAAATCATCACATTGGAGCGCGTCTCACCCACATTTTATTCTTTACATTCATATAGCCATGTGAAAAGAAAAGAAACCATTCATTCTACGGGGAAAATCACTCGCACGGTGGTAAATTTATCGTATGAGGGAACATAAATAAAAGGGAATGGGTGAAAAATATGACTGCGCGGTTTCCACTCCTGGGGTAAACGAGAGAGGGAGAGAGAAAGAGAGAGGCAGGAATCTCGTGCAATGAATCATGTTAAATGTGTATGGGCGTGCAATACTGAACAACCTCACTATAAGTGAACTGCGTATTCAACGTTGCACCCGAGTTTCAATTGATTCAAATCTGCGGGAGTTCTGCCCGAAAGAGACGACTTGACTCAAATATTTAATTTACTTGATTTAAGTAGGATGATTGAGATTCTGTCAGTCCAGTCTTCTGACTCACTACTACTTCACTCACGTCGTGAGATACTTGGATAAAGTCACATGTTACATTTAAAAAAAGTTGTGATTCAAGTCGAATTTCCTGACTTGATCCATTTTCGACTTGAATCCAGTCGAAACGGAATCTTTACTATTGAAGAAGTGAGGATAGACGTTGAAATGGAAAATAAACGAAATTATCAAGGACAGATTCAATTCAAGTCGGGAGCTACATACTTGAATCACGTAAAGTACCGACTTGAATCAGACATCTTCCGACTGATTCAAGTCGAAAATAGGAATGAGGTCTTTCTACCTAAAGCAACCTGATTTCCTGCTCATGGTGAGTCGAGGAATCGGATTGATTGCAGCAGAGTCATCTTACTTGAATCAAGTCGTCTATTACTTGAATCAAATCACGAAATATTATAATGAATTCATGATGTACTTGAATAAAGTCTCGAGATACTTGAATCAAGTAGACAAATGTTTGGATCATCATCTCCATATGCTATTTTTCAACCCAACTCCATCTAAACTGTCTCCAATTACTTGAAATGTTGAGAATCTCGACTTCTTTTTCCAACTTCAATCAAGTTCTACTTTCTATTTCAATTTTTCGGAAACCCTAAAACCTCACGATACCTGTAAAAATCCATAAATTGTTTATTTCTTTTCTAAAAGCTGAACAGATTAGTTCGACAGGTAATCAGAGCGAGGCTGTCCATGCTGTGTAGTTTTCCCATAAAAAGAGGAAAAAAACGGAAAAAAAAACCAAGAAAAAACCAACAGAGAGATAAAACATTACGAATGGCCGTGTACATGTATTACCGAGTTGGCAACAGGTTTATCTGTATCGAAGTCATAAAGACGATAATCGACAAACACGCTGGGAAGAGCGCTGAATTATGCGATGCGAAGAGTCAAGTCCCATATTACGTGTATGCTTTCCTCCAGAATTACATCAAATTTCACGCAAATATACCGTACACTGCAAAGTGCGAAAAGCCAATTGTAGAGAGAGAGACTGATATATTGGTTGGAGATGGTGAAAGAGGCAATTTGACGAGTACACGCTATGCTACTTACAATGCCAATGGTACAATCATTCTGCACTAGTACTGCCATTAATTATCTCGCTGAGTAAATTCGTGACAGGATGAGTGAGCATTTGTTATCAGACATTGTTAAGTCATGTATCTCATTTTGAGAATCCATTATCTACCCCTTTCCAGTTACAATTTCTCGCTAATTATGATCCCTCCACAATTGTCAAGAGATTCTATTCAAGGAAGTGAATGGTATTTATTTCAATTGTCTAACAAAATGGTCTCGTTGGGCTTTTAAGGGAGGTTATAAGTCAGTGATTTGTGTATCTGTACAATAGAATCACGTGGTGGGTAGGTATATATAGGCACTCTGTGGTGTTGAATTACCACTGTTTGGTACACGCGAAACAATTAAGATTGGATATTCTACTGGGCAGTTATCGTGTTACAAACAACTTTTGAGTGGAAAATCGAATGGGTTTCTATGGTGTATATTACTATTCAATTTACAGGTTTCAATTCTATAATTAATGAAGTGGAGAAAACAATTCGTGATTAAATTTATTTTTTTTCTATTCAAAATGTAATGCAATAAATTATTATTATTATTATTATTTTAAGATAATTATTTTTCCTTTTTCTGCAAAAAGAAAAAAAAAATTCTGCGTTCCACCACTTTACTGAGATGTAATGGAAATTTGGAATGTTCTCATTGTTTTTGTCTGTTGGAAAAATCTCTCATCCAAGAGTTTTTCTCCAACATTTGCAGTCTGATGAAGATCATTTGATTACACCGTAATTTCGCATAAATATTATGTTTCACCGCTTTATGAACATCTGTGGATTAACCACAAGGGAATGGATAGTTAATCATACGTTTCGCTAATCGAATGTCAGAACTAAAGATTCACGGGATTCATTTATACTGTAGTCATTGATAGTCATCAAAACGGCAATACTAACCTTCTAGTATAACATACATGATTCCGGTTACTCTAACTTTTCTGAATAATTCTCCAGGACACTCTGATGGAATTCCAGTAGGGAAATTAGTGGCAGAATCATTTTGACGAATCGAAAGAGATATCATTTGGGATATTTTGCCTTTTGACAGTTCCCCTCACTTTTGACATAGTAGGACACGTTTTTTTTTTGCTGAAAATTTAGGGGGTAATTCTCCAGGACCCCCCGATAAATCTCCAATCGAGAAATTGAATGCATAAACCTTTTGGCATATCGAAAAAAAAAATCAAAGTCGAAACCTCAAATTTCGTGAATTAGGCCATTTTGGATATTTTGCCTTTTGACACTTGCCCTCGCTTTTTCTACAGTAAAACATGTTTCCGATTTGTGATTTCCCACTAATGGTGAGTAAGGGGATCGGATTGATCGGAGCAGAATCACACTTGAATGAAATGAATTATCCACTTGCATCAAAACCTTCTTCTTGGGGGAACCCTCAGTCCTAAACACAAACGTATGATTAGTCATTCCATACCAAACGAAACCAATAAAACAATAGAAGAAAAGAACACAAAATCTCGACAGTACCAAACTAGTCCACCTTATGACTGGAATCCCATGAGTAATGTCCAAATCACCCAAAACGACCAAATGCTTTCACAGCTTGAATGCCCGTCGACATTGCTAAATGCCGAGTTTAGAATAATCAAATTTTCTTAATTGCCCCAAAACTTTGAATAAGAAAAGTTGAACGGAAATATTTAGACTGACCATTCAATATTTAATCCAAAAATGATTATGAAAAATTGGAGAAAATTTTATGGGATTGGATCGACGTTATAAGATTCAAAAACTTTCAGCTGAATTCCGTCTATTTTCTTCTTTTTTTTTACCTTATGGTTTTTTCTAGTTTGGTTTTTTTTCTTTCCTTCTCCTTTACGTTCTACTCAATACGATCGGAGTCGGTGTGGCCTTCGACCTCGGAAAAACGTATCTCATCGGCCTTTCCTAGATGTTGGCAGCCAGCCAGTAGAACAGGTGCAGTCACCTCGCCGGTGAGAGGAGGGGAGAATGGTGGAGATTATAGAAAAACCTGCAAGCGTGGCACATCTTTGCTTTCTTAAAGCGAAAATTCACCTACCTCATAACGTCTGCAGAAAATTTGACTCGAATTTTCTTGTATGAGCAAACTTACTCATGCGTTATACTCACATATACTCATAATGTATGCTCGGGGTTAACAGGGCTTACTTTCATCGAGATTCTTGGAGATATTAAATGTTTAATGTGTACATAATCTATTAAACTTTATCAACATACTTGCATTTATACTCCAGAATGAAATTAGATTTTGATGAAATGGTGAGGTTTTTGATTACACTATTTTTCCAATTTTCTTTTTGATGTTGGAAAACTGATAATTATCAATTAAATTAACATTAATTGTTAATTATTAACATGATTAAAAAAAAAATGTCATTTCCTTCTCCAACTTGAATAATTTTCTATGAATAAACAAACTAATAAAAAATACTATTAAGCTATTTTCCAAAAAAGAAAATGAGATAGAAAAATAATTCTCTATAAACACATTTCACTCCAGAAACTTTCCTATTCAGAAATCCTCAAATGTTATAGAGCTGAGGGATAATAAAACGTTGGAAAAAGATCCTGGATTTTCTTATTTGAGAAAATATAACCAACTCCTTTCTCCATCAAGATCCCCTCCAGTCAATTTACTCTCAAAAACTTATGGATCCATTCGACCTCGCACTCTTTTCAAACGTCCTTTCACGATATAGGTTCTCTTACGAGCGATCCAAACGCGGAAGTTACTCACAAATAACATGCAATCAGCTAAAAGCATATTTCACTTCTCACCTTTTGTACAATTGAAAAGGCAAAGTGAAAAAGTATGTTTCACTGAATTCAACGAAAAATTACAACTCACCGAATGTGCCCAATTTTTTTCTACCCTCAGCATCATATTTTCATTTTTTTCCGTTATCGTCTGAATTTTTCGCACATTGATTTCAATAAAAAATAAAAATAAAAAAACATATTTGAAAATTGATAAAACTCGATTCAAAGTTTTATCAACTCTCCCATTGCAATTTATCAGCGATGACGTAAACGCGCTGGTGCACAATTCTATTTCAAACATTTTCTTCTTTTTCTCTTCTTGGAAATGTGTTATTCTCTGGAATCAGGCCAACGATCAGGTGCAGTCACCTCACTCTTCAGCGTCACACAAGTTGGAGTTTTCATATAATACTCAAGTTTTTTTTTTTCATTCTTTCGCTTGTTACATTCGCTGACGTATCATTTTTTTCTTTCATTATTATTGTTATTGGATATTATTTTTGAGCAGTTATGCTTGCAGAAATTTCATCTTTTTTATTTTGAAAGGGAAATGATTCAGAGTATCAGGTAGAATATCTCAGAATCCAAAGCAGATAGCGAAATTTTTGTTGACTACCTTTTTTATAGAGCGAAAAAATTCAGAGATATTGCATTACAAATAATTGATTGATTTGACGAATATTGCAAATATTCAGACGATTCGTCCCAATTTTACAAATACTGAAAGTTCTCTTTATTCAAAGTACAATCCTCTGCTCTCCAAATAATTGATGAGGCGTGAACGAACCGGAACTGAATGAAGAGGCTCTCATCGGTACGACATACATATCATGTACCTCATTTCGGTCTTCTTTCATCATCAAAAAAGAGCCCCAAACTAAAACGAGGGTCAATCGTGCTCCAGAAATCCCACAATACGCAGACCATCTCAGCTGTGGACAACGCGTGTCACTCTCCGACTAACGCTCACGGTTGAAGTATCTTTTGGGTACATTCAGTGGGGCTGAACTATTGTCAGTCTTCATCCCCGTGAATTTGAATGGAAAAGATCGGAAACATCTACCGACGAGTTTCCTACAATCTCTCACGAGTATTCGTTTTTCTCTTTTTCAACTGCAAAAGAGCTCCAAATTTTGCATCCTATTTGATGTCAGTTGCTTCGATGTGCGGTTCAAACAATATTCCACAAAAAAGTTTTTATTCAGGTAGAATTTTCCGACCTGGCCACTCTCTACCTGAATCAGGTAGATTATCGACTTGATTAAGGTCGATGAAGTCGACCTGATTCAAGTCGAAAAAAACAACATTCAAATTGAGTTGATTCAGGTAGAGTTTGACTTGATTCAGGTAGAGTTCAACTTGATCAGGTAGAGTTCGATTTGAATCAGGTAGAGTTTAAAGTATTTCTAGCTGAATCAACCTGATCTCCTACTCATGGTAGGTCGAAGAATTGGATTGATTGAGGTAGAGTCATCCAACTTGAATCCAGTAGATTATCGACTTGAGTCAAAACTTTTTTTTGGGTATAAAGAATCAGATTGACTCAAGACAAAAGTAGTCATTCCCTTTTCCGACTTGAATCAAGTCGTAAGATACCTGAATCAGGTCGGCAGCCTGCCTGAATCAAGTCGCTGAAGCAATTAAAAAATTTCCTATCCCAACTTAACTTGATGACTTGAAATGAGTCGAGGTTCGACTTTTGATTCAAGCCAAAATAAGTCAAATCGGCGGATTTGACTTGAATAATAATTGTTTTTCTTCTAATAGTGATACATCAATTTTTCGTATAACATCATGTCAAAAATAATTGACACTCTCGTTCACCCTCTCACGTTCACTACAAAACGCATAAATACGAATACAGGTAGACACAGTAGAAACAGGAAAAAAAAAACAACAATAAAAAGGGACAGGGGGAGAGGATTCTGGCACGTGAGTATACTCGGTGATAGTGTGTGCAGGGGATTTTTGGCTCGCTTGCAAAAGGTGCACCGAAACTATGAATCTCGGGGTGACCCCGGCCACCCTGAGAATTACGATCTTCTCTTATTTATCGTTATCGCCTTTTAAACCGTATTTTCTAGCTGTATATATACCGAAAATACAGCGAGGGCTCGAAACAAAATACATTAAAGAATGAAGATAAATAAAGGCTCGATGGGTGAAAATAGGCGGAGTGGTTGCAATTTAATACTCACACCTTCAACAACATTATTCACACTTTTATTTTCAATGGCTACAATAATTTTTGAAAAAAAAAAATATATATGTACGACCCATTTTGCCCCGACAATAATAAAAAAATTTAGTTGAAGAAATTTTTCATTCGATTCCATTGATTCCATTTAATTCAGTTGTCAGAAAACTAATGAAATATAAATAAAATACAGAGTTCTGAGGAGTAAAACGAGAATCCAGAGGTAATGGAACCGGAGATACATGTATACATATATTGGAATGAAATTTTAAAGAGCTTCGTAGACAAGATTCTCAGGTGCTCTGTGTTTTCTCCCAATTTTCAGGGTAGAATACAGTGAGGGCAAACGAGATGCTCCAGGCATCACTATGTTTCCTTCATTTTACCTCTTTCCATTTTCCCCCCATTGTCTCAGTTTCACATCTTTCTCTGTTACGATGAGCGCATCTAGGCTTTCCTGCATTTTCAAGGAGTTGTTGGTTGGATATCCTCACCACTCTAGTATTTCACAATTGTGTGATATATAATTTACATCAGTTGTTTTCTCTCTCATTTACTCCGATGAGTTTATTTATGAAGCTAGAGATATTTCATGAATTGTAATTGAATTATAATTTAACAATGAATTTTCATTGATTTATACATATTTATTAACGGAAATTATTCGATGAATGCGTTATTATATCAATCTACAATAATAAATAATTGTATTATCTATTTTTTGTGCTTCAGGCTCACAATACTCAGTTGAAACGCACGATGGTGAGTACAATTATCATGATTGAGCGAATCAGTTGATTATATTGAATATATTAAAATTAAAAAATGATATTAAAAAATTAAATTTTGCAATCTTGATGGATTCATTAATTAATTAAACAATTGATGATTGAAAACGTTCAGTTCATCTTCTCAGATATGAATAATTTATAATTCAATAAAGTGTATGTGAGAAAAGTGTGTATGCTCGATACTGATGCAACCTCTTACAACCTCACAGGGTTGTTCTTCGGTGGAGCCAAGTAAAAAAAAAGATAAGCGAGGGACGAGCCTTCATGTAACTGATGCAAACCAAGTAGAAAGTTTCACGACAGTTTTTTCCCACTTTATGGATTCAGATCTGGAATTCTATTTTCGTATCGGGTGGGTTTGGTCCCCTATTCGCTTCATTCACCATTTTATCAGAATTTTCCTTAGGAGATTGAGAAAATTGCTCTTTCTTTTAATTTCTCGGACAGAAGTTAAATTCGATATCTTCTTTATAGATTACAAAATTTTCAATAAAAAATGTCTTTCATTATTTTCACTGGAGATCACTTGTCTCTGAGATAAATTAATAATTATGAAAAAAAAAAGAAATTTTTCTCTCCATATACGATAAATTAATGGTAATAATTTCATGATAATATACAAAAAAAAAACCGGAAAATGAATGTAAAAAATATTCATAAGTCTGGTTGCGTAATTAACAAGTAACGAGAGTCCTTAATTTACGTGATTGGCTGGACCATCTTTCTCGGTAATTGGACACTTCTTCTTTTCCCCGTGGTTTTATGAATTCAGATAGGAGTATTTAAAGGGACGTTAAATATTTGGTATGTCGGTTGCCGGGTAGTAACGCGCTTGCGCTTGCATCCCTGGGATACACGGTTATTTGTACCCTTCTTCACTCGATATCACTGTCTCACTCCACCATTTCCAGCACCTGCGCCCGCCCACTGGGCACGAAGGTGGGGGAGTCAAAACGAAGTCGAGGGATTCCTCTCTCTGTCTCGCGATAACTCCTTCGCCTGGCGACAGGAGCTGAATAGACATCCCCTTGACGTTGCGAGGGCCATTCATCTATCGATCGACATCGAATATAGAACTCTGACTATGTAATCATTCATTCCCCCGGTAACAGTGACTATTCCAGTTGCATATCAACTTTGTGGAGGTTTTGTTGATAATTTGATGAAAAAAAATTTGTTATTACCTATTTAAACTTAATTCGAGGGCTTTTATTTCGAATCTAAGTTTCTATTTTCTTACAAAACTATTACAAATTGAAAAATATTTCGAGTGAGCTTGGAAAGATACTTGAGTTCTATCCTAAAACTCTCAATTCGAGTTTTTTCAAAATTATTAAATTGAATATTTTGAAAGAATTCTCTTGAATCGAGGTCGAGAGACTCTTGGGAATGTTTGGAACTCTTCGGGTAGACTCGGAAATATTCGGGAGGCTCCGGAGAACGTTCGGTTAACTCCGGAAGACTCTCGGCAACTCTCGGCCACCTTCGGAAAATTCTCGGGAATTTCCGGAAGCCAATGGATTCACAATCATAAATCGAAATGAAAGGATCAACTTGATATCCTTTTCTGAAATATACTTTCTGATATTGTTTAAATTTTGGTAAAATGGCGGTTTAAACTAGAATTTACGACATTCTAGCGGTAAATTGTCTGCAGGCAACTGACTACAGAAGAAATCTGCCGATACCCATATATTCGTGAATTTTTGGTGAGACCAAAGTGAGAGACGATGGGTTGAGGCTAGAGTAAGATTTTCAACCCCGAGACTTATTCTCATGTGAAGCCCCCGCAGCATAAGATATTCAAATGAAACGTCTCTCGGTGGTTCCTCGTATATATGGACGACAAAAAACGAGTATAAAGAACGAAGAAAGAGAGGTGCTGCTCTCTTTATTGGGTAGGGTTTTACCCGTACGTTAGTATATGGCTTTATACAAAAGGCGCCGCTGACACAAGAGACGGAATATATTGTGCTCTGACAATTTCCTTAACAATGTGAGGATTTTCCTTTTGAAGAAAATTGAAATGCAATGTGTACAGAGAGAGGAGACATTTCAAGATGGAAATTTTTCTCGACTTCTTTTCAATTTTCTCTGACAATTTGATTGGTTTTTGAGGTTATGTCGAGTAGATTCAAGAATATTTGAAAAAATGAAAAAAAATTTCTCTCTTCAATTGAATAAAAACAATGGGTGCCCCATTTTGCCCCAGTAATTTTTATCAAAGATGTATATCATGATAGATACTTTTGATAAACTTCTTTGAAAAATGTCAAAAACAAGTTTTTCCGCAGTGTGAAAAGAGTAACTGGGGAGATATATCGTCTTGGCCTAGATTCAACCGATAGATTTTATGAAAAATTCGTTTGGCGCTATCTGGGGCGAAAGGGGAATCCCCTCTTTTCATCGGAGGATACTTATCCATGGATGAAACGTTATCGTCATTCTTCAGTCACTGATTATGTTATTCATAACCACAAATGAACATTGTTCTATCCTCAAATTATTGTATAATTATTTCATTTTTTTCAAGAGAAGAATTTCTCTCAATTCCTGGAAAATGTATTAATTAGAAGAAAAATATCCATTTTGCCCCAGTCACTATTGAAATATTACGAAATTTCGTTCAGATGAAATTCAAAGTTTTTTTGAAAATATTAGGGCAAAACGGATTATTTTTAAATTGAGAAATTACTATTTTTCTGTATTTTTGTCATAATTAAAAAAATTAATTTGCGAGACCGTAGCTTATAAAATTCCACGAAACTTAATTCCCTGATTATTATCTCCATAAACGCGGAAAATTTTATTAAATTCTAGCGAAGAAGAATCCCGGAAAAAAAACTGCCAGATTCATCAGTTGAAATGAAAGGCATTTGTTTTAATGAATGCATGAGAACTAGGTACAATGAGAATGTGCAGATGAAGAAAAATGGAAAATAGAGTGGGAATATACTGTACGAATACTGTCGTGAAAAAGACGAAAAATATTGAAAACTCGGTTGATAATTTCTCCGCTAAAATAAACAATTTTTTTTTTTTCAACCAACCGCACATAGTGAATATAAATGAAGTTTCCAGTCATATCTGGAGGGCTCAGACGAACCCCGAGAATAATATTCGATATACCGAGAGCGGCTTTTGAAATTGTATAGTTGCATATATCGATGAGAAATATAGAGAGTTGTGGATCATTATCGATACCCCATTCCACTCGATGGAAAACCACGGTGATTAATATTCATGGAGGTGGTATCATGTTTCGTTCATCATAGTATTCACCTCTTAGTTCATTCAATCCTCATTTTCCCAGTTTATAACTATAAACGTTTATCCTTGAAACAGGCAAAGAGCAGTTTTCGTATTTTCCCACCTGCTTATGTCGGCAAATTTTCGAAGAAAATTGCATCTCAGGTGCCCTCTCATCGTCTACCCAAAAGATGATTTTAGCTGTAAGAGAGAGAAGGGGGGGGGGGGGGGAGCAGCGTTGTGAAATTTTAATTAAAAACTTTTATCCATCATCGCAAGACACACAACTGAGTGAACTCAACACCCAAGAAAAAAAAACAAAGTTTTGATTCAAGTCGATAATCTACCTCATTCAAGTATTAGGGTGACTCTACCTCAATCAATCCGATTCTTGGACCTACCGTAAGTAGAAAACCGGATTGATTCAAGTAGAAAGATGTCAGTCCGTTTTTCGACTTGAATCGAGTCGAACTTTACCTAATTCAAGTCAAACTCTACCTGATTGAGTCAAACTCTACTTGATTCAAGTCGAACTTTACCTGATTCAAGTCAAACTCTACTTGATTCAAGTCGAACTTTACCTGATTCAAGTCGAACTCTACCTGATTCAAGTCAAACTCTACCTGATTGAGTCAAGCTCTACTTGATTCAAGTCAAACTTTGCCTGATTCAAGTCAAACTCTACCTGATTGAGTCAAACTCTACTTGATTCAAGTCGAACCCTACCTGACTCAAGTCGAACCTTACCTGATTCAAGTCGAACTCTACTAGATTCAAGTCGAACCCTACCTGACTCAAGTCAAACTCCACTTGATTGAATCAAATTCGGGGCAAAACGGGTAATCTTTTGATTTTAATTTCAATAGCTTTTCATCTAATAATTTCGAATTTTTTTGGAAAAAAAAAATCTTTCTGTTTTAAAATTCAGTAGAAGAAAATAATAATAATATCCCACTTGTCAAGCAAATTTCAATTTCGCCATAAAACCGACCTCTCAAAATTTAACGATGCAGCTGCAACATACGTGCAGGTCCCCTGGCAACAGCGAATGCTCGTTACATTGGCTTCAACTCGGCTGTTGCATTTCCTCCCTTTTAGTTTGGCGGCACGACCTTGTGGCCATATCATGCCAACATAAAACCCTACCTAACCTCATCCCTCATTGACGGTTTTCACCAATGGATGGATGGTCATATTCCCATATAGCACTTGCATCCCGTCTTACAGGACTACACGAGTTTCTCCTCAATCTCGTTATTTTTACGATCTGAAACTATCAACTGAAAGATGTATTAAATTCCTCGGTCTTGAGGATCGATTTATCGAGCTCGATAGTGATTTGATATTCACATCGTCAGAGAATTTATAAAAATTACCCTATAAGTATGAATTATGCTATTTTTCTTTCATTTATGAACAAAAATTGAGTAAAAACTCATTTTGAACAATAAATATTTGATCAATGATAGATTGAATCAAAAACCCTTTGAGCCATCTCATTCTATACCATATCCTCGTTTATTCCCTAGCCAATGGCACCTTTCTCAAGGCATTCTGTACCATGACACCGGCCATTTACTTTGTCTGGAATTCTCCCTTCTATCGCTCTCGTGAGCCCTTTAAAAGTTTAAAGGGCCACTCCTTCTCACTGCTCTTTCTGTAGATCTGTGGAACTTTAAGGCCACCGAGGGAGAAACTGCAGTTTTACGAGGGCACGCTTGATGGCATGATGACTGTTACGTTTCATTCAGATGCCAGCAAAATAACCCAAAATTATTTGACAATTTGAGATAATTCTTTTGTTATTATCTCGAAATCTGAGGGAGATAGCAAAATTTTTGTAGATACGTTTTTTGTAGATCTCATTCTTCTCTACAAAAAAGGTCTTTATCAAAATTTTGCCATCTCTCTCAGATTTCAAGATATTCCCAAAAAACTAATCTCTTCTAGAGTGAAATGTTCTACAATGTATCAACATTAGCTTGGAATACATTTAGAATTGTCACTGACCTTGCCCAAGTTTAGAAAAAAGGTATCTCAAGCACCATAGTCATACCCATCGCTCAGACACGGTATATACGAGCATCTGCCATCACCAGAATATCCAAAAGTGGGGGAACAGCCAGAGAAACACCAGTGGCTGTTTGTTATTCGTGTATGTACGCCTGTCTGTGTATACAGCTACTGAAAGAGAAAAAAAAAATACATTGACTATTTTTACGACCCAACCCACGTGACCGCGCACAACCGTTACGTAAATCGCTCGAGAGTTACCGGGATTACACTCAGAGTTGGCCAAAAACGTTATAAATATTTCTAGACACTCAATCGACTTCTCTGAACTTGTAATTAAAATTTATTGCATATTGAGAATTTGTTGCAGTGTAACAGACATTTTGACAGATTTTTTTGCCAAAAAATCAGAAAAATTCAATAATCAACTAAAGTCATGAAATTTGACAATTTACTCTCTCGAATCTCATTAAAAATCTAATTATCTCGATAATGAGTGATTACAGGGGAAAAAGTCAAGAGACTTTTTTGTTGGATATTTATCAAGCTACAAAAAAGGTCTTTATAAAAAATTCGCCATCTCCTTTCAGTATCAAGAAAGATATCCTCAAAAAAACTGATCTAAAATTCAATTTTCCTCTTGATTTGAAGATGATATTCTGTAAAATGTCATGGGCATGATGAAATCCAACTGTTTATACTCCTCCATAAATTTTCATTATCACCTCAAAGACCGTAGAGCCCGTATACATGACTTTGAGCATTAAAATCCTTCTGGAATATCACCCAGACTCGATATCATCACAATGATATTCAATTTAATGATAAAAATTTCTCATGATCATTGAATAGAGCATTCTAAATGATGAGGTGAGTTGAAAATCCGTTGATTACTATCTCCTGTAACTGGTGTATCCAATTCCATGATGGACTTTATCCCAGCAGCAACACACGCGAATATCCGTTATTGGTGACTATAGCCCACAAATTATTTCCTAATTTTCGGATTAATTCCAACGATTGCACAGTGTGTGGGAGTCTATATGGGCTCTCCCATATTCTACTAACTAGCTGATCCATATATACCAGTAGGTAGTGGCCTTCCACCTGAACTAATACCCTCGAGATGACGATGTGGAGGCCAAAAGGCCGCCAGCACCGTCGCTTCCCTCTCGATAAGGCTTTATCCTCGTTAACTGCCCCACCATTTCCACTCGTTCGCCCTTATAAATAACAAGAAAATGGCGTGGAGTTCAGGAGAATATTCTTTATTATTACGTGCATTTCAAGGGCTTTTAAGTCATTATTCTCTTTCTAAAATTGATTGTGAAAATGTAAAATTTGATCAATTTTTATTTAGAACTAAATAGTTTTTTGAGGATATCTCGGGATCTAAGAGAGATGGTGAAATTTTGATGGAAACCTTTTTTGTAGATCTCATTTTTCTCTACAAAAGAGGTTCCTATAAATATTTTGTTATCTTTCACCAATACCGAGATATTCAGCAAAAACTGAATTCTCGATGGATCAATTGATCCCATTTTCTCTTTATAACTTGTACAGTTTATATTATAAAACTAATCAGATAAATGATTCTCCAAATACATTTAACCATGACGAAGTAACATGGAGTATAAAGATGGGTATTCAAGGCGGTGGCGCCAACTTTAGCTCATGCCTTTAGCCGTTCTGGAGCTGTTTTGCATACTGGAATCCTCCTTTCTCGTAGACGAGGCTTTTGGTTGTCAGGCTTAACGAATTTTCGTAATACGCGAACCGTGTGATGGTGAAATGGCGAAAGGGGAAAAGGAGTGAAGAGTAACTTCGTTTTCCACTTGCAAGGGTTGAATGGTTTGGAATAATTTATAATTAACACAGACGTGACCCGGGCTGAATTGAAATTAAAGTTTAATTATTGGATGGCATGGGAGAATTAGAAGTCTCATTCGATCTGTGACGATAAGATTTATTCTCACTTCTCTATTCTGATTCAGGTATAGAGTTTGACTTGAATCAGGTAGAGTTCAATTCAATTCAGGTAAAGTAATTTCCAAATATTGCAAATTCTAAATTAATTACAATTAATTCAATTAGCTTAAACGAATCCCAATAGCTGCAATTAAATCTCCAAGAAAAAATCCATTAATGGAAAATTATTTGTTGATAATACATAAGAAAGACAGAATTTATCCGGTAATTACTTCTAGTAATCTCTGCATTCCCAGATGTGCACTCCAACCCATTCTGGTCAGTGAGAATGAGGGGGAGGAGGGAGAGGGACAGGTTGGCTCACACGTTATTCCTCTCTTCCCTCCCCCCCTCTCCTCTTTATTTCTCGCTCATCTCGCACTGTTTCAAACGATAATTGCAGACTATCGGCCGTCGCAAATCGCAATTCTGCGGTTGAGTCGAAAGAGCACAAGGGACGATTACAACCATTGAGAACGTAATCGCGTGTGCACACCGGTAACTTTCCGCTCAACCTTCTCGCTTCTTATTCTCCTTACTTTTCCCCCCTCTTCTCACCTGATCCAAACACCGGAAAACATTTTACGTTTCTTGGTACAACAGCATTCTTTCATTTTTTCCCTTTTTTTTTGTTTTATTTAATAATTTTATGGAATTTAATTTTCTAAATAATTTCACAATTGAAAAAATCACGGAAATTTCATAAAATTTTGCCATTTTTTTCCTTCTTTTTTTATGGAAATAAAATTTTTGAACAAAGAAAAAGAATTTTTTTCTGAAATTTTCTTTCAATAAAATCCTCAAAATAAATCCCTTTACAATACCCTGGAATATGTTCCTTGTCCCATGAGAAAACGTACAATTGACACAACAAAAAAAAAAAAAAAAAAAAAAAGTAATAAAAATTTTATTTAATAGCACTGGTCGATGCCAACTGCCATTCACTTTCATCGAATTTCCCGCAGACGTCAACTATTCCTTTCCCTTTTTCCCCTCTTTCCCCCCCTTGTCATCCCTCGTTCAATGTTCTTTAGCCTCCCGCAGCTGCTGAACAACCTTTTTCTCCCCTCTCACCAGAGACGCGAGTTCCCGGAAAATGGTTTACGATCATTTCCTCCAGTTTAATGGGCCAGTTGCTCCCTCTTCCATATACCCGATTGCCAGCCGAACAGAGACCACCGACTACCTCTACCATCATAGCTTTATGCCTATTTTCTACTCTCTTTATTCCTTCACTGTCCTGTTTCTTTTTTTTACGATCCATGGTGAATGCAATTCGTTGTTACGAATAGTTTTTTTACTTTTGTTGGGTCAGTAGGTGCTGGGCTCGGTTTATTTACAATGATTTATAACTTTTTTTTTTTCCTAGATTTTTACACCCCAAGGACAAAAAAATATAAATTGAACTGAAAAACAATTTTTTTTTTTAATTAGAAAATTGAATTTTGAATTTAAAAAAATGATCCATTTTGCCCCAATATTTTTTGAAATATCACAAAAATCAAGTTTCAATTGATCAAACGTTTTTTATCTGATTTTGGAGAATTAATGGAGCAAAATAAATTGAGTTGACTTATCTCATTTAAATCTCGGTACTTACTCCCTATTTTATTTAATTAGCAAAAAAAAGGACAAAAAATTGAGGGAAAGAAAATTACTAAAAAGTCCGTGGTAATGTGACTGAACTGAATTTACTGTAGTTGAACATTGTTTCAACTCTCACCCGCATTGGGGTTTACTGGGTTAGGGTATCTAGAGTAGAATGCCTGGTACTTTGGCGTCGTTCCAAGAGGCCTCTGGGCACCCCCCAAAACGCGTAAGCGCCATTTTTAGTGCGACAAACTGATATACGCGAAGGGAAACAGGTCGTACTCAACAAGAAGTGAATTATTCCGACAATTCTCACCAATTTGCATTCAATTGTCCCTCGACTTCACCTCGAGAAAGCAAAAATATATCATTCTATTCCGTCATTAATTTTTAGTTTATCTTCAGTTGAAAAATAAGTTCTGATTCAGGTATAATTTTACGATCTGGCCGCTTTCGATTTGTATCAGGTAGAGTTTCAATTTGTCGAGAAAAAAATTTCAGATCGATTCAATGACTCAAATCAGGTAGAGTTTGACTTGTATCAAGTAGAGTTTGACTTGAATCAGGTAGAGTTTGACTTAAATCAGGTAGAATTCGACTTTAATCAGGTAGAGTTTGATTCAAATAAAGTAGAATTCGACTTAATCAGGTAGAGTTCGACTCAAATCAGGTAGAGTTCAACTTGATTTAGGTAGAGTCATCCTACTTGAATGCGGTAAATTATCAACTTGAATTAGATGATTTTTTTTCGAGTGTTGTTTCAATAATTATTTCATTAAAATTTGAGAAATTCCAGAGGAAAAATACAAAGTTTCAACGTTTTTCTGTCATTCAATAATTCCATTTCCTACCTCTTTTTCTCTTCCTACCGAGGACAAAGGTAAAGGTATGCCACTGAGCCGGAAGTTGAATCAAATGCAGTATACACCAAAGGCTATCGATCGGTTGAGTTCACCATTTACTTTTTTTCCAAAGATAATGTGAAAAATATTTTCTCCCTCACGTACGGAGGAAATTGTTGAATGAAGAGTGGTCACGACTGCAGGACTAACACAATAATAATACAAGAAAATATATAAGACGTGAAGATTTAAAATTATTCAATTTAATTTAACAAAAATTCAATCCTCAAATGGAAAATTTTTAATCAATTGAATCCCAAATTTCTGTTGATTGTGTAATTTCCTCGAGAATAAGTGACTTGAGGAAAAAATGTCAAAAGACCTTTTTTGTTGCCAATAAAATGTTTAATAAAAAAGGTCTCATGACATTTTGTCCAAAAATCACTCGTTATAGCGATAATTCAATCAACAAACGAAAATCTAATTCATTAAACTGAATTTATCTCATTACATCAAAATTCAACCTCAATTTTATTCTTTCAAATATACTCTATCGTCACGCGTCCCAATTCTCTGTATAGTCTCTAGTCTAAACCTAATATTTTCACAGCCGTTCCACTTCATTTCAGTCAAACTCTTGTTTTCATAATAGAACTCGTGTGTCTAGAATGTGAATAGTGAAAAGCTAAACACCAATGTTTTTTTCCCTATGAACTGTATTCTCTGATCGTGCAATGTGGTATCTTGTAGAGTTTATCATAACAGACACTTTCAATTGGTAAAAGAAAACTCTTAATTGCGTATTTAAACGAGAAAAGAGACATTTCAAAAGTTCATTCACTCCATTTATTGACTGAAGTGTTTGAATAAGATAAGTCAATTCAACTTGATAGCATTTTTCCAAATATCTTGAAATCTAAAGGAGATAGCGAAATTTTCATAGAGATCTTTTTTGTAGAGCAAAATGAGAGCTATAAAAAAGGTCATTACAAAAATTTCGCTATTCCCCTCAGATTTCGAGATACTCACAAAAAAGTAAATCGGTTTTTAACGCAAAATCGAAAATTTTCCTGAATCAATTTGCAACTGAATAAATAATATTCAGAACGGAAAATTTTCCAATTTTATTCAACTGGAATACTCTCGTTTGAGATTCATCTATGATAACAATTTGAAATAATTACCATAATCAATACAATCGCCCTAGGAAATCTATTAGTCATGCTTTTCTGGTTAAACTACGTCAAAGGCAGTAATCTCAAATCACTAGAAAATTTCTTTTTTCTTGCTCGCATTAATGGACAACATTCAGGGTCAATTGAACTATCGCTGACTCAATATTGAACTTGCATCACACGAGTAATTACTTATCCGTGCATATTGAATCAGTATTTCACGACTGGTTTAAGAATTAGACGGGAAAATTGGCAAAAAAATTCCTCAAAAAATTTAAATATTTCATGATTACAAAATATTTAAAAAAAAGTATTGTAAACATAATTTTTGAAATTTTCGCAAAATTTTCTTTTCCTCTGTTCGGGTGTAATTCGCGTGGGCAAACTAGCATACAGAATGTCAGTGCATGCAATCAATGTCGTGCCACACTCCTCATTTATGTATAGAGATGACACATATAGGACGCACCCGTAGTTGCCTAATCACTTCTCTCTGTATCCCTCCCACTTATCCCCCTTCCCCCAAACACACCTCTATTAATTTTCCTTCATTTACTCCCTCACACACAAATACTCATAAACACCCTCCCCTCGTATCTTACTTGAACTCAAGGCATCTCTCACGTTCAAATGTCTACTCAACTGTATATCGCAGACAGTCCGGCGTCGGTGCAATATCTCGGCTTTATACTGGTCACGCGCATTACGTAAACATACACGTTGATAATTTTTCCCTCAGCATCATCAATTTTTATAAAATTTAAATTTTTTTGAAAACTACTGAGAATCATCGATAAATTTTACTACATTTTTTTTTAACAGTCAGTTTTTTCACGATTTAATTGACATTTTACTTTTTCAAAAATTCCATTTTGAGAATGAATTTTTTATTCTTAAAACACTCAACGACTTTAGCTGTATATCTGATGAGCTGCTATAATTCCTAATATGTGAATTTATTGGGTACGAAAGATGAATTCAATATTTTATTACATTTTTGTATCACAGTACAAATATTTGTTTTTCATCCTCTCCTATCTCGTTTCATATTTTTCTTTTCTTCGGATATTGGCAATTTTTCTGATATTTTTTTTTTTTTGTGTACTTGGGAGATGAACAGCAGAAGCAACTGAGAGTGATGGCGTTGGCGAATAATATTGAATATTCCATCCACCATTCTTATCCTTTTGGAATCATAGATGCTTTTATTGTAGAAAGAGGTTATTTTTGGGGTGTGTGTGTGTGTGTGTGTGTGGATTTTAGGGATTTCTTTTGTCTTTTGAAGGAGGAAATTTTACTGGAGACGCTTGGGCAACTGGAATATGCATGACAGAGATCTTGGGGAGGCTTTAAGATTGAGGAATATTTTTTTGATGGGGAAGAATGGAAAGGTAGAGGGGAATCGTTAAAGGAGAATGGTCAAACTTCAGTTGAGTTGTGTTAAGTGTATATGCGGATAAAAGTCGAAGTTGTGGTGATAAAAATCCAGTTGACACTGGAATATTTTTTATTCAGCATGAAAAATTTTCCAGAAAAAAAATCTGATTCAAGTTGGTAATGTACCTTTTCAGGTAGATTCAGGTAGAAAGACGTCAATCTATTTTTCGACCTGAATCAAGTCGAACTCTACCTGATTTGAGTTGTTGAATCGATCTGAATTTTTTTTTCCGACTTGATGCAGATTGACTGTAATTAATCAGATAGATTTTTCCAAATTAGGAATTTTTATTTTCACCTAATATTTCATATTTCATTCTCACATTGAAAATTCACTGAAAAATTGTTAATTTCATGTTTTTATTTTATTTATACTGTGGTGAATACTTGTTGGGTGAGAGTTAAGATCAAAGGACATACGTAACTGTGTCCTTTGATGTATTTATCAAATAGAATTTGAGTTTTCACCAGTTAAACTCAAGGTCTTCTAGCATCTACCACCTTCTATGGTTAGTCAAAGTTTGTCCGAAGGAGAGCCACCAGACGCTGGGCCACAAGGTGGTTTGATTTTACGATATAGTATAAGTGTATCCCTTGCACTACGGACTTTTGCTTGAATTTAGGGTGGGGAGGATAACGAGGCTTTTTGAAACTTAGAATGGAGTAAACTATCAAAGTTGAAAGCAAATTTCCAAGTTTGATAATAACGGGTGAACAAATAATAATTAATTGTTGGTGAGAGATGAATTATAGATTAATAATGATAAATAAATTTTTTCATTGAGGCAATTTTTTACGTTAAAATGTAAATGATAATTTTTGGCATTTGAGGTTAGAAAAATGATTGAAAAAATGGTAAAAAATGCAATAAGTGAAAATAGGACAAAAACTAATCAAGCGAGACAAAATTAATTAAACAAAAAAAGTAATTCTCGATGTAACAACAAAATGACACATTCTCCTTAATTTATATTAATAAACTAATAACCGTAGTATAAAAGACTTTACGACTTTTTTTTTCATTATCATAGTGAGAGAATTTAAACATTAATCTCTACATATTGCGGGAGGTCGTGGCACGGACGGCCTCGTTCGTACGACACTTGGCTGATATACGATAACAAAAAATATATCCCTCTTTCTCATACATACACTGTACGTCGAACCCGTGAGTCTTATCGTTCCGTGACTCGGGATGATAAAAAGAAACCCACGTATACCCGAAGCCAAGATAAGACCATATACATTTTCTCGGGTAATTTGTAGTTAGTACAGTGTTTTTGAGACACTGGTTATATACAGATCTTGGTGACTACACTCACTTAGCGTCTTACAGTAGAGTCTCCCTATGATTTCAGTTGGAGAAGGAGACTTTCCCCCACCACTTGGTTCTCACTGCAAAGCGAAACAGTAAGATTCTGCTCTCTCTCTTCCACTAGCGCCCTCGGCAGAAGAGTGGGGGGGCTCCGGGACGCTTCAGTACGTAGAACCTCCAGCCCCGAAGCCAAAATGTTATGGAGACTCCACTGTATCTTTAGCCAGTGGCAAAGAGAAGGAGTGGGGATGGGGTCTTGGTGTATTACCACAAGTCTGAGACAATAAGAGTGCATTATGATTTACGAGCAAGCTCAGTACAATCTTATCCGGTTCGCTCTATAATTGCACATTTCTCAAGTATCCCTTCTCCCTTCCACTGCCCCACTCCACCACCATCATTATTGGTTGTACCTGTTTATCCAAAATCACAAATATTCAAGAAATATCTTCCTTTATCAGTCATGGAAACAAATTTTTGTGGAAGTGGATGAGCTAAATTTACTCGAACAAAGTCAATTATTGCATCACTTTAATGTCAGTACTGAATACAATGGATTAATTAATTTTCCTAGCAAACAATACCACAAGTACAGTTCAACTATAATTGCATTTGATTTCATAAATCAATACTGAAACTTCTTGCTAAATTGCTTAAACTTCAATCGTATATTAGCTCTCTCATCTGACAACTTCTCCAAGTCTCTGGAGTCTCGTTAATAACAAGATCGCCCACCAGAGATTAATCATGCCCAATACAATTATTTCTATCGAGTGAATATATTATTTCTCACGATTCAAAAGAAAAATCAGTGAATGCATCATCAAATAATGGAAGACTGTTGGATAAATCAAACAACTCTGAGGACTGATGTTTTGTTGGTGATGTTTGGAATAAGTGGAAAAACGAAAATTGAAGAGAGAAAAATACAAAGTCACGGAATCTATTTCAGTAGTCGTCAAAGCAGAATGCCCCTTCTTTTTTAAAGTCTCAGAAGTGGTTCCAAATAGAAGTTTATTTATTCTGAAGACCCCGAACGGCTTGGACAATATTTGCTCGACGAAACCTTACCTCTCTATTGGTACCCGGTAAATATTCATGCATATATGCAGGTGTATGGATTGTTGAACGTATAGTATCAACCCAGGAAAATGTTGTCTTTTCATTAAATATAAAAAAATATATATTTCCATTTAAAAAAAAAAAAACTTTTTCAATTTAATCTTTGAGAATTTTCTCACTAATTTATGACATGATGGCTGAGAATTGATTTTATGTCAATATTTGAAGAATAAAATGTAAAGTTTTCTTATTCACTTGAAAAATTAAAGTGAATTTTTTTTTTTAACGAGAGAGACATGAAAAATTAATTGCATTACCATTCGCTTCGCAAGAATGAGAATTGAATTGAATGTCATCTGTATTAATTTTAACATAGCGACACCTCTTACTCGTCCAGACGAAAAGGTCTAGAATTATTATGCACCAGTGTGTCACAATGATAATTTATTAATTCTTCAAGTTGACGTATGCTGAGTGGTTCATTTCAAATTCACCAGACATACCGAGTGAACAGCTGTTGGAATATCGATGATTCAGGCATCACAATTTTGAGATATCACTCTAATACAGTAATTGAGTAATATTTCTTTGAATAATCGATGATTTTATTAACTAGTATTTTTATTATAAAAAAAATCATTTATTTAAAAAATTAAATTATTGAGAGAAATAATTTGGGAAGAAATAAAATTAAATTATGATGGTGAAAAATTTCCAATTCCATTAACTAAATGAAAAACCTCAAATCCCTTTCCCCAAATCACGTACTCAATTCCGATGAACGTAAATTTCAAATATCCGGTGAGAAAATTCATCGATCGAAGGTGGAAAATGAAGAGAAAACCATTTTACAGGTATACGCGCTGGAGGAACATGATTTCCAGGGGTCTATTTTTATGTTTTTTTTTTTCTTTTTTTAATTTCACGTCACAAATGTATCCAGTTGGCCGGCTATTTCCCCGGCGATTGGAGCGACTAACGCTATTTGGCCCTCGAGGCAATTTTCGAGAATTTCTCGTTCGTTACTTCCTCTATAACGCATCGAAAAATCCAGCCCCTGGTCACTCTTTAACCGAGGGAACATATTTCGATAAAGTGTAGAATTGCAATGAGGAATGATTCACGGAGTATACTACCGTTTTATAAATATGTATTGTGATATAATTTTTTTACTCACTCAGGTCAGCTTTCGAAAAATTTTACCTGAATCAGAATTTTTTTTTCTCTGGGTATAGAGAGCAAGAAGACAAAAGTCTACAGAGAAATTCTCTCTGCAATACCGAAATACTGTCTCACCCCACGAGAAATGTCTGAATCCTCGAGGTGAACGTTATCCGAGTGGCATTCAACTCAGCCCACCTATCGGATAACAAAATCCATTGTCTCCAAGCGTCCTCATCCTCTCGTCCTTTTTCCCCTGTCGTGTTATACTCCATGTATTATGCATTGAACGTGTGCATCTCCTTCGAATCGACTTGCGAGAAGTGCAGATGAACGAGTGAGTGAGTGTAAATGTTTTAGAACATGTACGAAAACCCCTGTATTTTTCATGAATATATTGACAATATTCATGCCAATGTATCAGATCCTCGAGTCTTTACAAATATTCAATCACCAAATTCCGAATATTTCATGGATAAATGTTCAATTGGTCAGAAGAATCATTTTCCGGGTCCTATTTTATTTTTTCGAGTCAATGGAAATTCAATTGTTTTACTCATTTCTTTTTGTTTTTCATTATTAAAATAATACAAAATTGAGAAATTTCCAATGATATTTTCATCAAATGAATGCATGAATTTTTCTCAATTGTTTATTCATTTTTCAATTTAATCACCCACGCGGATATTTATACATAATGATTCAAATATATTTTAAACACAGGAGATTTTTTCTATATAATAAAATAATATTAATAATTATTCGATAATTTAAATTTAACAATATCGACAAATTTTGATAATATGATTCATTTAATTGATTAATTAATTTTATTTTTTTTGATATGTTCAAATCAAAAATCCATAATAATTGAAGACAAATCATCTGCCCTCCCCCCCCCCCCCCCCCCCTCCACCTCATTTGTTGAGACCCACATGTTCAGGTTCATAACGCATTCTATTTACGATTTTTTTTTATTTTTTTTATTATAGAGGTACAACGTAGATATGCGGGAGCATTTATAGATTTATAGATGATAATAGGGGTGAAGTTGTAAGGGTTATTGAGTAGGTGGTGCTGATGCCGGTATTGTCAGAGAGAAAGGGGAATACATCGGTGTACGAAAACTCGTGCAACTCGTTGGATTGTCCACGAGATGGGGATGAGCATCAGTGAATTTTCCTCGTTTGGGGTTCACTGGGACATATCGATCCGAGGGAGCACACCCCACTGCCCTAACACTTGCGCCCTTTGGGCCATTTTGTAGGACCTATGAGAATAATATAATACTCGATGTTCCATTTGTGCTGAATTGGGGAATTTTGTTTCATTAAAATCGCATTTTTTTTGTGGGAATTTCCACCATTTTGTTCTTTTTGTGTACCTGAACATGAATTCACATAATTATTTTTTTGTGCAGAAAATGTATTAATTTAAATTGCAATTATCCAATTCGCGCCCTTTTACTCAATCCATTGATGCATAAATAGTATAGATGGAAAAACTCGGTATTGGATATTTCACAATTCTCAAAAGCTCGTACCCCTATTTCACCGTTTTTTCCGTACAAAAAGGAGCTCATTGCCGGTGGTAGGCGAGTCACGAATACTGAGGAAGGGCCGATGTAGGAAGGGCTATACTCTGACTTACAACTTGAGCTTTTTGGACGGATGTACCAAGGAAGTTTGCTCTCTTCTCCATTGAAACAAGTTTCCATTAAAAATGAGGCTTTAAATCACTCTATGCCAGCCCCGACTTCAGGCGCCAAGGGGACAAAAAAAAAATCAACTGTGTGTACTACCTCTTCTAAACCCCTCCCACCTCCCCCCCCCCCCCTCTTTCTCCATTCAATGTGCGCCTGGGTAAATGCAAGGAACCTTCGAGTGAAAGAAAATAAGGAAGTCGAGGGTTTGCGGATCTGAGAGTGAACAAAATAAAAAGTTGTCTTCAAAACTCGTGACCCAGGGAAAATGGAGAAAAAAAAAAAAACAAAACCCCTTTCCTCCTTCATCTTCGGCGTCTCGGAACGGAAAAAAAAAATTCAGACTTCGGAGAGGTAAATCCGGAGAGGAATTAGATACTGAATGGACGGGAAAAAAATCTCAGATTTCGACAAGTTGAGGTTTTGTAAGCATGAGGAATTACTAGTTGAGGAGATGTTTTGTTGGTGTTTGGAGCTTTTCGATGTAGTTACAAATACCAACTTGGCTACTTTGAAATCGTCTTGAGTGGATTAATTTTTCTTTTACAGAATTCACGTGATTTTATGAAAAATAATCCGCTTTGCCCCAGTAGTTTATGAAATATTACAAAATTCGTAAATTACTGGGGCAAAATGGGTTCTTCTTTTTTTATTGAATTTTATGTTTAATTATTATGTATTTTTAGGGGAAAAAAATCACAATTTTGAATCTCATCAATTTCACGAAGAAAAAATATTTATCCAAGAGTTAAAAACAGAATAACAGTGAATAATGAAATAATCAGTCGACTCCCCCATAATTTTCAAACTTGAGAACTCGCACTACTCGTGCACGCAATAGTTGCTCTCGACTCCGTTGATTTATCGTGGCCTCAACGCGCGCGTGAACGCGAGACTGCACCAAAGAGGGGGCAGCACCTCCTCCCTCCAATCTCTCTTTCTCGCTGTAAGAACTATCGTCCCGCGAAAACAACCGGCGAGACTCACTACTATACACGAAATATACTCATGGGTGTACGTCGCATCACGCCGTTATTCTTGATAAAGCCGTTGCGACCCCCATGGAGATGTAAATTACCTGTCGCCTAGAGTCGATTAATAATCGCGGAATATCATCCCTCGGTGAAAAATTTTACTCTTCTCACCTCAGTCTCCTCCCAGAGGGCACTTTTTCGTGGAAGACTGTGTACTGACAGAAATGTCGTCAACTTTCTATCCCACTTGGGCTTCATGAGGGTAATAAAAAAATTATAATGACATCAATTCAGAGATTTTTATCCACATAAATCAAGTAGATTCTCGACTCATTTCAGGTCGATGCAGCTGACCAGATTGATTCAGCGATTCAAATTAGGTCGAGTTCGACTCAATTTAAGTTGAGTGTAATTTGATTCAGGTATTTTCCCACTTTATTTGAGTCAAAAAAACTGACTTAAATCTGCCTATCTTCATCCAAGAGAAAAACTTTATGATTCAGGTACAATTTTTCGACCTGAACACTTACTACTTGGATCAGGTAGAGTTGGACTTGAATCAGATAAAGTTCGACTTGATTCAGGTAGAGTCAGACTTGATTCAGATCGAAGAATCAGATTGATTGAGGTAGAGTCATCCTACTTGAATGATTTAGATTATCGACTTGAATAAACTCGGAAAATACTTGAATCAAGTCGCTCAATCAATTGGAAGTTTCCTATCTCGATTTGATTCACGTCGGCTGCATCAACTAGAATCGAGTCAAAGTTCGACTTGATTCGAGTCAAATTCAGTCAAGTAGGGAAATTCGACTTGAATCAAAAAATTGTTTTTTATGAAAAAAAGAAATAGTCGCAACAGATCTAATGTTGGAATGAAATGGATAAAGGCAATAAGAATTACAATTGAGGGAAAATGTCTCTTGAAAAAATTAATCTGATATTTTTTCATTAATTCAACTTTTCCGTTGACTTTTTCTCATCATATTGAATTCAGGAATTCACTAGAGAGTAGGTTCATCATGAAAAAGGGCCACAAAGGGATGTTTGAGGGAATTAATTCGTGATGAGGCAATTACAGGGTCTTGGAAAATTTCATTTCACAGATCTTAATAAGGAGAGAGAGAGGGGTTGGCTCATTGAAGTGTAACCAGAATGGAGCAGAATGAGCCAAAAAGAATAGCAAAAGGGTGATCAAAGTTCAGTGGAGTTTTTAAAATTAGTGAATTTTCGAGGAATAAAAGAGTGGAAATTGGAGAGATAGAAGCATTATGAGTGCTGTATAAAGAGAAAATTCAGTCTGGAAGGAATTTCTTTCCCTTCTTTCACTTGTGGAAACAAGTGCAATGAATATGCTGACGAATCAAAAAAAAATACTTATCTCTTACTCGTGAAAATACTCTCTGTGTAACTCGGTTTAGTATGTATGAAAATACGGGTAAGAAAGTACGGGAGATATGGAAGTTTGTGTAAAAAGTTTTACGACTGGAGAACAAATGTTTTACATACACCGAGTTCACATAAAATCATATCTGATTTTCACTGGCTACTGTATTCTATACTTTCACTCCAAGTTAATGCAACATTTCCTCCTGGAATAATAATTCGTCGAGGGTGGAGCTTTCAGATGGTAAATATAATTACTTCATTTGAGTGGAATTTTTCTAAAAAATTGAAAAAATAAGACTCGTCAGTTTCATCGAGAGTCTAGTTCTCAGATAATATCCTGGAATCTGAGGGAGATAGGTGTATTTTGGTGAAAACCTTTTTTGTAGCTCTCATTTCACTCTCCAAAAAAGATAATTATAAAATTTTTTCTATCTCACTCAGATTCCAGGATATATACCAAAAACTGATTTATTCTAAAAACAGAAAAAAAATTCCATCTTAAATTTAAACAATGAAGAAGAATTCATGTGGCCCCAGTTATCTTTCATTTGATGAAATTAATTTTTGCAATATCTCAGATAATACTGGGGTAAAATGGGTCGTTTTTTAGAATAATTAAGATGAAATTTCTTGATTATTTTGAATGATTTTTTTAAAATAGAAAAAAAAATCTAGGAAAAATTGTTTATTCTGCAGAAACTTGCATGACAAATCGAGAGAAACTTTGGAATATCTCCACCGAAAGAGATTATCAAACACTCGACTCATAAATCTTAAATTTTATTACGACGAGGGCCAGTGAGGGATTTTATAGGAAGAAAAAATTGATCCCGTTCACCCTCGATCCCCTTCATTTTCTTTTTTTGATAAAACAGCACACACACTGCATGCAGATGGGTCTCGTAGGAGTGACGAGCCAATAAAATACGTAACAATGGTTTGTGCATCGTAAAAACAGTGGCAAAGTGAGTGCTCCGTTGAATTCTAAAGAAGTTTGACAATAGTTGTGCCGTTATTTACCAGACAATTCGTAGAAATATTTGGTAATAAGAGGAGGGACAGATACTATTGAGCCTGCCCCCCTCCCTTTTTTCCCTACCCTCTGGAGATATAAAATACCCCCAATTTTCCGGTAAAAATCGACTCATAAGAGCTAAAAAAATCACCAAACATGAAAAATTGTTCGTAAATTTAGTAGCAAAATCAGTTTTGGATAAATATCATCAGATCAAAAGGAGTTAGCGATTTTTTCATTAAGACCTTTTTTGTAGAGTAAATTGAAAGCTACAAAAAAGGTCGATACAAAAATAACGCTATCTCACTTCAATTCTGAGATTTTCAACAAAATAAAAAGTCAAATTATTCTTATTCTCGTTTTATCATCTTAAAAAGACTGAAAATGGCGGATTGATCCACTAAAATACACATTTACCTGATAAAAAAAAAATATCATCACCAAAATTCAAAAAATCACGGACAGTTAAATTAGCTACCGTTGGCTTAATCAAACAAAAAAAAAAATCATCAAAAAACAAAAGGATAAAAATAAAAGAACATCCAGAGATTTTTACGAGCCCTGACAATTTTACGAACGGTTTCCCGCTCGTAACTTCCTTCAAAACGTCGCACTCAAAGAACGTGGCTGGAAAAGGAAGCTGCCACATGGCAAGGGATACTCAGAGGAAAAGAAAAAAATAAGAGAGAGAGAGAGAGAGAGAGAGAGGGAGACAGGAGGCCTGACGGATTGAAGAATAGAACGAATGGCACACACGTTTTTTCGTGTGTGTGGGTATATATATTCCCAAAAAATTTTACGACCGTACAAACTATAATTCGAAAACTTTTACGACCTTCTGACGACTATAGCATGGTAAGATTATCGTGATTTTGCTTGACGTTTTAAATTAGAAAATATGACTTATGCTAATAAATCTGATAAACATCAGGGATATAATAGACCTCATCAGTATGATTCTGGGATAATAGAAAGGATGAATAATAAATCACATAACCGTGAATTGAATATTTATTTAAAGAAAAATTTCTCTTTTTTTCATGTGTAAATTCCAATATTTTTGATAAACGTTCGTATATCTCGAAAATTAGGGATCTGGGAAGAAAATATTAAAAGACATTTTCTGTAGAGAATTAAATTTTCCATAAAAAATGTATCTTAACATTTTTTCCTAAAATTACTCGTTATTGAGATTGAAGAGAAATTCCTCAAATTTAAGAAAATTCGATTAATCCCAGATTCTCATCGAACAGTCCAGAAATAAATCATGAAGATTGATTTTTCTCCAAACAAATTCACTCAATTTTTTATCCCCAGATTGCACCAAGAAAATTGAATTAGGTCATTTCTGACACTGGGAGAATCGATTGAATGCCACTGTAGAATGTTTACTTCCTTTGGTCCTCGCGAGAGAAGAAAGTTGGATCATGAAAAACACTGGGTGGCGAATTGGACTGGAAATTCCAGGGAAACTCGATAGAATTGTCTTCTACCCCCCCTCCTCCCCCCCCCCCCCCCCCTACCTCTTCGCCGTAGGATAGTCACACCAATACGTTTCCTGATAATCAGACATGCCCACTGACACCATCCAATTTCTTATCGCGTATACCCTATCTCTATTCCCCTTTTTCTCACTTACGTCAAGAGAAATTTCTGGTAAAAATTACGCTGACTCTTTATAAAAGTGTATTTAACATTAATTTTGAATAATATCAAGTCAGGAGTGACAAAGAAAGATTACGGAAATATATGTGTATTGAAGGTAATTTTTACCGGAAATGTCTCTCCGTGAATTTATCCATAAAATATCATCATAAACACACATATGTGACACACAAAACTAATATTACTTGGTTAATACCCCAGTTGGTTTTCATCCTGTGGACATTTCTCACCAATTTCCTCGATTTTGCCTACTCCAAACACCAGCCAAAAGTCGTTTTAGGATCGCACAGAGAGAGAGTCAGTTCTCATCCCTGCACAAGCAAAATTCAAAACTATTACATTGCCCTGTGGAGGAAGGGTTTTCCCATCCGTATGAGCATAACCACACAAAGACAACTCTTATGATTCCGGTTGTGCCTTTGATGGTGGCCATTGTACCAACGATTTGCTTCGTCTAGTGTATACGGAAAACTAAAGCCGTATCGTTACACGTCGCGTTATAATAGCCCCTCGTTATTATTTCATGGATATTGCTTATGACTATTGACTGGTATTGGTTTGACAATGGTTTTCAGAAAATTTTTCTCGAAAATTCTAGAAATTTTGTGTTTGATCAAGTTGATGGGGGATTTATGGGGAGATACTTTGAGCAAATACGTTGGTTTGGTCAAACTATCAATTGTGTTTGTTGATTGAAATTGTTCAGTTTGATGGAAAATTCAGGGAAATTGAGAATTTTCTGGGTGGAGGAGAAAGTTTTTTCATTAGGAGAATATTTATTTTCTTTTTTGTTAAAAAAGTATTCATTCAATTGGAATTCATCAACTTTTGTCTATTTGAGGTATTATCTTGCTCAGTGGAGAAAAACAGGTATTTTTTTAATTGAAAAAAAAAATTAGAGTCTTGGAATTTTTTTACCTGACCAATTCCTACCTGAATCAGGTAGATTTGCAACTTGATTCAGGTCAATGCGGCCGACCTGAGTCAAGTCGGAAAGAAAAATCGGATCGATTCAACGACTCATATCAGGTACGGTTCGACTTGAATCAGGTCGAAAAGCGAATTGACGACTTACCTGAATCAATCCGATTTTCTACTTACAGGAAGTAATAGAACTTTTTTTTCCTGGATAGGGAATTGAAACTTGAAATCTTTATAAGCCCTGAAAGTATTACTTTTCTCGTAGTAATAATGTAATTTTTCTCAAGTTTAAATGAAGCCTATACCATCTATATTTTATGCAGTGGTTGAGTCGTCATAGCAACATCTATTCAAATAAAACAGAAAGAGTCAACACGAGAGGATAATTGCGTTGTCCATTTTAATCCACAAAAATAGTGAGTGCAATGACCGATTCTGATTCTTTAGAGAAAATTTCATTTTGGGATTTTCAACTGATAGGAACATTAACGAAGGGGACAAGAATAAAAAGAAAACTTGAAAAGAATAAAAATAAAGGGAGAAATTGGAGGGAATATTAAACGGGCCTCGAATGTTTTTTTGTATGCGTTCAGCTGAGTATGTACATGACAGAATCAGTTATTTTCTATGCGAGAACGCATCACACATGTCTAACTCATCTATTTCGAGAAGGACACAAACGGTTAATCGTTTGGATAAACTCCAGAATATTGGGAGAGAGATTTCGACGGAGTTCTCACAGACTTCTAACCGATACAACTTTTTAAAATCGGGAATATTTTTCTGATGTTCCTCAATATCGTCATCTTAATTCAGTAGTCATCCTAGAGTCACTTTTTGATGGATATCTTTGAATCTATGGAAGATATCAAAATTTTGATAATAACCTTTTTTATAGATCCCCTTCCACTCTACAAAAAAGGTCTTTATGAAAATTTCCCTATTGCCCCTAGATTCTGAGATATTCATTAAAATCTGATGTCAGGATGAAATCAATTTGAAAAAAAAACTTTTGTTTGAGAAATTTTGAAAATTCCGCAAATATCCTCGGAATCAATGAATTAGAAGCGAATTTGATGCCCTAATTCACAATTTTGACCAGATATCCAAAGAATTGACTGAAACTCAGCAGAGTACTTGAGATTGTTCATGAGTGGAGGAACTAAAGTACGTTAGAGTGAATGATATTTGTCCCCGAGATGAAAAGAGCTAACACTGTAGCAAGTAATGGAATGGATACATGGTGAAACATTTGGACGAAGGGCTAATGAAATCTCTCTCCTCATTCTCCCGCGAGGTAATTCGGAGTGGAGAGAAACAAAGGACCAGACTGCAACTGAATTTCTAACGCTAATTTTGCTGGCTTGATGAATGTATTTCACCATGAAATATTCATCAAATATACTGGAGTAATCCATCAGTGAATTTCAACGAGAAACATATTTTGAACCTGGTAAATTTCTACTAACGTCACAGCAACTTCATTCTATTGAATCAATTAATAATAAACTGTGAAATGTACTTTCCAATTATGGAAATTGTATGAGTAACAAACTGTCAAGAAGCCAACAAAGCCATTGTTGAAGTAATCCAAGTATCTCCAAATAATCATAATGCTCTCATCAAAAACAGAACCTCTGAAATTGTCGTTCCGTCTGTTACATTTTCCACGGTTGACGTTGAAATATTGAATTATACTGTGCACCGAAGAACAATCCCCATTATCTCCTTCAAATCCACCAATAGGGAGAATGTCAATGAATAAGTTGAGGATTCTACCTTGGACGAAGACAAAATAAAATGTCAAAGACACTGAATTACCCATTTTCTTTTTCCAATTTTATGCCGCTGGTTTATCTTCCATTCTCGTTCCCTTTAAGAAGAGAGTTGAGGGCAGATCCAGGGAAAGTAGCAACTTTTCCCCGAAGAAAGGAGTCTCATGGACTGGTATCGTTCCCTCGGAGAACGTTAATCGAGTGTGGACGAGGAAATGATAGGGTCCCTAGGGTAAACATCAAGGATGGAGTGGAAGAAGAAAGCGAGAGAAACTTATATGGGTAACATAAGGGTCTTTGTTTGAAGGGAGATATTCTATCTTTTGGTACTTCATCTTTAAGCAGAACATGGGAAACTTGGAACTGACTGAAGGGCACTATGACTATACGAGTTTAACGGAAAATTCAGGGCTTTCTCCATCCAAAAAATATGTGATTCAGGTAGAATTTTTCTACCTGAATCAAGTAGCTTCTCGACTTATTTTGAAATTGATTTGATAACTCAAATAAGGTAGAGTTTGACTTGAATCAGATAGAGTTCAACTTGATTCCGGTAGGATTCGACTTGATTCAGGTCGAAAAACGGACTGACATCTTTCTACCTGAATCAATCCGATTTTCTACTCACAGAGTCATCCTACTTGAATGAGGTAGATTATATCGACTTGAATCAGAACTTTTCATCATCGAATCATCCATCGAATCATAATTGTTGATGTCCATTAGACAATCAAAAGTGCACAAACGGAAATTGTTCAAAGAAGATCATTAGTTTGTCCATATTCCTGAAAAATATACATCTGACCCTCATAAAAATCCATTCGAAAAAACTCCTTTTCCAGGGTAGCTCTCCAGAGTATTCTCCATTGTCCATATTGATTTCTCAAATCATAATCCGCTCTTTTGTAGTACTTTTACGATACGAAACTGATCCTCGAGTCTGCTTCAAAGATGAAAGGAAGGAGAAAAGTCGCCAATGATCTCCCATTTTTCCTCTCTATCTAGTGCCACAATAATTCTCATTCCCGTCAAAAAATTTTCTATGTGTATGACAATACCACACGTGAACACAATGGCGGTGTTGAATTTATGTTTACACTGGTTTGTATGACATTGTGGTGGGTATGCTGTGTGAGGTTCATGCGTTGAATCGTAAAAATTCGCTTTCTTCACTCTTTTTCGCATTTGTTTCGTTTTCCGGGGGATTTTTCCCCCTCGTATGGTGGTTTAGTGTTGATAAATTTGGCCATTCCTTCTCTCTCCACGCTTCTTGATTTTTCTTTATTCTTTCTGGTGCTTTCGAGGTGCCTCGAACCCAACGAATCACCCTTACTGGGATGTCATTTGTATCGTTTTTTTTTTTTTTTGTCGAGAACGCCTCGACCTGTCATTTGTTCCGGGTGAAATAACAACGATGTTAATTGAGTGGGGAGAATAAAGAGAGGGGTGGGGGAGGACATAATTTAATAGAAAAATTTAAGAGATATTAAGAGATTGGATGGGAAGGGAAATAGGGGATAGGACAAAGAAAAGAGGCAGCATTTGCTTCTTGAAGATGTAATGCTTCAAGCCCCACGGAAAGCTTTTCTACAAATTTATCATGTTTTAGCAACGTATACAATGGAAATGATAACGAATATCTGACGATCTTATTATCTTTTAATCCGTAAGACAAATAAGTAGCATTGGAAGACAAATGAGCGAATTAGTTATAAATTGAAAATTTGACTCTATAGTTAAAATAAGGTGGCAAAATGGGTTGACTTTCGCTCAACTCAAAAATCCTCTGTCTTCCCAAGGAAAAACACTTGCAGCCTACAATCTCATCAGCTTGTTAAACAAGAAAAATTGTACTCGAATCAGGTAACAATGTAAATTTCCACTGTGTAAATGAACATATAACTCAGTCCTCTGTTTGTTCATTTTTTTTTAAATGCAGATCCTACTAGTAAATTATAAAACCCCCACAATGGTCCCAATGCATATAGACACAGCAATATCATGATCCCCAACCAAGGAATTGTCTTTCACTCGTCAACTCGAGGGTGAACAAAAACGACAGTAGTGGAGGTATCCTAGCCCCTTAGTTCACTAATGTACAGTGAACGTACCTCATGAATGAAATCTACCAGTACAATCTTCACTGTTTGAATTTCGTCAAAGAGGTGGCTTGGAACACTAGACACCTACCACGATATCCCATTTCCCTTCTCCAGCATGCCACAACGAGAGATGGAAACTCTCTCGGACCCACTGGAGATTCTCCTCATTCCTATTGTCGAAAGGACTTCCGTGATATCACCCAGAGTCACTGGATAGAGCCCTCCTTTATGGCAATGGAGCATTAATCGAGGGGTGGAACAACTCTCTGGACCTCTCCATAAATCCAGCATTGAATTGTACTGGTCCAAATCCATGGATTGTTCTGTAGTCTTAGGACACAAACAATGACTACTTCGTCCTTTGTTTGATATTTAACGTGATGTACATGGAATTTTATGGAGGAATTTAACGTTGGTTGCTGGAAGTTGATGAGCTTTACGGTTGTAATTAGTTTTGTGGCAAATGAAGGGACATTTTATTCTTAATTCAAAAGAAGCCGTTCTGATTCAGGTAGAATTTTCTACCTGACCAATTTTTACCTGAATCTAGTCGAAAAAAAAAAATCAAATTGATTCAACGGCTCAAATCAGGTAGAGTTTGACTTGATTCAGGTCAAGAAACGGACTGATGTCTTTCTACTTGAATCAATCCGATTGTCTTCTTTAGGTCGAAGCGTCGAATTGATCGAAGTAGATTATTGACTTGAATCAGAACTTTTTCCTCTGGGTGATGAATTTGGACAAGAAAAGAATCCAAGACTATTCATCTCTTTCAACTGAAACCGTGAAAACAAAACAAAACCTCAACCAAACAAGAAGTATCATCGACTCTCTAAAAGGTATCTAAATCCACCACCAACAAAACTAGTAAACAAACACATCTGGCTTTGTTCCAATTGCTGCCACAATAATCCCCATTACCAGCTGTAATTTTTCTCATGTACAATTCACTCAGTCTACCTTCTTATCTACAATTGTCTCAATTTGTCAAGACATCTAGCAAATATCCCAGAACAAAAAAGACTGGTCATCGTGTTATTGCAACTGATACACACGCCTCGAGAAATCCCATCAGTCCCATCAGTGAGAGAAAAGCAAGGAGCGATAAGAAACTATTTGAGAACAAGTGTGAATGTAGAGCATGCAATGACAAGTCGAAAAGGGGTATTTGTCCCCTAGAGTAAAATTGAGAGTCTTATACTGGGGATGACGTAAGTTTTTGAGCGAGGAAAAGCGACTGAGAGAGGATTCCAGTAGCTAAGAAGAAAGGGGTGTAAGGGGAAGGGAGAAGAAAGGGGTGCTGGAGGCAGCGTATACTCCTTTGTGTGGCAGTGGCGCACGCGGCCTCCCAACACTCACCTCTTTGTCCTGGCGGCACGCTTACTCCGCGTGTGCCAATCGATAAAACGCCTCACTTAATAGCTGTATATTCCAACCATAACGGCAAATTCCCATGCATTTCTCACGCATCTCAATGTATTTATCCGTATTATAAATTTTTCCTACAAATATTTTTATTGTAAATATTTACCAAATCAATTTATCCATCACTTATCATTCACTGCTTTGTTATTATTTTCATTTGGATAGACCAGTACAAAGGAGTTGGGTATAAAGTAATGTAAACAAAGAGGCGACAGAGCCCTTCCAGGAAATATTGTTGTTGATGTCATACATTTGTATCACAGGGTTCCTGGTATTTCATTAATTTGCACGTTAGACTCAATTTTTAGCTTGAGAAAATTGAAAAATTGTTTTTGAAAATTTTTTCAATGAAAATAATTCATTTATTAATGAAAATATTATAAATATCTGAATTAGAATGATCAAGTACATCACAATTTACAGGAATTAGTGACAATGACACTTTGATAATTGCCACTGTAAATTTTATTTTCAAAATTCTCTCAATAACATAACCTAAAAAAAAAAGGAATGAGCAATATTTCATTTTAGCTGAAAAGAAAAAAAATTGGTGAAAGATGAGATACGGTTGGTTTGTATATGCAGAGAGGTAGGTACACCCGTTGTCAGGGGCTACCAACGAAGACAACCCATGAAGTGAGAGCAGAGTGGCGAGGGTAATGGTAGAGGGTGGCGGGGGCTCTTTGTTCTATACCATGAAGCCGCGTGCGCAACGATCGATATGCGACGAGTTGAGCGAGAGTGAGGGGGGGGGGGGGGGATAGGCTGGGATTTTTTTCAGTTTTTATTTATTCTTTTTTTTTTCAATATTTTCACTCTGCAGAATGTATGGAATACGAGGAGAGTGGTGCATTTTTATCTTCGCACTTTGAAGATATGACACTGCGAGCTGAAGAGGACTTTGAGGATCTAGTGGAAATGGGAATGGGTGATTTTTTTTTTTTTTTTTGTTTTTTTTAAAGAAAAAGGGGTCTTATTCGAGACAAGATGACGAAAGATGAGTGAGGCCTTTGTGCTACAACTTTTTTTCTTCTTCTCCCCAGTGGATCGATAATTCCAGGCGTCATCTTTGGCTTCCTTTGCTTTGTCGCTGGATGAGGATTGATGAAGACCAGTCGACAACGTCAATCCGGGGTAATTAAGTTATTGGAGGGATACGCTAGTGATATCGTACTGAATGCATCAGATTTTAGAGTTTGTTTCTGATTTTTTAAATTTTTTTATGAAGCTCATAAACTCTGATGCATGAATATGGACGCAACCGAATAGACATTAATCATTTTTCCCATGAAAAAGATATCCCATGAAAATTCACTATAATTTGAAAGAATGACCCATTTCACCCCTATAGATTGCAAGAACTTGACCTGATGAATTTCTCAAACAAGAAAAATTCTAAAAAAATAGAAGAAATCTCGTTAATGTGTTAATTCACCTCTGATATTCCATCAGTTAAATTAATAATTCATCCGGCTCATATGAATTACATAATCGAATAATGAATAATTAATATTAAAAAATTGATTTTTGTGGTATTTGATGCCGCTTGAATATTCAGTTGGGTTTCCTTCGCTCTATAATGTATATCCAGTCTGTCGATTATTATTTCAGTCTTGGGTAAATCTACCTTCCAGTGAACCAATGTATAATTGACCCTTTCCATAATCTATCATTTGAGTTGTCTAATTATCCTGGATCACGCCCAACAGATAAGCCACCAAAATTCACGTTATTTCGACTCATTTTAACACTTTCTTAAAGCATAAATTTACACTCTCGTTATTTATTTTCACCATTTTTTTTTTTCTTTTCATCTTCATCTTGACACTGTTTCAAAGTGAATTGGCCACTGCAAAGTAGCGGGAATAATCGGGCTCACTAGTCCGCATAATTTTTCAGTGTAGCAAAAAAATATCACTCAACCATAAACGCAACGCGCGACTGCACTTGAGCTCTCTCTTCTCTCGCCGCGCAAGACATCTTCTATGGGTATAATTGATGCTCGTCTAACGCGCACCAGCTAGATGTACAAAAAAAAAAAAAAAATAGAAGAGGGAAAAATTTTGTAAGAGATGAACAGGAAAAAAAAATATGTTAAGAACTCGTTTCCCCTTCGCAAGACTAACGACACGACATGTCCGGGCGCCGACGTTCTTGTATCTCAGTGACACAAACATACCAGTGTTGTCAACGAGTTTGCTGTGAGCCATTTGGGGGGGGGGGGAAAAAAAAATAAATAAATGTGTTACAATCAGATACGAAAAATGATTCCAGGGGTTCATCAAAAGCAAAAAGAATTATTCTCATTTTTTTTTGACAATATTATGATATTTAGAGTTTTCATCAATTTCATTAAAGAGGGGAAAAATATTGAAATATCGGATGACTTTGCATTTTAAATGAATAAATCACAGGTTGAAATATGCGTACACACACGTGGGATTATCTCCCGAAGAACCCCAAAATGGCCGTTGATGTATTTATCAGGGATAAAAATATGGGAGAGTGGGGGAATATTATAACGCAACCCAAAACCAAAGTGACAACTCGTGAGATCGTGCCACCGGCTCTCTTTTCCAACTCTATCGAGCGGTTTTAGTACGTGCTCGTGAGTATCGCGGGATAATTAGTGAATGTCGGAAGTCCATGGGGTTCGGATAATGACACTCGAGGATGGCGATGACAAGCAGATGATTGTGTCTGACAATATGGTTTTTTCTTGTCCTCTCCTGTATCAAAGGGAGCGATAAAAAAAAATTGTCATCGAGCTTATTAATCATTTATGAATTTTTTAAAAAAGTCATGAAATATTTTGCACTAGTTTTTTCTGAATATCTCAGCATTGAGGGAGAATAGTCAAATTTTTCAAAGGTCTCAATAAAAATTTCACTATTTCCTTCCAATACTGAGATATTCACCAAAAATTCATTTTCAATTTAAACAAACAGATCAGTTTTTTGGAAATATCTCGGAATTGGAGGAGATTAGCAGAATTTTGTAAAGGACCTTTTTTGTAGCCCATATTTCGCTCTAAAAAAAAGGTCACTATGAAAATTTTTCAATCTCCCCTAGATCCAGAGATATTCATAAAAAACTCATTCTTAATTTAGAATTATTCTATAAAAATAAATACAAACAGTACAATCTGCCTCACAGTGACTGAGATAAGTGGTTAGTCCTGAAGCATCCGAAGTGGTTGAGCTTGGTCTCAACGGTTGCCAGAAGTGCCAAGAGATGATGTCCTCTTCACCTAACGGGCCTTTCATATTGATACATATATATTAAACCACTACAAATGAAAATACTCTCGTGAAGGTTTCAACAAACTGTGTTACCGTTTCCGTATCCTTTTCCACTGTAATTGCCCCCTCCACAATTCTCTACTACCCCGAGCAACGGATAAAGCCGATATGCGGCCCATCCACTGCTCGGTCTACACTCATGAATATTCACAAATGGTGCCTGTGTTGTGTCTCCTCTCTTTACTCTCCCTTCTCTCGTTCAAGTACTGTTGCCAACGTCCGACGTGCCGTACGGAAATTTGTATTTAAACCAATGGACGGTGGAATAAAATATCCCGAGTGCTCGCACCAGGAATATGTCAAATAATTTTTTCAAAAAGTCAAAAATTTTTTTTTTCATTACAAAAAATTGAAAAAAAATTGCAGTTGAAATATAAAAAAAAAAAGATGACCCGTATTACCCCAGTAACAAATAAATTATTTTTAACTCTTGATTATTTATTCTTCTATAGAAATACGAGATACATAATGAAAAAAGAAAACAATTTGGAGATTGAAGTGTTTTCATAAAAATAACTAGTGCATCATTTTTTTTTTTTTTAATTCATCTAAAACGTTTTCAGGAAATCTTTATGTCGATGTTTCGGAGCATAAAACATGACTGAACAATCCTTTGACACTTTGTAGTACACGTGATAATAATAAAAGGCAATGTTAAGGGGTTTTGATCTTTCAGCCTGAAAGCAATTTCGTGAAAGACACTTGCAACCACCAGTGACTACTTCCTCTGATCGTACTCCATGCTGTTTCAAACCACAGTGTGGCTTTCATCGTTTCGCACACTCGACTGTCTGGTCTTTCTTACCCAGATACTTGTTATACGATTGACGGAGACGACGAATCCAATACTAGACGCACTTTACCATTTCTTAAATGAGTTTGAGCGTCTTGAGATGAATTTGGTTAGTGTGATTCACGTTAAATAATCCAGAATATTTCATTTGAGACTATTTATTTATTTTTTTAACTGATAGAGACAGTTATTTCTTCCATGTTGATAACAATTTTAACTTACCAATTCAAGGTTTATATTCATAAATAAAATGTCTAAAATGTATCTGCAAATTGGTTAAATTATGCTGAAAATAAAGAATAAAAATACTAAAAAAATTTCATTGATCGCCGAAAGTTTAATTGACAAAAGGAAAAAGTTAAAAATATACCACAGGCTCTAAATTCTCTGTGTGTGCGAATATTATTCCACTCCGCATAGTGCACTCCCGCGGGACAAAGAAATCCCCTGGATGGTGTGAGCCCAGTGATGCGCAAAATCTCGTCGGCTTATATACTGTAAAAATTTTCCCTCTCTGACCACTCGTGATCCCTCTGCCCTCATGACAATTCCAGTCTTTCACCGGCCATTGAGACAATAAGCCTCAAAATATCCCAAACAATTTATCAAATTGTTTATAAATTAAACTAATAATTATATAAATTTTCTTTCTTATTTACCTATTCTCAACAATTTCAAAAATAAAAAAATAAAAATTGTCAGATTAAGTCACATCTTCCCCCTGACAAACAATTTAAAAATGCCAAAAAAAAAAAAAACATGACTCGTGACTAACCCATGACTAATGGCCCATTGGAGGTCACTGGGTCACTAATTTATTCCCCCTCTCACGAACCCTATGAGACTCTTAACCTTCAATTCAAAAAGTATATATATATATATATATATATATATATATATGTATTTTTATAAATTGTGCACGTGTTTTCAATGCACAAAGAGAGAGAGGGGATCAAAGAGAAATAAAAGAACATGAGGATAAGACAGAGGCACTTGAGGCACAGAAGAAGAAAAAAAAATACCAAGAAATTCAAATAAAAGAAGCGAACGAGAAAAGGGAGAACGAAAGGAATTGGATGAAGGAATGAATGAAACACTGTTCTTAGGGGTTCGCGCACTCGACAGAAACGCAAGGACGAATGTATTTTTGTTACCATTGTGAAGGGCAAATCAAAGTGGTGTGCGTTAAAACCGGCCCTATCATTCTACATCGTCACCCGTAGGACCTACCCGCACATTAAATGACAACCCTTTTGAATTTTTTTAAGGGGCGTTGCTGACCGCTCTGAGAGAACAATGAACGGATTTATAGAGCCACCATCCCGCATTCTGTACTGTGTCGATGGGCTTTGCATCAAAAAAAAAGTGGTCGAGAGAGTGAGGGGGGAGGGGGGATCAGCGTAAATATTCGTATAGGTATTTCCCCCCGGGCTTTGTATATGTGTATAGAGAAAAGTAAATGGCAAGAAAAGGAATATCTTCTGAATTTAATCGAGTGATTTTTCCAATCGTTTTCTTCATTTCCATTATTTCAATAAAAATTGTGATCGTAAATTTTACATTCCCCCCCCCCCCCCTCCCTCCTCCCCAACAGTCAGTTGAATTTCTATCTCAAAATTGTTATTCAAAATTTTTCAGTAAATTTATTTTTAATATAAACTATTTCTCATTGAATTTTTTTTTAATATTTAGATTGAAGTGAATTCTCATAAAATTTGAAGAGAAAAAATTATTTTTTGAAATTAAGAATATTATTTTTTTATTTGAAATAAATTTGTCTTTTGGTTTTTCGATTTTGTTGAAAATATGAGACAATTCATAAGATGTTCAGATGATTTGATCCAATATTAAATGGTGAGAGAAAATTTATTGATTGAAAATATTTTCTGATTTATTGACAGTGAATTGTCAATAGCACGCAACAATCTTCAATATTTATCAACAAAGAGAATCCGATTGAAAAAATATCTCCCCAACTCTCCCTCCCTCTTCTTAATATCAGCCACGATAATAATCATAAAACCTCTGCGATTGCGATATTGACTGAGCGAAGCGAGGGAAGATGATTTCGGGTGTTGATCGAAGCGCCTTCCGTGACGCTATCCTTTAATAGTATCTCGTAATGTCCTTTCGTATACTTTATGATACCGTGTGTTGATGAAAAAACCAGATAAATATTGTTATTATGATTCTTCGTTCTACCGTAAGTAGAAAATCGTATTGACTCTGATGGAAAGGCTGCTGCTCCGTTTTCCGACCTGATTCAATGTGAACTCTACCTGAATAAAGTCAAACTCTACCTGATTCAAGTCGAACTCTACCTGATTTAAGTCAAACTCTACTTAATTTAAGTCAAACTCTACCCAAATGTTGTCGTACTCTACCTGATTCAAGTCGAACTCTACCTGAATAAAATCAAACTCTACCTGATTCAAGTCGGACTCTACTTGATTTAAGTCAAACTCTACCTAAATCAAGTCGAACTCTACCTGAAAAAAATCAAACTCTACCTGATTCAAGTCGGACTCTACTTGATTTAAGTCAAACTCTACCTAAATCGAGTCGAACTCTACCTGATTCAAGTCGTTGAATCGACCCGAATTTTTTTTCTTCCGACTCGAGTCAGATCGGCTGCATCAACCTGAATCAGGTCAAAAAACTACCTGATTCATGTAGAAATTGATCAGATAGAAAATTCTACCTGAATCATAACCGTTTTTTTTATTGTATCAATAATCAAAACTCGAAATCAATTAAAATTTCCCCTTACAAATTGCCTCCACAACCACCCCAAAACCTACATTATCTTCCCACCCAGCTGATAGCAATAAAAAAATCCCACGCACCAATCTTAATATCGCTTCCCCAATCTAAAAAAGCCATCATCATCGGTCAAAAATTAAGAATCAATAATCAATTTACCCCACTCTCCCTCCCCCCGACGACCACTAAATATATCGATTCTCAGCCTCTATTTAAAAAAACCCCTCGGTATTTCACACGAATAAGCAGGCAAGAAAAAACGTAAAAGTGTGAAGATGGAACATTTGCAGAGGCGGATATAACGTTTGAGTACGGAAGAGAACGTCGGCAATTTCTTTCGGGTGAAAATGCCTGATCGACTCTCATCGCACCCCTCCCCTCTCCTACACTGTGTATAAGTATGGGCTCCGATGCCGGAGTCAGTTGCCGTGAAGGAAAATCGGAAAACAATCTCCCAGTCAATATCCCCTTTCTCGTTTCACTTTACACTTTAAAATGTTTTTTAGCAGAAAAAAGAAAAAGGAGAAGAATGAAAATATGTCGCAGATTAGACGAGACTCTGTGACTATCTCACTTTGTCATTGAGTATAACCAAAACCCAAGTGCTACATCTGGCTTCTAAAAAGTTTTTCTCCATTATCACCCACCAACCATGTACCATGTACACTTAGTCAACTTTTGTTGAAGATGTGAAATATCGGTTAAACGATCTGCGAGTTTTTTTTTTCATTTAAAATTCTGGGAACGACGAAAGGGACTCGATACTGACTGTATTTGGGGAGAGAGATTGATTGATTCACCCAAAGAAAAAAATGGTTCTGATTCAGGTAGAATTTTTTACCTGACCAATTTTTACCTAATCAGGTCGATTTTCGACTTGATTTTGAGATAGCCGATCTGAATCAAGTCGGGGAAAAAATTCCGTTAGATTACTTGAATCAGGTAGAGTTTGACTCAATTCAGGTAGAGTTCGACTTGATTCACGTCCAAAAACGGACTGACGTCTTTCTACCGGAATCAGTCCGATTTTCTACCTACGCTGGGTCAAAGAATCAGGTTGATTGAGGTAGTGCCACCCTCTCTGAATGAGGTAGATTATTGACTTGAATCAGAACTTTTTTTTTTTGCATGTTTGAACGCTTTTCATTAATTATACGTTCTAGAATACAAATTTTTTGACTAGAAAATCTTGAATCGATAATGGAAACTTAATACCTTCCATTAAGAGATGATAATTGACAAATTAATCAGTAATCCTAATCACTCACTAATGATTCATCAAATAATGGGAAAATCCTAACCAATTACTGATAAATTAACGTTAATTATGATGGATAATTATGCCCAACTCTGATTTTCGATGAATTTGAGGTGTCTTGTTACCTCAGTAAATTGTTAAATAAGGAAATATTCAGGGAAAAGTAGAAGGAGAGAGGGAGAGGTAAGAAATAAGGAAGTTGTGATGAGTAAGTGGAGGGGGGGATCTCTTTGGTCGTTTTATCGTCAAGTCAGTTGGTGAAAACAGCTGATAAATTTACCCTCGACCCGAGACATAAAATCACCAAGTTGGCAGAAATTTTTCACACTCTAGTGCATTTCCCGAGTCTATAAAGGCTCTGAAAAAAATGAAATATTGATGATTTTCCTCAGAATTCATTAAAAACACGGTTTTAACGAGGGGTCATGACCCCTTCAAAACACGAATAAATTCAAGAAATTCTCAACACGATTAAATACAACAATACAGTGATTTGTGTACGAGCAATGTATGGTTAATCCCATCAACTTTATTTTATTTTTATTTTCTCTCCAATCGTTACTAGAAAATCCGTAGTTTTATGTCTAGAGAGTAAAAGTGAAGGACGGACTATAACTCTTAAAATCCAACCATAACAATTTATGTCAAAGACTAGTTTTTCGATTCTCAAATTATCTCAAATAAACTCTAAACCCCAGAAAAGAAAAAAATCAATTTCCCAAACCGGAAGTCGTCTGGTGAAGACGACTGACTGAGTATCAATTGCCCTCTACTACTCCACTCCACCCCCTCCCACTTCCATCAGTTCTTTGTCTAGATTCAATTTTTTTCCTTTTATTCCTCAACTCCAGTTTTATTGCTCTCGGGACTGTAGGTAGAAGTGAAGTATTCGCGAAGAAGCCAGAGGGACACGTAACTCTGTTGAGCGGCTCGTTTCCGGCGTCTACCTCTCGTTATATATATATATTTTTTTTCTTTTCTGCCCTTTACGTATCTCCCATCTCCCTTCAACATTTTCTTCGCCAGCTGACTCGGGTATATTCGGGCCAATTCGGTCATTTTCGATTTTACATTCGTGTAAATTTGTGATTGCCCCAATGGTCCTCGGGGAGATGTGGTAACGGGTATATTCTCACGTACGTATGGGCAAAATGGGTTTATATCCAACTGTAGTGATGTAGCGGAGAGGGGGAGAGAGAGGGGAGAGGGAGAAGAATATTAAAAAAAAAAAAAAGTGAGCGCCAGCGCGCCACCATAATCGCACACTGCGACTGTGCCATGTGGATTAACCAGTGAATTTTGCCTCAGTGAGCTAGAGTGAGACAGAATTATACAGCCAGAGTAACCCAGCTGACTGGCCGGTTCTCGGCCATTTTCGCGACAACTCGGTGTACCTCGGACTTTTGTTCGTGCACGAGGGTACCGGCGAACGGTGGCTCACTGTCAGTTGGCGCTGTAACACCGGAGAGAGACGATGGTCGCTCGTTTCTGTGCATACTTTACCATCTTTTGTAGAGAGAATTTAGCTTTCGGGATTGAATAAATTTGAGCATTTTATTTTCGTCCAATTATCTGTTGAACATATTTATATATTGAGTTATCTATCGAAATTTGAGAATTTGAAGGGATTAAACTCAATATTAAAAGTGTTTTTTTTTTTTTTTTTTTAAACTAAAATCAGTGAATTCTCTCGAAGGTAGCAACAGCGACCAATTCAGTAATTAATTTTGATTAATTTAATTAGTTGAAAAGAGTTATCGTTTATTTGTCAGACTGAATTCGTCAATTTTTCTTATTTCTACATTTTTGAGTGAAATTGAGGTTAGTTGAAGGATTCTTTGTGATAATAGTTATCGTGATATAACGAGGAAAACGGCGAGCGGTTGGAAAAATAATGAAGAAATTTTAGTGAAATAAAGAAACATCTGATTTGATCGTCGCCTCTCACATTTCTGCTGCTCTTCTTTTTTTTTTTTTTTATTGAATGATGAAATGAAGTAATAAACTGTGATAATATTGCAAAGGTACGAGACCACTCACTCGTGCCGTTTCTACACGAGTTCTATACTTATTTAAAAGGGAAAAAAATAATTATTATCGAAGAATGATATATTCAATGTGTTTAGTTTTTATTTGCGTGTGTGAACAATTTTAGTTTGTTTAATTGTGGAATATCGTTGTTGGGTGACGTTTACAACAAACTGGAAGATCGAGGGAGCATCGGGGAACATCTTTTTTCGATAGAATCGGTGAGTTTAATGGTTTTTCTATTTGTCCTTGAAATGATTTCAATGAGTGATTTAATGACGAATGGATGATGGATTAATAGAAGATGTTTAAGTGTGCGGATTAGGTGCTGACCCAGTTTAAATAGTGAAGAATATTGACTTTTAATTTATTATTTTTCTTCTTCTTTTTTTTAAATTGTATTGAATGCACACTCGATGCAGACCGGAAGGCTATCGAATACGTCATCCGGGTATAACGCGAGGTGGAGAATAAGCGTTGATTTACGTTGTGCAATCTCCCTCGTCCCAGGGCCCCATGTAACCCGTACACGTAGTTATTTTCATCCACACCTTCCTGCATATATTCATCTCTCTCGTGCTTATGCTGAATGATGTATCATCGTGATATTGCCCTATATCATTTTCTCGTATCGCGATAAAATATCTCCAAAGCCCGGGGGCAACTTTTGGCATTCTGTGATTATCGAAATTATCAAGATTTATGGTAATGCGGTGGTTTACGATCGTCTGAAGACGTGTGGAAGGCAGTTTTAGGGGTTTTCAAGGTGTCGATTTTTTAGGGATTATTGATTTCGATTATTTTATTTTTTTTTCTACCAAGAAATTGAGTTATTTCAATATTTTTGGGGAATAGTGTTTTATCTTAAATCTGAAAAAAACAGAAACAAAATTAATTTTTCCAATTTTTTTAGAAACTACTGGGGCAAAACGGTTTTCTCTTTAATTTACCCAAAAAAATTTCTCGACAATCTGATGAAAAAAAAAATTCATAATTTTCCAATTGAAAGAGAGGAAATAGAAGAAAATTGTGTAAAAAAAATGCCTCAGTATCTCTCGATTTATCCATTGAATTTAATGAAAATTTATTTCCCTCACCCCTCCTCTCCTCTTTGTCTGTTGCTTCTGTATACAGTAGTGTCTCCTTCATGTAGTTGAAAACGATCGGAAAGTTTACGCGTCTCTGTGCTCGTATACATCTGGTCTTCCTTTACGGTGTCCTCACGACACACGAGACACTTCGTGCCTCTTAGATTTCTCAGCCTTTTGCTCCACACGGATTCTCAGATATTTTTTTTTTTTTTTTTTTTTCTTATTTTCAACTTCTCCCTCATCGCCAATTCTTTTATTTCCAACGGTTATACCGCACCGAGAGGGAGAGAGAGAGAGAGATAGATGAGGCACAGATACAAGGACTAACGTTGGCCTCTACCTCGCACAAGGGGAAACGGAGTATCTTAGTGTCGTGCCACGCGCCTCGGTGATAATTCACCGACGCATTGTTAACAGAAACCAGCGATAGTCCAGTGGTTTGGCATTGTTGAAATTCTAATGTGTTCAGTAGAGATGTGCGGGGGGGGGGGGGGGAATTTCTCTAGAGAATTCTCTCTCATTCGGATTATTCAACTATGGGACATTCGTACTATTATTTATTTAAATGCTCTAGATATATGTTTATCGGAATGATATACAATTCAATAGAATTTATCCCCAAAAAAGATTTTTTTTCTAAATTATTCCTCTTCATCAATTTCATAAGGGTGAATGTAAAAAAAAAAACCATTTTGCCCCTGGTTTTTTTACTTTCTTAAATTAACTAGAATTTAATTTAATATTTTCATTACTTTCTCTCTCAGTTACGACAGTCATAAAATCTTAAAATCTCTCAATATTTGAATTAGGTTTATTATTTGATTAAAACTCGAGTTTTCACTCTGTTTATGTTTTGAGAAAATTTCAAGTGAATTCTGATGTTCACTGAGTTGTTGAGAATGGGTACAAATTCACGAGTGAGATATTCAACGTTGAAACTTCTTGATTACTTTCGGTAATAATAGAATTCTCTATGGGACTTGCTCTTGGCGGAAAATCACTCAATTTAGTTTAAAATGGTGCACCCTAGGCGTGACTCTATTCAAACCAACACAGTCCTCTTTTACTGTGAGTTTTTGTTGATGGTATAGCACTAGTTTTTGAGAGTTTAAATAAAAAATAGAAAAAAATTATTAGAGCAGAGAGTGAGAGAGGGATGAGAATGGAGTGAAAGAGAGAAACGGAAATGCAGCCGCAAAACTGGAAAAGCGACAGAAACTACTTTGCCTACTTTGCATTTTATTACTGCCATATATTTAAACTTCCTGTCTTCTCTTCATCCTTTACTCACCTTGTATATATTCTTACCTCCTCTTTCTTTATATTTCTTCAGCGTTTGCTGAAAAATTTTACTCGGCATCATGCAGAGAGATAGAAAGTACAGAATAATCATAACAGAGACGAGAATAGTCAGCAGTCATTGCACTGTGGAATAAATTTATTCAACTATTACAATTTATTCCCTCAATTTTCAACTCAATGAACAATACGTTGACCTCCTTTTGCCATCAGTCAATAGTTTGAAAATTTATTTCTATGTGAACACTCAATATTTCCGAGATATTTCACTGAATTCATCAATATTTTCTCATTATTTTTATTCTTTTTTTTATTCATTTTCAACATCACGCACTGATGAATATTGATTTATCTCGATAATGAGTGATTCTAGGGGAAAATGTCAAGAGACATTTTTTGTTGAAAATTTTGTCAGCTACAAAAAAGATCTCTTGACATTTTTACCTAAAATCACTTGTTTTCGAGATAAATGACAATTAATGGGATATTGAAACAACTGTCGAAATTGAGTTTGTTAACGATTTGTTCATTTTCATAAATAAAATAAGGGAAAATTAGTCTAGCTGAGCAGACTGGGTAATTCAATGTAGTTTATTAAATATTCAAGAATTTGATTTGGTTATAATAGTCATTGATTATTTGTGTGACTGAGGTACAATTTGATGAAACTAAAACTATTTATTTTCCTAGTCTCGAAATTATCATTTCAATCCAACACGATTATTGATATATCCTCAATGTACAGAATAGGGAGATGTAAATGGAGATTCGTTTGTTATCATATACGATCCATGGCAGTGAACGGGTGCGTTAACTCGTTGTCCTCTTTGACTTTTGTTTATTGCGTTAACGAGTGTGAACGAAGACTTGGTATAATCCATTGCGTGGGTTTTTCGACAGTGAATTGGGCTCTGGTGCATCACAGTACCTATTCTCCAATTTTTCTTCAAATTTTACTCAATTAAGAAATTATTTTTTCAAATTGCTTTCATCAAAAATATATTTCATTATTCCAAAAACTGAAAAAAAACACCCATTTTGCCCCATTAATTGTGGATAGGAGAGAAAATTTATAATTTCAATTGATTTAATTTTTTTTCCTCAATTTCGAGAAATATTGGAGCAAAATGGTTCATTTTTATCTCTAGTTCTCAAACAAGAAAAATTGTTAAAATTAATTTTTAAAAAAATCTATTTTTAGACTAAAATTAAATGTCTCGCATCATTTTTGCATTGAATTCATAATAGTATTATCAGCTTTTTGTCCTCAGTACAGCTGCGAGATAAAATATTGCAGTTAAAATGGTTGAGAAGGGGGAGGGAGAAGGGGTTATGATGAAAAAAAAAGAAAATTTGAAAAAAAAAGAAAAGATTTGTGAAGCGAGTGAGAGAGAGAGAGAAGAACGAAATGCCGTTATCAGGGCATTGCGCCTGCCTTTTTGTCACCGTCTTATCGCGGTCGCGCTTTTATCGTAAAAGGTTCTCTAGATACGGCAAACGCCTGCCGTTGGCCCGGTTCACCAGCTTCCTCATTTTTTTTTTTGTCATTCAATTTTTTCTTTACTTCAAACTTTCCATCACCAAAATGGAAAATTCTGGGGTCTGATTCTGGTTTGTGTTTTGTGTAAAAAAATAAAAATTATGGTTTCGAGGTGATTCTGGAAATATATTTGAATAAATGTTTCAGCATCAATTTCAAATGTTTTCAAGAATAATCCATTATTCAATCAATTATCGACTGTCAAATGTTGTGAAAAAAAATGAATTATTCTTCGAAACATTTGAAATTTCTTCTAAAACATTTTTTCAAACACAACTCCAGAATCACCTCAAAACCATAACTTTTATTTTGTTATACAAAACACAAACCGGAATCAGACCCCAGGTGTAAAATTTTTTAAAGCTAATTGTTCTTTAAAAAAACATTTTTTTTGTGAAAAACTTTTTTTTTTATGATTAATGAAAATTTTAAAATCATTAATTATTTTATTCGAATTATGAATTTTAAAAAATTATTTCATCTCATTCATGAAAGAGGAACACTATATCTGAATTACCTCGTAACAATATCGAGTTAGTAACCCGGCAAACAACACAGAGTACCAGAATATGAGAATGAAACGAGGTGAAGATGAGAAACACCATCCAATATACTAGAGACATACTCGTCTCTCGTTTTCTCTCATTTCTGCAGATTTTCATGGAATCCAATCTTCCCGACTGCTGTACACACACCCGTAGATATTCTCCTCCCAGCACTATCACAAACTCGATAACTGATTCGACATTTTTTTTAGCCTCTCTCATTCTTGGTGAATTCACCTTGTCGCAACATTTTCTAGTTCTCATTTAAAAATATTGCTCGCGTAGATAAGAGGATTGAAAAATCTCAAGATGACTTTATCTCGACAACAAGTGATTTTAAAGAGAAAAGTCAAAAGACATTTTTTATATAAAATTTCATCATCTACAAAAAAGGTCTCTTGACATTTTCTCTTAAAATCCCTCATTTCCGAGATAAATGCACACTTATTTATGATTCAAGCCAACGCGACTTGAAAATCAGTTTTCAATGAATATCTCGACATCTAATCAAAATATCAAAATTTTTGTTAAGACATTTTTTCTACCTCTCATCCCACTCTACAAAAAGTGTTCTCATCGAAATATCCCTATCTCCCCTAGGTTCCAAGATATTCCAAAAAAAAAAAAAACTCCATTGCATTCAATTTTACAATTTTTATACAATCAAAATTTTTTCCCATTCTCTCAAATAAATTAATTCTTCTCTCAAATAAATATTGTCACACGCAGTAACTCACCCTGACTATTTTCTCCGTGTCAAATGCCAGTGACAAACTCAATAGCTAAACTCTTTATTTCAATTTTTATTATTTTTCTTTAACACTCTTCGGTTCGGCCGAGTGACAGAAAAGTACACAAAAAAAAAAATGTTTGGACATTTGATGAAAAAAAAATTGAATCATGAGAGTGACAATTTAATTGGGAAAGTTCCCTCGTACGTCCTAAGGGGGAAGGGGGGGGGGGGGAGAGGGGAGCTTAACAATTTTTTCCCAATGTTTTTGTTTCGTTGTTTTCGTTAAAGGCAAATGAATGACTCTGTAGGTAAAACTCGTTTCAACTGGCCTGACCGGAGGCAATCGACCTCGCAAGAGAGAATACACTATCGTACAATGGAAAAAGGGCTCAAATAACGGCAAGCCAGCTGTTTGCGGGGCTCGTGTCACTCGTGCTTTGGGGTCTCAGTATAAAAAAGAAAGCATCAGTGGTTCTCATTCTTGACATGTATATTCTGAAAAATTGATAACATCTCTTTTGGTTTATTTTTTATTTTTTTTTAAATTCAACAAATTTTAGTCACGTTTTTCTGACTTTTTTTTTAATGTTGGAAAAGGGACGGAGTGAGAATTTCGGGGAATTTTCTAGGCCTCTACAGCTGATTTATCATCTGGGGTTAAATGGGCAAGTCTCGGGTGGTTTATTGATGGTGTAACAAAAATAATTCCTTTTTTTTTTCGTTCAGAGAATCAAAGAAATCCAATTTTTTTAACTGTGTCATCAAAATTGATGGATATCTATGTAATTATTGAAGATGGAGGATTTTTCGTGCAAAATTCAAAATACAAGATTGAGAGTGGAAAGCTCGTGAATACCCAGTTTGATAGAATTTCTCCAGTTAGAGCTGACTCATGATATTTTCAAATGCATTTCCTACATTTTAACATTTTTTGCTTTTCCTAATGTGATGACTGGGTGAACTTGCGTCTGCAATTTATCATGATATCACGAGATATTGTCTCAATATACCTCCCGAGATGTCTCACTGACAATGGATTTTTATTTTTTTATTTTTTTTTTTTTAAATAGAGAAAATAATAAAATCGAGTGCGATTTCATTGAATTGTGCAGAATCATTTTGCTAGAGGGTACGAATGTCAATGAACAATGGGATATGGGATATCATCGATTATCGATGACTCTGCGATTATTGAATAGCTGGTTTACAAAACCATCAATGTCATCATCATTATTCCTTTTTCATAATAAATGTCATGTTCCGTATAGTTTTTGTATTAGAATTGACAGGCAATTATACTTGGACACTAGCGGATAGATATCTGATTCAATGTAATTTTCGAGTGTGATGATGACTAGGTTATCTCAATCTCATTGAGGTGTTTCAATTGAGGGAGAGTCTAGGCAGATCGTCAGCATGAAAAAATTATCATTCATTTGGATCAATCCCTTTTTTCACTGAATGATCAAATTTCCAATTTTTCACGTCATGTTACTCATGGAGATATCTCGATAACGAGTGATTTCGAGAGAAAATGTCAAGAGACATTTTTTCTTGGGAATTTCGTAATCTACAGAAAAGGTCTTTTGACATTTTAATAAAATAGTTAATAAAAATGAAAAAATTTGATTCATTACTTTTTACAATTTATTCACAAATATTCATTTTTCAATATATTGTTAATGAATTATCTCGATAACCAGTGATTTTAGAAGAAAATGTCAAGAGACATTTTTTCTTAAAAATTTTGTAATCTAAAAAAAGAGTTTTTTGACATTTTCCCCTAAAATCCTTCGTTTTCGGAATAAATGAATTTCAACAGGAATGAAAAATTTAATTTTTCAATTTATTGATAAAATTGAATTGATGCAAGTTGAAAAATTATTGTCTCGATTTTGTCACATGTATACCATCAATTTACAATAGCTCATACCTACTTCCGTGAACGGGTATGCCATTGCCATTGAGTACATCAATTTGCATCACAATTGCTTGGATTCATGGTAATGGCACCAACGATGCAATAACCCTCGTCAATTATTTTTTTCCCACCTTCTCAGTCAATTTCCTCCTCTCTTGAACTCTTATTTTGCAACATTATTCTCATCTCATCCCTTTTGTTTACTCACTCCAACTGAGAATAAGATAAATTATTTCTCTGTATACTTTGAAACAATGGAGTTGAAGTAATGTTGGACAACTCCAACAACTTTTCCCTCAAGTTATTTCTGAAAATAATGAAGTTTTAAATATTCAGTATTCACGTTATCTCAAGACACAACAGACGAGTTGCAACTGAAATGGTTAAAATTTTTTAGTTGAAGTGTAACTGATACAGAAGAAGAAATACTATTCTCAAAGTTAGACAATGTTTGATGAAAAAATAATACGAGATAATTAAAATCTTCATATTTTAACGAGAAACCTTGAGAGAATAACAAAAACATGAATATTTCAATTTAATTTTAATTATTCATTAAAATTATTCTCTTAATTACGAGTAAATTAATAACCTCGAATCATCAAATTGATTAATAAAAATCAATCAATTGACTGATGTATTACCCCCTCCCACTGACCAACAAAATTTATCCCACATGGACAGTGAAAAATGATAAAGCCATCTATTTTCGTATTTTATAATCATTCCAAATGAATTTATTGAGACGAATCGAAGTCGAGGCAATTTCTTCATTCTCTTTGGCTCAGCTCTGCGGTGATATAGAAGAGCAAAGGGGGGAGGAGGGAATAGGATGGACCACTTGATCGAGACAAATCGCCCGCAGTAACTCGACCGCTATAGTAGAATAAGAGAAAAAAAAATGGCAGAAGACAGCGAGAAAGAACGATCTATTGATGTATATAGTGCATAGCCCAGAACTTGAGGATCATGTGGTGAAGATGAGAGAAAGAGAGAGATGATACGCGACCTGAGAATGAGTGGAAAAAAAATGTGCATGGGAGGGGTGGAGGAGGAGAGAGAGAGAGAGGGAAGATGAGAATCGATGGAGAGAATCCTCCAGTAGATTTATGATCCACGCCCCCGCTGCCTCTTGATTTCCCCTCCCAACCGCATATTCCACCCCCTTTTTTTTTTTTGCAAAATTGAATAATATTTGCATTGTAAAAATCAATCCGAATAAATGGATTACAGAGAGAAAAATTCACAGTCTTGAATTTGGAATAATTTAGGGAGTTGAATGGGTATTTTTTTTTCTCCAAATTTATGATTCATGAGGATATTTTTTATTTTTTAACATTGATTGAAAAATAATTTAATGGAAAACTAATGGAATTAAATGTCGAATCAAACCCAAAAATTTCCAATAGCTTCATCAACTCTATTGAGTCGATTAACTCACTTTTACAGAGTTTCTCAGCTCCTTAATTATTGCCAGGAAAGCCTCTTTCTCCCTCATTTCAATGTTTTAGGGGGAGCCTGAGAGAGAGAACAAATCCTTCGTTCAACTCTGCAGAGGCTAGCCAAAGTACGTAATACCGATCGATCGGCATAAGCTTATTACGTAAATAACGGTAACTGGAGAGGGAAGAGGGCAGACATGAGGTGGAATTAGAGGTTTTTAGGCTTGGGGAGTACTAACGAACTTTGAAAACTTGATTTTGTTGGAAAATTCACCGGGGGGATTTAAAACTGATATTCCATCGAAAGCGGATTCTAATGATGAAAATTGATTTTTTTTTTTTCAAGCGACAGCAAACTATGAAATTTGATGTATAATAAAAATCAAATTTTATTGTTTAATATTAATTTTTACTAGATTTCTAGTTAGAAAAGGGAGAAATTTTTATGGGAATACATATTTATCAAATGGAAGAGTAATTTTTACCGAGAATTTAAAGTGGAACTCTACCTGATTCAAGTCGAACTTTACCTGATTTGAGTCGTTGAATCTATCTGAAACTTTCTCCTTCGACTTGATTCAGTTCGGCTGCATCGACCTGAAATAAGTCGAGAATCCACTCAATTCAGATGGAGAAATTCTATCTGAACCAGAACTCTTTTTTTAGTGTTTTAGTCAGATTACAAAAGATACAATAGTTCATGAACCTTTTGAAAGATAAAAGAAAAAAATATATAACAGCGGTGATTGGCATGAAAGTCGATACTCTGCACCTTAATTAGAAAACTTTTTTAGACGAATTTCTACGGCTTTCTTGGAAAAGATTACGAGTCACGAGCACGTTTCCGCCACCATCTCATTTCTTTTTTTTTTTTCTTCTTCACCCTCTCACTCTTGTCAATTTTCTTCCAATTTTTCTTTTCTCTCATATTATTACAGTGAGTATAGCACAAGCTGGCGCACTGCCTAGCGAATATATACACCTCACTGTCATTCAGATTCATCTCCTTCATTTCGGCACGCGAGATACTATATTTATCCCGTTAGCATTTCAACCTTTTTTTTTCTCTTCATTTTCTTCATTATTCCATTTTGTAGAGGATGAATACTGGACAGTACTAATCGCTGATAAAAATAAAATTCCGGAGAGATATATTATTTATGTTAACATATCATTGAGAATACGTATTTGGGGAACAATATTTTATAAGAGGAAATAAGAGGATTTTATCACTTTTTTATAGTAAATTTCAACATTTAAACTATCTAACGACAGGAACATTAGTAACCGCAGCAGGTATAGATTAATCATGCGCCCAATGTGGTTATCTATCGGACAAACATGATAAACAAAGTTAAGCATGAATATATAACAATGTCCGCCCTTCGATCAAACTTTCAGCTCTGCTTCCTGCCGCAGTATAAACTCGACATTAATAAACACCCTTGATATTAATTCAGAAAAGTGATGGAAATCCTTCAAAACAAGTAAAACGAGGATATCAATGTGAGAAAAATTATTCAATTAATCATCTCCCTGCTAATCCAATGAATCATTGAATCGTTCCCAAGGAACATGTCAAATGATTCTTTTCGCTGTCTTTGTGTTTCTAATCAATCATCCTCGGTCGTTGTATTATTTTCCTCACTCCGTCATTCGAAGAAACTTCTCGACTCTCATTTTGCGTACTTCTTATTTTATCAGACTCAAATATAACAGGATGATTGACGTTGAGCGAAAATGCTATTGCCAATTCTTGACAATCCCAGCGGGTGAGATAAATGGAGCATTGAAAAATTCATTTTCACTGTCTCTAGGAATATAAGAGCAATTATATGAACAAATTTGTGTGAATATCGTCATAAAAAGCACTCTGGAAAAAAATAGTGGATGATTATTAGAAAAATAAATAAATCCATCAATTTTGTTTCTTCTTGCTCAATGCTATAAGCACAACAGTTTGCCATACTGAGATATTTGGCTCATGCTGTAGGGGCCAAAAGCTTAGTTATTTTTGCATCAAACCACGAGCCAGTGCCAGGAAAAGCGCAATGCACTCACTATAAACTGAATTCTTGCGATTGCCGAGGGATGAGAAGATCCAACTTGACGCAAAAACCCACACATACATCTGGTCTGTATCACATCGTATCCAGATGCTTCCGCATCGCGTTCCTCCATCATCAAAGAATTTCAATTGAATAATATACATTATTATTAGCTAATATGTGTCTAAAATTGAGTCACGAAAGTCGTTTTATCGGGTGATAAACAAAATGTGTTGAAATCGTTGAGAATAACTCATAAGCGATTACTCAAAAAAAAAAATGGTCTGATTCATCAGGTAGAATTTTTCGACCTGGCCACTTTCTACCTGAATCAAGTAGATTTTTGACTTATTTCAGGTCGATGCAGGGTTCTAATCGAGTCGAAAAAAAAAATCAGATTGTTTCAACAACTCAAATCAGGTAGAGTTGGACTTGAATCAAGTGGACTTCAACTTGAATCAAGTAGGTTTTGACTTGATTCAGGTAGAGTTCGACTTGAATCAAATAGAGGTCGACTTGACTAAGGTAGAGTTTGACTTGAATCAGGTAGAGTTTGACTTGAATCAGGTGGACTTCGACTAGAATCAAGTAGGTTTCAACTTGATTCAGGTAGAGTTCGACTTGAATCAGGTAGAGTTTGACTTAAATCAGGTGGACTTCGACTTGAATCAAGTAGGTTTCAACTTGATTCAGGTAGAGTTTGACTTAAATCAGGTGGACTTCGACTTGAATCAAGTAGGTTTCAACTTGATTCAGGTAGAGTTTGACTTGATTCAGGTAGAGTCCGACTTGGATCAGAACTTTTTCTTTTTGGGGGGATATGCAATTGGAGTTATCACAGGATATTACCGTCTGCATAAGGTGAAAGGGATATGTGAAATGAAAGGAAAACATATCCCGGGGTATAAAACTCTCTGGAAATTCAACAAAAGAGACAGCCAATATGGGTACAACAAGAGTTTCACCATAACTACCACAAAGGACAAACTTTTTACTGCTGACTCCTCGACCGTGAATTCTATTCAATTTCATATGTGCTATAAAGTGCCCTCTATCCATAATAATCAGTTCAGGGTAACGATACACTTGTAATGGATACACAACGCCTACTCAATCATACACTCTATGAGTTTAATATCAAATTACTAACGGTAAAAGCTTCTCCCCTCAATGATGTTTTCTATAAAAATACTCTCTCGTTATTTTCATTCTTTTTCTTCTTCAAGTCTTCATCATTATTCTCTGAAAGGTTATTATGAAGCCAGTGATACTGTTAAAAAAGAAAACTGCACTGATACTCTCTTTTTTCAAATAAATGGCGTATTTCTTAGAATTACAAAGATTGACTGCTCACATTAATGAGAAAACGATTGATATAATTTCAATATTCATTCATGATTCTCACTTCTACTTCACTACAGTACCTCGTGATCAAGTTGAAATGTTGTTAGCACAAGTCGGAAATGACTACTGTAGAATTATCGTGAAAAGGAAATAGGTGAGTTAAGAATAATGAAAAAAAGAAAAAAAAATAGTAAAAATAAAACAAGAAGAAACTCGTTTTCGCTTCCACAAATGGTGATCGCGTGTCCCGCATCGCTCCACACCTTGTTTATTTTTTTTATTTATCTTTTTTTTTCCCTTATTCTGCACCTGGAAAAGTTGGGACCATGAATGGAGAAGTAAGAAAGACACCAGGTGGAAAATTTTTGTCTAATGAAATTTGAAGAATCTTTCACTTTTTTTTTTAAACCCATTTCCGGATTATAATACCAATCGAATATTGATGAAGAAATATGTAGTTTTATGAATAACTTGTTACCCTCAAAATTCATCTAGACAGATACCATTTGAGAGAGGGGGAGAGACTTTTAAATATGCAATGAACCAACTAAACTACTAGTTAGCATGATCAATGTAACCATTGGTTGAGCAATAATGATAACGGATTGCCCTTTAAATTACAAACCCGTTGGCCTTGGCCAGCACTTTTACCAATATACCACTAGCACCATAAACGATCCATTTCTGCTGATGAAAGTGCTAAAGTCTTGGCCATTTGTGGCCATTAATAATTATCAAAATTTATACTTAATTTTATTTGATATCGAAGAATTTTTCCAATGAAATTTGAATTATTCAATTCTCTTCACGCAGAATCTAAACGCCTTCAGTACCTCTGAATGCAATCAATCAAATAGATTGATCCCACTCTATTTCAGTTTCATCCAACACACAAATCCATGACATTGAGAGAAAACGTGTAACATTCAATTTGCTCAATTAAGAAGCGATAAGAAGCTCAAAGTCTTTGAAAGCCTCGTGAATATCATGTGTTTATGATTAGGTGTATGGCACGTGCTTAAGGATATATGCACCAATGCACCGAGACAGACCAGCTGTACAGTACAAGACGCACATATTCGACACTCTCTTTTATTCTTCTACATAAACATGTATATATATATATTTTTTTTTTTTTCACTTATTTTTACTATTCTGCACGAGTGAGCCCGGATGTGTGTGAGAGAGCCTGTCGGCCTGGATTTTTTTCGAGTGCTGGGCCGAAATAGCGTTTTAAGATTGTCTCGGCGCCCGAGGCCGTCGCGACGTCCAACATTTTTATATCTCTGTCGTGTTCATTACGTGTGAACGATTCTCACGTTATTATTCCATATTTTCTTTGAATGATCGTCTTAATGCGATTGCCCTGATGATCAGTAGAAATTTCATTTCAATGGAGTTGATACAATTTGTTTAGAAAGGATATGATAAATAGTTGAAGAATCTCCAAAATGTGAAACTCTGGTTTACTCAATTGAGAAAGGAAAACAAAAATCGAATAAGGGAAGTAGAATGTTGAGATTCTCAGCACTACGGAAATTGAGAGCGAGTTAGAATCGAAGATGATCCCCTCACGTTTCCCCTTTCCAATTTTTTTTTCTCTCTCTCTCTCTCTCTCATCTTTTTTTCATTCAACTCCTTTTCTCGTTCTCTGAGAGGCAGTATCGTGCATCCGAGACTCCACTCGGTGAGGTGTACGTGTTGAGAATTCGTTTGAGAAGATCGGGTTGGCCTATAGGGTGTATAGATACGATTGAAGGGATGTGTGCGTTTCGACTTTTCGCGTCAAGCAAGAGGATCCTTGGGGAACCCAGACGTAAATTCAATATGCGAACAGAGTCTTCTGCATGTAGCTCACATTTATCTACATGACCCTCTTCTGATATTGGACTCTTCATATTTTCTTTGGTAATATTTTTTGTTTCATTTTAATACGTGGAATCCCAGTGCTGGTTATTGCTGGTTTATATTTTGTATTTTCAGAATTTGTGGATTTCATTTCATATTTGATTTTGAATATATACGATTTGACTCTTACGATTTAACTCAAATGATTGGACTCGCGCGATTTGACCCTTAAGGCTTGACTCTAATGAGTTGACCCGTATGATTTGACCTTTATGATTTGAGTCATATTTATCCGGTACAAATTGACGAAGGTAATCTAACCGTTACGACTTTATTCATAAAATTCGACCCTTACAGTTTGACTCGAACGATTTGACCCTCATGACTCGAGTCATATCCATCAGGTATAACTCAACCTACCCAAATAATCTCACCCTTAAGACTTTGTTCACAAAAATTGACCCTTACGGCTTGACTTATATGAGTTGAGTCATTTGATTTGACCTTCATGACTTGAGTCATATCCATCAGGTATGATTCAACCCAGCTAATTTGACCCTCACATCTTGACTAATCCCATTTGACCCACATGTTTGAACTCTCACGACTTCACTCATACAATTTAACCCATCCAATATCCCAGAATATTCATGTGGCACAATCTCTGAGTCATGCGATTCGACTCCCACGATTTCACCCTCAACATTTTTAATTCCTCCCCAACACTTGTTAATTCAACTTATCACGTAATTAATGGTCAGTGCTTACATACCATTAAAAGTTTTAAAATAACGTGTTCATATTATCGTTGAAGTGCCACGGCTTATCACAACCTGACAAGCACAAATTGGTCTTTTATCGTGTTGAAGTGAAAATTAAGGGGGAAAAAAAAACAGCCAGAGGTCCGACCATAACATCAACACACGTATTCAACATCAAAACTTTAACACAAAATACCAAAACCAAAACTTTTCTCATTGCGGTAGAACAATATACTCGAATTAAACCTCTTCTCGTATGTGTTTGGCAGACATGAGTCTAATGTGTCAATTGCGTACCTCATTTTGAATTGGTTTACTAAAAACATGGGTTTAATTTATGTCATGTATGAGTGTTAATCCTTCAAAAAATATTCTCCAGTGATACTCTGGAAATTTTTTATTAATTGTCATAATTATTCGTTTTCCATTTTTGTTCATCAAAAGGGGTGATTCTTTAAAAATAATTTTCATCATTTCGATTTCTCTTCCTGCAATTTTTTTTTTCCAGATTAATAACAAAGTTATCCTTGATGTTGTTAATTTTTCATCTTTCTGTAAACGTAAACATCAATCTTTTCCCCTCATCCCTCCCTGATACAACAGTATTTCGCTTCCATTGTTTCGGCTCACTGCTGAATTCTCCAGCAATGTTGGATAGCTAATGAAATGCATTCCTCGAGTTTTTCCTCACCCTCCATTCATCTCTCGTCTGTCCTTGTCCATCGGGCTGTGTAATTTTTGTCAATACACGTGTGGAATTTCAATAACGAAGTAGATGACTTTGATTATTAATCCCAGATGAATTATATTCCCTCAAAATTACCAATATCATCAAATTCAATTTCAACAAAATTTTTTTCCTATAAATTTCATTTTATAAAAATGAAAAATTGAAATCATGAGTCATCCCTGGAGAAGTTGAAAACTGGGTAATTTTCTCCAACTTCACTAATGTCCATAATTATCAGAGAAATTAAAGTAATTTTGTGGAGTTTGAATACCCAGAATTGACATGAGTATAATTCTGTGAAGTTTATAAATGCTCAGAAATTACATGCTCGTAGCATTCAACTTCTTTTCAAAGTTCCACTAAAGGGCATGCGAAGTGGACAACAATTATTATGTGCTACAGGAAGCCTGAAAGTTGTTCGTGAGAAGTGGAACGAAGTGGCTTACCCAAAATTGGTTGAAGAAGGGAAGAGGCAGGAGGGGGTGCTACACGTGGATAATCGCTGACTGCTACGACCTCCATCACGATAGGCACGTACCTGGGGGGTGGGGAGACGTAATAAATTCATCGGAATTTATCGTTTCGGTGCCTCTCCCCGAAGACAGGCACCTACAAGCTACTTTAGCACACTCGAGAATATGAAATATCACTGTTTTTTTTTTTACACAATCAATATGATTAATTTCATTTTTCAAAGAGAAAAAAAAATTTTTGAGAATTTTTCAACGAAGAATATCAATTTTTTTGTGGAAAAAAGGATTTTTATGATAATTTGAAAACTCTTGGGGCCGTTTTTTTTAATTTATTCATTTGATGATTATTGATAACTTGATAGATTCATTCATCATTTTTTGAGAATAAAAAAAATAGTGAACAAAGTACTCCTTGATGTGCTCGTTTTGAGGCATCGCCGTAGAGCAGAATCAACTTTAAATTGGCTCCCAGGAGATAGTTACCCACCGTATCGAGATGCCCCGGGGTTACTTTCAACACAATGCACCGTAACTTTATACGAGTTGGGTAATTACGATCTTATTTTTAAGACTTTTCCCCCCTTCATTATCATATTTTCCTGTCGTTTTGTCAAAGTCAATGTGCATGTATTTGCTACTGGTGAATTTATATTTTCATGTTCTATGTTAATGAAGAATCTATTATCTCAGGTCTAACAGAAATTTTGAATGGTAATTTGAAATTAAATCGAGCTAATTTAAATTGACTAGAATTTTTGTTCGATTTTTTTTTATAAATATTTTGAAATCTAGGGGAGATAGAGGAATTTTCGTAGAGACCTTTTTTGTAGCTCTCATTTTTATCTACAAAAAAGGTTCTTATAAAAATTTCCCTATCTCCCTTGGATTCGGGGATACTCATCAAAAACTTAAACGCAAGTTATTTCAAATATCAGTTTTTGAAGAATATCTTGGAATCAAAGAATGATAGCCAAATTTTTGTCAAGACCTTTTTTGTATTTAAACACTTTGAATTACTAATTGGTTTTTGGATGAACGTTGAATTCAGATAAAATGAACACACCGAGGCACTCAATCCAACATTAGCGAGAATAGCTAATGGAACAAAAAAAGAGAAATGTTAAGATGAGAAAAAAAAAATGAAAAGGAAATGACAACAGAGTGCCAAAAGCATTTAACGAGAGAGGTTTTTTTTTTCTTCACGTAGCATAATTATGTAGATGGTTGACGAGAGCCAAACTACAGTAAATAACGAGGCTCGTTTCGCTACGAAGAATCCTTTCACCCTGCCCCCAACAACTGGTGGGTAATTGCGGGAGAAAACTCATTCAGGATAGTTTTCTCTCTACAAAACTAAAATCGTGAAGCCAATTGTGCGAGTAGATGGATAATGGTATGAGTGTATGTAGAATTGGTTAATATTTTTAAAAACTGTGCGAAAGAAAGTTGTGGCATTGCGTGATCAAATATTCTCATCAATTTTCATAAAATAATTTATTTAATGAGTCAATTGCATGAGAGTATCAACTGATTTAAATGTTTACGATAAATTGGATATTAATTTTAATTTGAGTCTTGACAATATTCATTTGTGAATGAATTTAATTAAATATTTAAATTCACAATTTTAATATTATTTTTTTAAAAATCAATTTTTTTAATTTTCATCAATTTTTCAAAGAAATAAAATTCGCAATTTAAAAATTTTTCCATTCGATTGAAAAATAAAATTCTTAAAAATCCAAACATTACTCACTCGCTTATCATTTGCACATGGAAAAGACCTCGACGTTCCACATGACTCACATGAGTCTTGTCAGACATGTCCAAACGTTTGAAGTACGGAAAGCCGGAGGCTATCAATATCCTACACAGAATTTGTATTGAAGCATTAGTCCTCGAAAGGCCATAGACATAAAAAAAAAGAGATTACGGAGGGATAAGATTAGCACTGGATTTGGTATCCCTCGTTACTTTTTTTTTTTTTTTTTTTTTTTTTTGCAAATTTCTTCGACTTGGATAAGTTTCTCTCTGGGGGAAAGTAGTTTTACGTGCCCACCGTCAAATGCAAGAGTTATATTCACAAATTGGTGATTGATTTGCTCAAGTTTTGCATGAGATTAAGTCAGTTTGGGGAAGTAAGTCGGAATGAAGAATATTAAAAAGTTTATGGGAAGGGACGAAGAATTTTTTAAGTTGTCGGAATGTGAAAGAGGGATAAAAAATTTTATTATTCCACAATTGATATATTTTATGATCGCTATGAACTATTTTGAATTCTTGGTGTATTATATCTTGTGATATTTTTGCTCAGATCTCAGATGAATGAATAATAGGAGATATGTTCAATAAAGGAGAAATGGAAGACTATCAAGATCAGTGGAGACAATTCATTGATTTTGTATACCAATAACTGCGTTTTGGTAATTGTAGGAGCTTGGCTAGAGGGGATAATGCTGTCAGAATTGAAATATTGAATTTTTTATTTTTCATGGGTGGGATATGAAAAAGGAAATAATCCTTTCCTTTACGTTTTTAATGGATTCTTAGAGTATCTTGTACAATCATTCTAAATATAGCGGAACTGTAATTTACAAAGAGACATTTTGAATCATTGAGAAAGTAGGAGAAAAGTGCCTAGTAATCCTCGGTCTCTCCTATATGATTATTTTTTAGGTGAATAATTATTTTTATAATTTCCAATAAATTTAATTGTCAAAGTGAATAATTGATCATTACATAAATTTCAATTAAAAATGAAGAAATTGAGGACAATTAAATTAAATTTCATCTCCAATAATTAATTATCACATTATCAATGAGAATAAAGAGGATGTAGGGAGACAAATTGTTGTGAAATGATCCTCCAAAGGAAATAATTCAATGTACTGTGACGAAACATTAGGGCCACTGGTCAGTTTAATAACATTCGGCTATCGATTACACGTCCTGACCTAGACAATTGATTCCAACGGAGACAGCCAACACCGTCTCTGGCTGTTGGACGTTGATCAGTGACTGACGGTTTCAACCTTGATTTCGTCAGGAGAATCGAGAGATTGAATCGTCTGATGGATTACCTATACCGATGGTCAGAACACTATTGATCAGAATAATGACTTGAATTAGCAGACAAAATTTTCATTATTGAATATTCAATCATTTTTTTAAATTTCCTCAATCCTCAATCAATCCGATTCTTTGACCTATCATAAGTTGAAAATCGGATTGATTCTGGTAGAAAGATATGAGTCGATTTACCGACCTGATTCAAGTAAAACTCTACCTGATTCAGGTAAAAAGTGGCTACATCAAAAAAATCTGTCTGAATCAGAACAATATTCCAGAAGACTACAATTGAATACATGTAAGCATAACATCAATGTTTCTACAGAGATTTCAAGATAAAATCAGAACAAACAATATCATCATCATTATTCCACAAGAATGAACAAAATAATGAGGGAAAGTAATGAATAGCAACAAAAGTACAATTTCATTTTATCGTACACTATTCTGAAACACTTACCACCTTCGTTTTACTTCTCTACGAACCAACTGGTGCACACTTTTGTTACCATAAATGCTAAAGCGAGAAACAATAAACCCGTTAACGTGCATTCTCCAACTAGAATCTCCCAAGTACCAACCCTTCGTATATACCTCACATTTCCCCCCCCCCCCCCCCTCTCCTTTTAGCTCTAGAGCTCATTTCCATTTTCCCATTTTCTTGTATCTTTAATATCCATTTATATGAAATTGTCAAATGAGTATAAAGATGTTGGAAATTACATTGTGCTCAATCGAGGTGAAAATTCTCGATTAACATGAAATTGTTAAAGTTTGGAGAATAATATTGCGTAACTGTTGAAGAGAGTTTCAAGGGCGGATTGGCTTGTATCCGGCGAATCGATTGAGCGAGGGTATGAATGACTTCGAAGAGTTGATGCGGAAGACAAATTGTGTTAGGGTAAATCCAATAATCAGTACTATTAATAGACGGATTTATTTTCTATTTTGGATACGAGACGGTTTCTTGTAGGATTTCAAATATTGGCATGAGCCTGGATAAAGCATAGTCGTAGCATTGGCTCAAGTCAAAAGACTTCAAATCATGAAAATCGTTAAATCCAGTGCAGAGCGACTTGACTCAGCATATGTGGAATACTAGAATCAAATGCATCATCTACTTGAATCAACTTGATATTTTTGTAGCAAAAGCAGTGAATTCTACATTCAATTCTTCATACATAAAAGTCTCTCCCACGCTCCGCCCATATGCTCTTCCCTTCACATGCACAACCCTTTCCCCTATACTTAATCGATAACTGGAATTACATATGAAATACGAAGATTAACCTCACCTATGTAGTTGAGTCGTGTACTGGTCTATTGCCATGTATCTCATATCATTGTCATCGTCAACTTCCGCCAGTGCGTTTACCGTTATACACTCTTGCATTATTACCGTAATGATAATGCCAGTCGCACACGGCTCTTGATACCGGCAATACAGTACAACGATGGCCTACATTCAACTTCGAATCTATAATCACTGTTTCTCTGGTAGATTATCTCCAGTAATGGTGTACTGTTTGCTAGGTTAATCCAACTGTCTACAGATACATTGCAAGCTATTTTTCCTCAGATGAATGACCCAACATTCGAGATTAAAGTCAATTCAATTTCTCAAGCTGGAGAAAATATTTTCAGCACAAATTTCTATCATAACTGAGGGACAAAATTGATCCGATGATAAATCATTGAACCTTGGATCAACATTTCCGAAAATCATTGACTATTATTCTGAAACATTAACTTCACCCTTCAACATGATTCATCTACTCCAATTCTCTCCATTAAAATGTTTCACATGTCATCTTTAATTTCAAATGTGCCACATATTTTTCATATGGCAAGGATTTCACGTCAATCTTTGTCGAAAAAGAAGAAAAAAAAAAAAAAGCACTGCTCCCAATTCGCCTTGGCACACTGCCCAAATCCAAGTAGATTTTGCGGTACAGAATATAACGAAAAGAAACCTGACCTATGCGCAAGAGGGAGGCCGAAGATTCATATCACCAAGGCAAATGGTGTTGATATAATCATCTTGTCACTGGTCATCCTCGCAGACTACTGACTTCTCAAGACAACGACCCTCATCCTTGACAAGATCCACACACTTGTGATGTATTTTAACTGTCCAATTCGATGCCAACAATCGTAAATTTTTTGGATATTTTAAGACACATGACCCTCTCTTAAAAATCACCCAATGGATTTCTTTTTTTCTTGTTTTTCTTCTCTGCACAGTTTGGCTTTTATTGGTGGACATTTTTGGATTTTTATGACATTCAGATGATTCTCAGGATGGTGTTATCAATAGATTTAACTACTTTATAACTTTCAAATTGTGACGACATAAATTTGTGAATCGCGCCAAGATCAAGTGACACTTGCACTGTCTTGATGGCAGATTGATTGGATCAATTAGTTGATCATTTTATTGAATACTTCATATTGAAGGGGTGATTATTCAATCAGTTTTAATCATGGATTAATCGATCAATTATAACATGATTTTATCTCAATCATGAATATTCATTAATAAACTTTTGAGGTCAATTAAAATATACACCAATGAAATTTTCTTCTTGATTACCAATAAAGATTATGTTCGTTAACTACTGCAGCAGTTGAATAATTGATGATTTTCAAAGTTCACTGGTGTTTTTTTTTTTTTTTAAAAAAAACCTATCGTTCCCCAGAATTGAGTGCAACCATCGATCAGTGATGTATTTTTTATCAGGATGTAGCTTTCAAAATTTGCAACAGGTATCATCATTTAATCATGACTTGATAATCTTGACTTCTGGAATTGTATTTGCGAACCGGTCAAGCCGGTCCCCCTCAAAAACTGGCTTCAAGTCTTCAGCCGGTTCTTGATGATTATTTTTCATTCTTTCTTTTCAATTTCTTCAATTTCTCTCCTCAACATACAATCCATCTCAACTCGCTTGAACCTTTCTTTATTGACTCGTCGCGTCATCATCGTTCCATCTTGCGGTGGATGACAGAAACTGAAGGAAAAGAAAAAAAATTAATATTGCGTCTCTCATACATCGGAGAATGAATGAATCGTTATGAAAGCAATGATACAGTCATTGCAATCAAAATTCAGTCAAAATTTTCTCTTCGTAAAATTGTGACCTATGGTAACTCGAAATTCATTACAACTTTGAATGGACTCTCATCAAAAAATATCATTTATTTGTTTACGTAGTTATTTTTGCAATTTTATATAATATTAAAATAGAAATTATTTCTCAATCGAAAATGATAATTTTTGTCTTGTACACACTTTTAATCCTATTCCTTCCTTGTTAATTGCAACGTAGGCGTATTGTTTTCTCTCAGCAAATTTGTTCATCCTACATTACACCATCCTCTCGTTACACAATCAGTGGACAAGAGGAGGGGGGGGGGGGGGGGGGTTACATGAGGGTATAACGTCAGGTACATTTGTGGGGCGTGAAGGAAGTATATGCAACCCATACAACACTAAGCTCATCCTCAAATATTTGAGGGTGCTGCATTATATTCCCGTACTGTCTGTATAACGAATAGCGCCAGTTACTATCGTATCTATGCCAACAGGATATTCCAAGGTGAATATCGTACCTAGGCACCTTGCAACGTTCTAATATTGGCGGAGTACACACTGGTGTCTTTACTAATAATGCAACGTCGCACGAATACTCGAATGATGGTTCAACAAAAATCATAAGGAGAATACAATTTTATTTTTTCTCCGATTCATCATATTATTCAATTATTCATCAATTGTGTTGTTTTTTTTCGTGTGAAAAAAGAAATAATAATTTTAGTACTTTTTCCATTCAATATTGAAATTTATTTGTCTGAATTAGTATTGAAGGTAAAAAAAGTCGAAACAATAATTGCGCAATCCTTGAGCCGTTCTTCATAACTCATTATTGTGCGCTGCCAAGCCCAACGTCTTATATGCCTCAGCTGACTTGCTCCCACAATTTACTTATTCACAGAAATATATATTTCTCATAGAATTCCCATGGTACCAACGATTCTCCAGACCCAGCAAATATATCTCTTTAGTGAATCAATTGAAATATTTACCAGCGGATACTTTTCAAATATTGAGAATAGCAAATGTAATTGACAGCCGGCGGTAATACAGCAAACAGCCAATTTGAAATATTATAATGTGATTCTCTGTACCCTATTATGACAACCCTCATCAAGAGACATCATAGCACGCAGGTTTATGAGCCGCGAAGAATTATTGTTCTTCCAAGAATGGTACTCATGATATTCATGAAGAATATATGACCTGAGAGAAGAAGGAAGATTTTTTTTTTTTGTTGAATTTGAAGTTGAAGTCAATTAAATGTTAACGGTACTAAATATTCACGCTATTTATGGCTTTTCCGTTGCAACTTAAACCCGGAAATGTTGGTGATGTCTTTAAACATCAGCAAACATTGAAAGATGAATTTTAACACCAGTTATATTTACATTTTACATTTGCAATATGCACTAGCAAGTGTTGAGTTTGACTTTTTCTTTTTTTTTTTTTCGTATTCAAAGTTCAGAAGATTTTTCTCATTCTGATATTAACGATCTCTATTATTTATGTTTCAGGATAACGATCAGCCAATACCATTTGCTCATCTGTCCGATTATCACGTGTACAAGATTCCGAACGCAAAGAAGTACTTCAACGCGCCCTTTGAGTGGGGCGCCTGTCTGAGGCCCTCTAGCAACGCTGAAGCCGAAGACACAGAGGCCGGGGTGCCGGGCCTCAAGGTCATTGCATTCAACAGTGAAAAGTCACGCACCTGCTGGCTGACAGCCATGAGGTTCGCAAAGGTACAGTGCATCAATCAATCCATTCTCCCTTCCATCAGTTGTTTTATTTCTCCATGGTGAAGACAGTTTCCAAGTAAATCTTGAAGTAATTACGCAACTATTTTCAATCCATAGTGACATTGATTGTAAATAAAGTAGTTACCTTTAGAAAATTGTGGGGGTGGTATTCACCACTGCTGAAGTGGCATCTCAGACTGCCCTTGAAATCTACCTCCTCAGCCGTCCCTTTGTCACCGTACGAAACTCCTAAAGTGCTTCGTGATGTCTTTGGCATATCGTTGCTTTCTCGACCCCTTCTTTTTTAAAATGTGAGAAACCGGTGGAACTACCAGTTATAAAAATCTGTTACCAACCACGGCTCTGTACCAATATCCAGCTTTTGAAAACTCACAAGTGCAATTCCTGTTCTTGAGATTTCTCTTCACCATTATGGTTGCTTACTCTCCACTTTCATTCTCTCTTCATTCGCTCTCTCCACTCCAGACTTTATCGTTCTCCTCATTTTAGTTTTTTTTTTCTCTTCTCGTTTTACTTATTCCGTTGTTTCTCTTTACATCTTCAGCTAAGGCAGAAGGTAGTACTTAACAGTTCTCTCGAGCAGTAGTAGGCTTTGTAACTCTTTCATTTTTAGAAGCAAGGAAATAAAGAGAAGACGCAGGAATGGTGTGGGCCCCTCGGGGATATCTCAGTGCTATGAGAAGAACCATCATGCACCACCAGTTTCTACTGCCGAGTGTTGTATTCCCCTCTGCCTCCATCAACCTTATTTTTCTTTCCTCTTTCATCTCTTGGAAATTATAGCTATGCAGCACTACTTTTATCTGTGATGCTGAACCTCAGGCTCATTCTCATCATCCGACGCAGGGGAGAATATATATTCGTCCGAGATCATCAGTGTGAATGCTTAGTTGATTCCTTCAACATTTTTTCTGCAGTCCTTTATCTCATACTCAATTTTTTCTTTTCCTTTTGGTTCTCATTTTGGGAAGCAAAATTGTGGATTAGTCTAGGTCCAAGGATGTGGCTTTCTTTCTTCGTCTGCAATCTCTTTTTCCTCTCTTTCAATCTTTGGCGATTTGGGTGAACGAGGAGCAAAAACAGTGGAAGGATTCTTACTCCAGATTCCTCAAATGGCACGAGCAAATGAAAAGCATCTCGTCAGCTTGGAGGATAGCTTCTAGCAAACGACTGAAGTTTTCTTCGGAAAATCTTTTCTTGATATCGTCTGCGATTCTGTTCTTTGTTCTGAGAAAATAGATGATATTCATCGTTCATATGGCTCATTCTACATTATATTCCTGTCGGGTGACTCTACCTCAATCAAACTGATTCTTTGACCTGAATCAGGTCCAACCCTACCTGATTCAAGTCTAACCCTGCCTGATTTGAGTCATTGAATCGATCTGAATTTTCTTTCAGGTATAAATCAGAACTTTTTTTTTTAGGTATGCACTTGATGAAGATATACTCATCACATTTCAAAGAGTCTAATGAATTTGATCAATGTAGCTCAGCTATCAATTGACTCATTCCCGACCAAATTCAATTAATAACTGTCTGTCTCATCATCCAAAGTTACATACTTCATTATCCCCGATCCAGGGCTTACTCATTAACCGTAGTTGAGTCGTAAGCGCTATCATTCCCTTCATTCTCTCTCTCTCTCTCTCTACAAGCCCACTCTACTTTAGACTATCTCTCTATCTCCACTTGCCAATGGGTCCTCAGGTCATTCAATTACGTAATTATTCGAACGCGCGCGGTAATGCCTGGGAGCCACCTTCAATTAGTCGTCTCTCTCCCCCTGACACCGTTGAAAATACAATGGTAGAAGGCTTTCAAATCTGAATAATGAGAGTATTCTCTTAGGTTTTTAAATTCGAGTGTAATTATCTAATTTAAACAAAAATAGAACAATAATTTTACGTTTTTCATTCATTTCCGGAAGGCTTAGTTTTCCATTCTATGGATTTGTGTTGATTTGAAATTAAATTTTCTTCCTGAGGGCACCATCATCAATGGGCATACAATTAGGCAACTGTTCCGGAAGGAAACATAACCCATGTTTACCATTTACATTGGTTGATTATCTATTATGATGCACAACAAAATTTCAGAATTTATTGGATCCAATCAATTTAGCTGAAGATTTAAAATTTACCATCAGAAATATCATTATTTCACTACAAAAGAAAAATTGTGACTCTGATGGTAAATTTCATCAAGATATTCTGGACGAATATTCATCTGATGTGATGAATAAAATTAGCACGATTTCAACATAAATTAGGGGCTGATGAATCCAAGAGTGGTGGGATTTGTTGATAGAGTGAAGTAGGTGAAAAAAGGGGGTGGGTGTCCGCCTGTCTTCACACTCGATCGATACCGCGGCTGCATACGCGCCGTCTACTATATCTATCTGCGCGACGACTCTCATGTTACCCTCAACTAGCATAGCGCGCATATACACATACAAATGTTATACATAAATTGAGGGAGAGGGCATGCGGATGATATGGCACCACTAAAATTCAGGAAATTACGAAACTTTGAAATCTCAACATTTGGAGATGATGTTTGGCCTATTGTGGTGTACGACCACTGTGGAGTTTGATTCTACCGCAACTAGCCAACTTCCTTAGAGCTTTCCCTCCCACAGTTGCATTTCACTTTCAAAACCAACTGGGCGATAAATGATATTTGTCTCCCTTCCCCCCACTCCTGGGTGTTTTGCCAAGTCAACCGCATGCTTAAGATTTGTTGGAATATGCTTGTTACGCTGAATTCAATACAACATTTATACGACTGGAAATTTTATGAAATTTTGATTGAATCGATTTTATATAATATTTTTAAAATTACTGGGGCAAAATGGGTTTTCTATTTTCATTCAATAATAATTGTAATTTTTTATATCAATTTAATATGAATTTAAAATAACAATAATTTCTGCATATTTGTTGCAGTATGGTAAACAGCTGAGGGAAAATTATCGGGCATTCAAGAATAAACAGTGTGAACAGAATGACGCCAGCAGTCCCAAGGAGCAGTATAGAACTTACAATGTCGCTAGTGTGAGTATTTTTTAAAAATATTTTTTTATTAGAAAATATCTATATGATATTCTTAATTAATTATTGATTGTATTCTTCATTGTATCAATGAGGGCACCGTTGTATATCAACGCTTGGCATAATTAACATGACTATGTGCGCCACTCTGTTGCCTTATCGTATTGCTATCCATTAGTCTACGGTAATAAATCATGGTGCCACTATAATTTTAGTTAATCGACCCCAGTGTTACAGCCAATGTATTTGTGGAATACGTGAGAGTCACATGGGTTATTATGGTAGATTATCTACGCCTTTTCTTTAGACGTCTTGAGAGTGAATTTTTTTTTTCCGTATTTTTATGATCAAGAGAATCTTGATGTGATTTTCGCGAGTAAAATCATGACAAAAAGACTAGAATTTACTTTTCTAAATGAATTATTTTTCAAAATTTTAAAAATCTGCCGGATTTATTTATTATTTTAGTCAATTTAATATTGATGCATCAACAATGAGAGAAAAATGTTCATCAGAAGCCTCATAAAGAATTTCCACTACATTACATTTTGTATGTGGGTAACGTGGAGCTTCACCCCTAAGTGAAGACTCAAAAGTTAAAAGCTTCGGACGCCTCATCCAAACACTTTTTACGTGAGACTTTAGAGTGAAATCCTGTCTAATACTTATTATTCTCCGATTGAAATCAACGACCGGAGTATTTTTTTCGAAGAATATTTTTCGTTGAAGAAATATTTATTTCTGATGGAAATAAGTAGAGAAATCAAGAATAGAATGACGTCAGTCCATTTTTCAACCTGAATCAAGTCGAACTCTACCCGATTCAAGTCGAACTTTACCTGATTCAAGTCAAACTCTACTTGTTTCAAGTCGTCAAACTCTACCTGAGTCAAATCGAACTCTACTTAATTTAAGTCAAACTTTACCTGAGCCAAGTTGAACTCTACCTGATTCAAGTCAAACTCTACTTTTTTCAAGTCAAACTCTACCTGAGTCAAATCGAACTCTACCTGAATCGAGTTGAACTACCTGATTTGAGCTTTTGCATCGACCTGAAACAAGTCAAAAATCTACTTGATTCAGGTAGAAATTCTACCTAAATCAGAACTTTTTTTTTTATGATTTCTACTAAATTTCCAATTAAATACGAATGATATTTCCACAAAAAATTCTCTCAAAAAATTTGAAATTCATTCAAACAAAATGTTTACCAGTGAACAGTATCGAGTTAAATTCGATGTACCGAAAAATGTGAAATTGATTAAATGTGCAGAGAAACCAGTGAAATCGTTGATTATTCAATTTCCAATAGTACGCATTGGGGCGTGGTTAATTTAATTTGTCCATGATTACACGGATTTGCTCCGGGAGAATTTGGCGTGATTAATCGCAACTGTTTTTATTGTTGTAAATAAAAAGCAATGAACAAGGAGCGGTGGAGGGGGGGGGGGGGAGAGGAGGTAAATAATGTTTCTCCATCTATATATACATGGAAGAATAGATGAGACTGGTAGAGGGAGTGGTCGATGAGGAAATCGGGTCGCAGGATGTTTCCTTCCGGGTATTCGTCTCCAGCTACCAGCATACCCATACTCTCGGTCGTTAAAGAAAATACGACGTCTGGAGGGACATTTAAGCACCCGACGGATCGTCAAACTTTAACGCTTTCAGAGAGACTACTATCAACTATGGACCAGCTAAACTGATAACGTGTAACGAGGTTCTGTCGCGAGGCAGGGGGAGGGGGGGGGGATTGTCGATAAAAATACCAGAATGTTTGTTCGTCCACTTTGATTTGCTAGATACCTCTGAATAAAAGCTTTCATTATTTTTTAATGAATTAATATTTTTTATTATCTATATAAAAAATTTAATTCAAGTTTTCGAAGATCCATTTTGCCCCAGTGATTTTAAAACATAAATGATGAAAAATTTCATTTTATTAAATTTTTCTCTCGGATTTTTGAAAATAATTTGTCAATTTCATTTTTACTTGCAAAATCAAAATCAAGGAAATCTTGAGAGAAAATTTAATTTATGTAAAAACAATGAGAAAAGAAATGGGAATAAGTAGATTGAACGGGTTACAGAAGAGGGTGGGTTTAAAAAAAAAAAAAATAAAGTCGAGCAAAAAAACGCTCAGCCGGCTGTTGCTACGCGCGAACTATCGACCGGTCTAGCTCTGCACAGTAATTTCCTCTCTGTCCCTCTGGTTACCAACCGGTATTCCTCCTCCAGTTTTGTTGGTCTATCTCTCGAGGGCACAGGTGAAACGGAGCGAAAGAGACAGAGCTACATAAAACTCTAGGAAGGTACTCGGTTTTTAGGGGGCGGGAGGGGGAGAAGAGAAGGCAATTTTCAATTTTTCCCTTTTCATCACATTTATACTGCAAATACTGAATATCGGGGATGCACTCATTCTATCAATTTATCACTTCTATTTCATTTCGATCAAAGAATCGGACAACATGAAAAGTCCATTGGTTATACATACAACTGATTCAATAGAGGGGTATACGTGTAAGGATATGATGGTTTTCGTGAATTTACTATACAATGAGATAAATCGCAAAAATTGATATTCAATGCGTTTATTTTATCATGAAAGTATGATTTCAGTTATCAAACGTCATAAAACTAATTAATTTAGGATTATAAATGAGTTTATCGTGAAAGTGAGGGGTTTTAGGTGGAAATGTCAAGAGACACTTTTTGTTGGAAATTTTGTCAACTATAAAAAAGGTATCTTGACATTTTTTCCTAGAGCCGATCATTTCCGAGATAAAGTGCATAATTAAGAAAATACCTTTTGTAGAGCAAAATGAAATGCAAGAAAAAAATGTAAATTCAACTTTTTTAATTGGATTCATAGATATTCATCAAAAATTCAGCCTCGAATTAATTTGGCCTCGACAAATTGATTTTTAACATCTTTTCTCTTCGTTTTTTATTCTAAAATTAATTCTCTCAATGCATTCGAAATTCCCTCATCTCCTGAACATAAATCAAGTTCTAGTGCTGTCACGATTTCTCGCAAATATATTATTACCCCACGGAAAAAAAAAAAACGAGAAATTCAAACTTTTGTGTTAGAAAATAATATTCTGAATCAATCCATCAAATCTATTCTGAATCTCTACGCTCTACATGTAAATGTTTTAGCTATTTAAATAGAGTAATTTAAAATTTTATCGCTTGAGTATAAATCAGTGAGCCAAATAACTATATCCCCTGTATATACCCGTTCTTCTCATCTGTATATAAACCAAGTTATTCCACAGATATTTCCGGTAATGGTTTTTCCGTGGTGCACGGGGCTTGTTGGACGCCTTGGAGTATTCACATATCGTATGATTGTGTATCAGTGCAAGCAGAGGGAAAAAGATATTCCTGGAGTGCACTATAAAGTGCCTGAGTGAAGATGATGGAATCTAAGCGAGAGGGATGTAGGTTTGCCTCGTAAAATTGAGAATAAAAATTTCTCTATACCAATCACTGGGTTATGCGCTCGTAAAATTCTTGTATATAATGAATAGTTTAGCCATTTTAATAACGATTAAATTTGATAGTTAAGCTCAGAGGTATATCCATCAACTTGTTCAGTGAGATAATCCAGTTTATTCCATCTTCATAGAGAGAATTTGTAAGGAAATTCAAAATTTCACTCTTCAAAGCCAAAATAATGATCGTCATACCTTAATTCATGTATTCAATTGCTTAAATCCATCAGTTGTCCCCAACAGCAATAGGAAACAGCTATAGTTATTGCGTACATACACTGTCGCCGGTGTGGTTACGTTTTCATCTCCTCTGAAAATCGACTAGGTCCCTCCACTATTGAAATCACTGGGTAGCTTCCCATAGCATTGATGACTGGACCGCGTGAAGCCCTAATAATTTTCCAGCTCAATCCGGGAAACCGAAGGGCTTCGCCTTGGTAACCCATGGGTAATTGGTCGTGCTCTCTTCCCTCTCTCCCACAATTTCCAATTGGAACGATTTCCAATATAGTGTCCATCAGAGCGTGTGCCACATTATCGGGTAGAATTCAAATCTAAACTCGAACCTAATCCCCTCATCCACACATGAACATGACCAATTTCCGCTTTAATCAAAGGGACTCTCTCAATTTTATTAATTCTGTTCCTTCTGCATGATCATCCTTAAGGGAGCATTAGGATTTTCTCCAAAAATTGAATGAACATTTAACCCCTTTCTATGATAATATCCATTAAAATTCAATTTTTCTATTGAAGCAACTGCCAAATATGATATGAGAAATAACTGTTGAACAATCTTGTTAAAAAATTCACTCAAAAAATTCTCATATTTTTTTTTTTCAAAAATTTATCACCACTGTCGCTGTAATGCACAAAAATTGTTAACCAAGGTAATCTCTGAATTTTAATTCTCTTCCTTTTGTATGAATTATTTTTTAACAAACCTCTTTCTATTTTCCCTCAAGTTGGTCATGGCCAACTTGAACGTGCCGTTGCGCATGGAAATTTTTAATTTAACTTTACGACCCCACGGGGAGAACAAGCCCCAGCATTTGCCCAGCACACCTCCTTCCACTTTCTTCATTTCTCACGGGAAAATCCTCTCTGGTTCTTCAGACTCTTGTCGTCTCGTTACCCTCGGCCTCTCTCTAAGCTGGTTTTTCCAGTTGAACGAGTACACGGATTTATAGGATGAAAATCCTGAGACAAGGGTCCAGGAGATTTTTTTTTTGTTGATGCTTGAGTGTATACATGAGTTGGCAAATACCGGAATGGATATGGGGTGAAAAGAGTATCTTATTGAGGTCAAAGTGGTTGGGATTATAGGTAACGAAGGGTGTTGGATCGAGAAGAATTGGGATGTTGTATTTAATTGAGTGTCTCATTTGTTTTTCGTCTATTTGATCAAACGTCTCGATGAGAAAGAGAATCAGAATCATATCTTTTGATATATAATTGGAGTAATTTCTAGTGGAAAGTATACCCTTAAGTGCTGTTTTGAACCTTCAGTTGATAAACGTCTTTAAGATCTGGAGAGGGTTCAATGTACCTTGATTGCATTGCGAGCACTTGAAGAGATCTCCAGTCTCTGTTTTCTAGTGCACCTTCCTGATTATCTGATGCGCCCAATTCAGATGTCTCGAAATCTTCTGACGTTCCAGATGCATCTGGAAAGAATGACTCAATTCAAGTATAGATTAGTAGAGAATTGGATTGATTGGAAAAATGAGAAGTTGAGTCGTGGAGATGTTTGAATCAAGTAGAGAGTGACGTGAATCAAGTTGACAGATGTTTGAATCAAGTCGTACTCTGTCTGAATGACGTAGAAATAACGTCAAGTCATGAAAGTATTTGAATCAACTTGAGAGCAACTTGACTCAAGTTATGAGTCACTTGACTCAAGTCGACAGACGTTTGAATCAAGTCCATTTGAATCAAGTAGAGAAAACTTCAAGTCATGAAAATGTTTGGATCAAGTAGAGTGCAACTTGAATCAAGTCACCACTTACTTGAATCAAATTACGAGCCATTTGACTCAAGTAGATAATCATTCAAATCACGTCAAACCTTATCTGAATCAAGTGGAACAGATTGTCAAGTCATGAGAATGTTTTAATCAAAATGAAAAAAATGACCTGAATCAAGTAGCCAAATCTTTGAATGAAATAGCTCCCCTTGACTCGGAACAAGTATTTTCAAAATATTCAAAAATATGGCTGAATTCATTGGATCAAGATAATTAAAAAAAGACCAAATTCCTCTAAATAAAGAACAAGATAAGGACTATCAAATCATAAATAGAATTAAAAAAAAAAAATCAGATCTCATGGATGAAACCGTCGAGGACATCCTCCAATAGTTCCCTTCCAGAAACGTGATCCAACTTCTTCGTTTCGTTGTTCGATTATCTCGATTATCCTCTCGAGGAATCCACTTGACTCCAAGCCGTCTGGCTCAATTTCTCTCCCTCTACTTGAGTTTTTCATCTCACTTATTCTTTTGTCCCACTTCTTTGGTAACTAAGAGTGTCCCAGAACTTTGAACAAAAGACTGGTGATAAAAGCTGATGGAATATGAGGGAAAAAGAGATTGAGCAGATAGAGGTTATTAAGAATATTTCAAGACAGATTTTCATTTTATTCCACTCGTTGATTCATTATAGTTGCGGGGTTATGCAATAATGAGAGTGCACGTGACAGCCCGCATGATGAATCGATTCTAGCTGCATGAGTGATCTCAGTATCGGCGAGGAGTTACGTGTCTAACTGACTATGCTGTACTTTTTCTCAATTTTTTTTTTCTTCTTCTCCTCGCTATTCATTATTTAACTTTGTCTCGTTCATCATAAACTCATGTGAATGAAAAACCATTCAATTTTTTTAAATTAATTTATCGCATGTATTCAGTTTTCCTTGGTGTTTCGAATAAATTTAACACTGAAATATTGAACTTATGCCATAAATTATGATTAATTTATTGTTTTAAAAACATATTTAACCATGAAAATTTCGTAACTAGATGGATTGATTTATTTAAATCGTCATTATTACGTAATTTTTTTTTTCTCATGGTAATTTATATTTGTCTCGTTCATTATGAATTATGCTAATCAAGTGCATTAACCACTTTTTCAAAAGCATTTTTCCATTATCATCAAGAGTAGTCATGTTGAATAATTGGTCGTTCAATTTATCATCGATGATATTAATTCCATCGATTACAGAACAAATGAAGATGCATTGATTGATTAAATGTAAATGTGTCATTCGATGTTTATGGCGTGGGTTTTTTTAAATAAAATCGTGGTTTAAAAAAAAAAAGTCTTTTGTTGTTTCGAGTCTGAGATATTGCAGAGACGATTGGATCTATGGAGAAAAGAAAACATCCCAATTCTTACGAGAACGAACACATAAAACATGGTTGCTGCCTGGCGACAACGCTTTTACGATCTTTTTTATCGATGGTAATTTGTGGTCGTCTTCAGCGATACTTTTTCTCTCTCTCTGTCTCCTCTTTCCACTTTTTTTTACCTCAATTTCAACTCAATTTGAGTACAAAAAGTGTACAACCATCGGTAGAAATTTCTACTCGGTAGTTTAGCATGTAATGACTAGGAGAAGGTTTCACATAAATAAAACTGGACATTGAGTGGCGCTGGAAGACTATAGGGTTTCAGTAGTACCGTCAGAGGCCCAGTTACCGGACGACCCCCGATTTCCGGACGCAGAGCGTTCTTTTGATGGAGTTTTATATTAAATAAACTCTCACCATCATCAATAGTCATTTTTATTTTTTAATCTAACAGTCGACTTATTCCTCCACAAGTGACAATCTTCCAAAATATCTTACAGGGCGTGGAAAAGTATAAGAAATCAATTATTCCGAGAGTTAACATGGTTTTTGTGTCGGTTGAGCGTTGTGTAGCGTGTAGAGGTTAAAATTCTACAAGTCTGCATAAGGATTAAACAGCAAAATGTCATTGTAAAATGGATTTTTATCGGTTTCAAGTAGTTGGGGAATGATTTTAGAAGAGTCACAGAAGAGGAACAAAAGAAAAAAACTTTATTTAATGTATCAAATGTCAATTCCGGATACTGGGTCCACCGAATTCGAGGCTGGAGCAGTTACCGCACGAGTCTTTTCCGACTGTTTAACCTCCAATTTTTGTTTCCTTCGGACTCTCAACGATCACGAAATTTAATTTTTCTTTCAACTTTTTATTCATTCCATAATGAAATAATAACAAGAAGATGGATTTTGGTTTTATTATTAATATTGTAAATTTCCCTTGGTCAGTTGCCTTCAACTCACCCTGTCCGGAAACCGGGGCCACGGTGTCCGGAAACTCCGTCATGTCGGTTTCAGTCGTCCGAAAACTCCGACATCGAGGCTCTCATTTGTTTTTTAAAATATTTATAGAATTTCGAATTATTTGAATAGAAAATGAACTTTTTTCCATTTAAAAAGCACTGGGGATGACTGTAGAACTTTCAGAATAGATATTTGGCCGAAAAAAAACGAATTTATACGTAATTGTCTTATGGGTTATCCTTAGTCGTCCGGTAACTGGGCCTTTGACGGTAAACAGTCGGAAAGTTGATACGGAAGTAGTCAGACTGGCCCAAAGATTTGAAAGATGGATTTTTTACATCTCTCTAAATATGCGATTATCTCAATAATTAGTGGGTCTAGGGGAAAATGTGAAAAGGGATTTTTTATTGGAAATTTTATAATCTAAAAAAAAGATCTCTTGACATTTTCTTCTAAAATCACTCATTACCGAGATAATTCCACAATTGTCCTGGCCATTTTCATCTCTTTGTTTCTCCTCTCTGCGCACTAGTAGCAAATGGATAAAGGAAAATAGATTGGAGAGGTGAAGAGACAGTTGAAAAGAAAGGGGGAAAAAAAAATCAAGAGAGACGAGAGAAGGTCGGTAGATGGATAAAACTTTAACTGGCTTTTCCCCTCGACAATGGACTCGTCTGTCTGGCTGCATTCTGCAGACTGCGGAATCCAATAACCTTCCCCTGGCTTCAAACCCCCTGAGTAAAAATCTATCCCCCCTCCCCCCCCCCCTCTTTTCCGCCATTATCGCGTAAAACAGCGAAAATGTTCGTTGAAACGACCAAAAGGTAAATGGTTGGGAGAGGGAACGAGCGAATTAACAACGGATACGAAACCAAAAGTTTTCAGAATGATTCCAGTGAGTGGCAATGGCATTTTACAAGTTCAACTTTTACTTCTAAAGCGATGCAATTGTATACCAACCAAGTGGAAAACTCGAGTCTAAAGTTTTTCATTGGTTTTATTGATAGAGAAAAATTTTAATTAATAAAAAAAATAAAAAATTATATACTAAATTGATTATCATAATAATGAATTTTCAATAAAAATTCCACTTTTCATTGAAAAGAAAAAAAAACAAAATTGTGTGTTTGAAAATAAAACAAGCATGACCCATATTACCCCAATAGTATTCAAAATATCGTTATAAAATTATCAAACAAGCAAAATATCTTGAAATACTGGGGCAAAATGGGTCGTCTTTTTCCGTATTTTCAAGTTCAATAAATAGCTTCCACGTTTATGATAAAACTTACCCATTTAATCTCAAAAAAAAAAAAATATCGACAAACTGAAAAAAAAAAGTTTCATTAAAAAAATCCATAGATCACTGATTAACGATATCAGTTGACAGATAACACCTCTTATCTTTATTCCTCTCCTACTTTGGAGACATTCACGTCACGCAGGTCGGAAGAGCAGATAATTTTTTTTTTTTTATTAATAAAAAAAAAATTGATTTGGTAAAAATTCCAGCACGCGCATGACGATGCATCTATATAAGAAAAGAGGGGGAGGCGATGGGGGGAATATCAAACAGTCTGGGATAAGAATCTCAAACGAATTTTCCATCTCTCCTCGTCTCAGTGGTCAAGGTTCATTCCAAAAGTGAAAAAGATGGGAGAAAATGAATCACGAGACAATGAAGAGTGATTCACTCCTGATAGTGGTACGAGTAATAATTAATTAATCACACTGAGGAGTCGAGGACACGTCTTCACCTCCAAGGATCTTCCTAAATCCTTGCATTTACCAAGAACGTTAACTTAAATTACACGTTAAACTTGTTCGAGTTTGGTCGTTAAACACCCTGAAAGTGAATTAAACTTCAACTCGGTGGGGTGATAAACCGTTACGAGAATAGAAAAAAAAAATTAACTTTAACATTAATAATCATTTTGATGGAATAATTAAAAAAAAAATTATTACCAATATTTTAATAATAATAATAATAATATGAGAAAAAAATAAAAATGCAGTGTTTGACTTATTCTGAATTATTAGCAAAAAAAAAAAATATTCATAAATTTGCAAAGTAATTATTGTCATTAACACTTGATATGTATATTGCTTATAACCAACTAGCAATCTCTCTCTGTCACATTCATCTTTCCTCACGTTTGTACAAAATGGCTAATCAATATCAACGCACCTCGGTACATAAACCATGAATAATTTCTCCCCCTATGTATAATGCATCTCACTCAGAACACAACTCTGCTCCTCATGTTTGGCATAGGGTGGGGGGGGGGGGGAGGGGGCTCTTTCATATCCATGAGGCCAGCAGTGTGAAATGAAATGCGCCTGCGCCCATGTAACCTTGACATTGAACAACTTCCGAACCCCCCACTCTATTCCCCTCCCCTCCACTCCCCCTTCTACAGCTCTGTTACAGCGCCATTGAGTCTGGCGCACCAACTTCTCTCCTTCTCATTCGATTTCTCTGTATTTTAGCACTTGAAAGAGAGAATTAATTATTTCATTGATTTTTCAAATCAATTAATTAATTTAATGAATCAATTAGTTTATTAATTTATTATGTAATACATTAATTAATCATTGATTTTTGATGAAATAAAATAGATGATGAAATCGTAATATAAATACTCAGAATTTATTGTCTTATCACTGGAAACAGTGAATTCTCTACCTAATCTCAGACTCTCAAAGTCATGCTTATTACGTACATATATTGCAAGTATATACGTATACTCGGGCATTAATCATTGGTATCGGATAACTATGGGTAACTCGATAAGGTGGCTCACTGCTGGAATTGCCAAGCTCAATCTCTACATACATGAATATATACAAGGTTGCTATGATCAAGCACACGTGCTGGCCCTTAAGAGATAATGGTACCCCAGGCCAGTGACAATCGCTTCCGGGTTACAATGAAGAAACGCATTTTCATGAGTATTATCTAATCGTCACTGAGACGGTGCTATATTGCGTTATAATGTAGTTTAGTACTTGTATGATGTATTTCGGTATGACTCTTACGAATTTGCCGAGTTTCTCACATGAATATCTTGGAATCTAGTGGAGATGGAGATATTTTTGTAGAAATGTTTTTTGTAGAGAAATTTAAGAGCTACAAAAAATGTCTGTTGATATTTTTCCATAGAATCTCTTGTTTCCGAGATAAATGGACAATTACCAAAAATTCAAGATTTGAATTATTCCAATTTTTCACTTGGCAACAGAACTCATTCAAAAATCAATTTTTCATTCAAATTTCAACCAAAATCAATTGATTCATAACTCTATAACAATATTCACCAATAACCAATGAAAATATCCCCACAATTCATCAAAAAACCCCATCAACCAAAGCCAAATCTAAAAATTCTCACCTACAAGTAGAAAACCCCCAACTCCAGTCAGACAACATCTCCAGACCCCCAAAAAAACATAATTCCAGTACAAAAAATAAAAAACCACATGGACCCTGTCACAAAACCTTCATTCTCCCACCCCCAATTATCCTTCCCCCTCATTTTTCATATCCTCTCCCCCCATTTCCATCGCGTGAGAGACTACCAGTGAAAGAAAAGTGAAACGAAATTTTCTAGACTTCAACCTGTCGAGTGAGGACGTGCTCCTGTATATCCCAGGGGTATTCGGAGCGATGGGCATTGTATTTTAGATGTTGTAGTATAGTTGTGAAGGGCTGGCGAGGGGGAAGAAGGAGAGTTGAAAACGGAATGTGAAACGAAACATGCATGTTACCTTTCTTCATTTCCGTTCCAGTTGTCCGGGCAAATCGAACGTTGGGATTCGGTGGACGAGCAGATACCCTCTCGATTGTTGAAATTGTGAGTGAGTGGGTGAAAGGGGGGGGGGGGGGGGAAAGAGTGTTCCCGGTGTACAGCTCCGGGGAATACAAAACCCTCGTGCAAAACCAACAGTAGGGGGGGGGGGGGATAGGGATATATACGTCTGCCAATAAACCGCGTCATTTTATATTCTTCGCCTTATTGCAATGTACATGGTAGGGATGATGTGTACATGGTAAATAACCGCATCCTGGGATACATGAAGCCCCTGGGGGGGGGGGGCACGTTATTCAGGGACTCATACTGCCATGGAATTTGTCATTTTCCATTGGAAATATGCCATAGTGGTTACATATATATGTGAATCAGATGGTGGGGGGGTCCGTGGAGATTTACTGGAGGTTTTTAAATCTATGGGATATGCGAGGAGGTAAAAATTGATTTTCAAGGGTGGAGGGAGGGGATTTTAGAGATTTAGGATGAGTGACCCATTTTACCCCAGTAGTTTTTAGAATATTGCGAGAGTCGATTTTAGCATGGAAATGTTTTTTTTTGTTGTGATTTGGTAATTGATGGGGTAAAATGGGTTATATTTTTTATTTAATATGAAGAATTTAGTTTTGTTAAGTTGTCGATGATTTTTGGTGAATTAAATTGCTGGAAAATTGGGAAATATGATTTTTCATAAAAATTGAGTTGACCTGGGAATGACAAAAAAAAAAGGAAAGATTGAGAAATAGTGAAGATGAGAAATGGAAATGAAGTGGATATCGTGCCAGCTAAACGGAGGTTAAACGTAGTTGGACATTGGCCAAGTTTGGTCTTGCATGTGAGGATATTTATGAGCGGCGCTAGGGAGCCCATATGATTAAGGTCTTGGAAATTTCTTGTCCCGAAGCTATGGAGTTTCAAAAGTGGTGGATAAAAATGAAGGAGAGTACTTGGGTTCAACGGAAGAGAGGAATAATTTTGGATTTAACCATGAACGAGTGGATTTACATGAGTATAAAGACATTTTTAAACTATTTTAATGTACAATTTTATTCTGATAAAATTTTATAACTCAATTTGAAAAAATTTTTAGATACAATTGATCCAAAATTTTCAGTCTTTTGTTGTCATTTGCCAACTGGGATTTATCGTATACAAGCGAAAGAAATCGTCAATTCTGAAAAGAAAGTTGTGATAAATGTGGATAATCTAGTACCTTCCATTTATCTGTTCTTGCCGGTATGCGTCTGGAGTATGCAAATTTCAGGGCATTTTCCAACTACCAACTAAACGCCCTCACGTACCTCCAAGTCTTTGTGAATTTTTATTCTATTACATTTATATTTCCCCCCATTTTATCATTCCGTTTCCCCTGTGCCCCAGTCATTTCTTTTTTCCAACACACAAATCACACGAATTGATACTTTTTTTTTTTTTTTCGAGCCCCTGCGCCTCTGTTATCTGTCCCTCGAGTGGAGAAAATTTTCTTTACCTCCTTTCTATCATCCCTCTCGTTTCAACATTTCTCCATTCCCCCCCCCCCCCCCCCCCCCGACACTTCATGCATTTTTGAACGTCACGTAGGAGAAAGACTACCTGGATATTTCACGTTTCAACGGTCCAACATTTTTCCATTCAAATGTATACTTTTTATCTACCTTCTTCTCTGCTTACTTTGTCACTCATTTTCCTCTTCATCTCTGTATTTTTTATTACTTACTATTTTCCATACAGAGTTGAGAGAGATGAAAATTAATTTTACTCGGTGCAAAAAAGTCGATATAGAAGGAACAATTCATTTTTAGCATTCGGTATCTCTGAAAATAATTTTTCTTTCAGTTACAAAATATATTTCTAACAAATGCGGTTGTTTGTATCGCGTGACCACTGGTTCTAAACAGCCTTTGTCAACTGATAAGCAAAATCTCATGTTTCAGAAAAAGTTGATGCACTGGAGGTTTTACGTTTTTTTCTCCCCATCCTTGTGATAAAGTAATGTAATGGAAATCTGTACTAATTAACTTTTAGAGGACCAAGTTGGCAATAACGATTAGTTCTCAGTCGAGATGTACTTCAAACTTCAATATACAGAAATGGGTATATTCCAGTGCGGTCGCACGGGGGCGCACTGTGAAAAGGTAACGAGCAGTGCTTTGACTAAATTAGATCTTTAACACCCGACAAATGTTTCTGGGAATGCCAACGCTCTACGTAATACGGGGAATTATCTCATGAATGCGTCTCAAAAAATTTTAATGATAGAAAAAATTCAGTGAGAAAAAAAATTTTTATAATTAAAAAGAATTTTTTCAAATTCTAGATAAATTATTTTTCATTGAACACTTGATTAAGTCAAAGTTTCATTGAAAATACAGAGACATTTGAGTCCAAATGAATGAATATAAAAAGCCTGTTTTGCCCCAAGGGTTATGAAAAATGAAATTAATAGCAAAAAAGTGAATTATTAATAACTTATATTTGACTTTTTTCGTAATTATCCAATTATCTCCGAAATTAATGATTTTATGAGAAAATGTCAAGAGCCATTTTTTGTAGATGACAAAATTTCCTATAAAAAATATCTCTTGACATTTTTCTCTAAAATCACTCGTACTCGAGATAAATCAGTATTTGAAAATTCACAAAACTCCTGAAATTCATAAAATTCAATTTTTTGAATTTATATCACAAAACTGGGGCAGAATGGGTAATTTTTCTTTGATTATCATAAAAATAATTCTCTAACCATTCCCAACATCATGATTACTCAATAAATCGTCTTCCCAATTCTCTCTCAAAGCCAGATAAAACCGGAATAATTCAGTCGAGCCATACGAATGATAAACTTCTCAATCCCAATCACAAATGCCTCTAACAAATGTCTATCCCTGATATGCACGAGTGAAGATGAAATAATAATAATAATAATAATAACTCTAAAAGTCCTTGTAGCCTCAGAAACTGCGTGTGCGTCCAGTGTGAACTGCCTCAGGTGACGTAACACCACCGTCGGGACTTCCTATCGGGTGAGATCACGTGTACTATATAGTACTGTGCTTGGACCGGTCATGGTCAAGGCCATCATGAAAAGAAATCCCCTCTTCTGCTATTTCATCGTCAAGGGCTTCGTGACCACAGTAATGTCGTTGGCTATTGCCCGATCTCCCCTTCCTTTATGTACATCACAGAAGGAAGAGAAGGATTTTAAAAATGGGAGAAGGGGGGGGGGGAGAAGCACACGTGGCTGTTCAAGGTCTCAATGCCAATTTTTTTGTTTGACCCATTTCGTAAGAAAAAATGAGAATTCAATTTTTTTTTTTTTTAATTACTAATTAACGGTTTCATAAAATTTATGAAAATTGAATTTTTCAATAAAAAAAAAAAAATCTGAAATTTTCTGATGATGAAACAAGAATTTTTTTTTTTTTACATTACCTCTCATGGGATTTATTCGAGGTTATCACATGAAAAAAATAAATCTCTACTTGAGGTTTTGGATAAACGAATATTTCGAGATATATTCATGTATGAGAAAAGTTGAGATATGATAATAAATTATGGTGGTGAATAAAAACAGTCAAAGTTAACACTTTGGCCCTCGGCAAACAGTCTAATGTGAGAAACAACGATGACCGTTTGTACAATTAAGAGGTGCATTGATGTCAAATAATCAGTTGAGACTAGCACGAGTAGTTCACGCGATGTATCGCTTGTTTGGAGGAACGTTGAGAGAATATATTTTATCGTGCATGGGCGGTGTTAATAATCCGATGATTTACGTGGGGTTTGAGGATTGACGAATTTTGCTATTTAATTAATTGTAAAATGAGTATATAATTCATATTTAAATCGATCCATTTTGCCCCACTATTTTTTTAAAAATCAGAGGAAAAAATTGCCATTCGTCAGAACAATTATTTTCAAGTAATTAATGGGGCAGAATGGGTCATAAAAAAAAAAAATATAAATTTTTTTTTCCATCTCTACGATTTTCTGAACACGAAGAATTTTAATTGATTTGAATTCTCAACAAGATTTATTCAATTTCTCCTTCCGCTTGATCAATAGCTCGTTAATAATTTAATTTCTCAATCAGAAGAAAAAAAAGAACATTAGCCACAATTTAATAGTTGAAAAGAATTTATCATGGGTGCGGTCTCTTCTCGACACGCTTTGAATTTCCACGCAATAAAAGTCACGTAATAAAATCTTATATTATAGCGATGTTATTTACTGGCATGACGGGATATCTTGCATGCAATGTTCACTCGTGGTTTGAGGCATAATACCCCGTTTAGAGAATATACAAACCCTCATTCTTAGCCCCCATTCCCTCTTTACAACTGTAAATGTGTTGGTTGTCTCAACGGTTCACAATTTCTCGGTAATTGTTGCAAAATGGCGGCTGAAAATAAAAATAATCTCACCACAAATGTCTTATAATTTTTGTTCCAAATTCTCTTCTCTATTTATCCCACAATAATTCTAATTTAATCACTTTGATTAAACCTTTATAATTAAATAATTCAGTAAAAAAAGAAAAATTCAATTTTTAAATCCTCTTTCTTCCCTTTTATCTAAGAATTAAAATGCCTGGAATAAATGAAAAAAAAATTATTTCCTGTGAATGCAGATTTCTCTTTCATTAATATCATGTGAAAAGTTAATTCGTTAAATTCTTCTGTAATGAGAAAAATTCCTCGAATTTAATACCATTAAAATTCTATAATTCCAAGGAATTAAAGAATCTCTTCTCTCATGTTCACCGAGACATTTTCCGAGGGGTTAAAAGAATTCTCCAACCAGTGGTTTACACGAAACCCCTTTCCCGCATTGTTTCCACCCATTGTTAACTACTCTCGCTCGATATCATGCGTTTCATCAAGCAGCTACATGTCTGAGCATTTCTTTCACTTGTTACTGGGGATGGGGGGCCTCTTGACACCCCCATGAGAACGTAAAACACGAGAGTGTCACGAGAGATGAAAGAAACCCATTGACAATGGGTATTCAACCTTATGCAACCCCTTTTTTTCCTCCTTTATTTCTGATTTTTCATCCCTCAGAGTGTTGTACTCGGTACTAACACGCAGGATATCACCTTTTATCCTCTCTCCCTTTTTTTTTTAAGCATGCTCATTCCAATTATCAATATAACCTAAAATTTTTCACCCCAAGACCATGAAACAACTTTTTTTCATTTAACAAATAAAACCTCTCATAAAAAAAAATTACTCCACTTGAAAAAAAAAAAATCTCCCAGTTTTGCCCCATTTTTTCATCAAAATATGCATCAAAAATAAATTTCATAATTTTCTTTTTCCAACAAAAAAAATTCCATATCGAAAATCACTGGGGTAAAATGGGTAACAAAAAATTTATTTGTCTTTAAACAAAGACATAAAAAAAATATCTTCATATTTATTATTAAAAATAATTAGAAAAATACATTCAACAATGCAACTGAATTGTAAATATACAGCCCTCCGTCACCATCAATCTACCTACACGTAAAGTTTACCAGTGTTAAGCATAAATTAGCTAATTTTTCACCCTCTCCTCCCCCCTCCCCCCCTTCCCTCTTGCTATTCATACATTAGAAACATCTGCGCACGTGCACCGGTGTGTTACTGCAACGTAGGTTATTCCGGACCTATGAAATACGATTGCGAATCGTCCATAGGTGCCCCCCTCCCAATGTTGGCCACATAGGCATTGAGTATATACATGTACACAGTGACGGGTTTTGTACCAAAGATATCCCTGGGAGCTTGGGCTGTCATTCATGCGTGCAAATTCTCCCCCCCCCCCCCCCCCTTCGGTTTGGTTCACTGGGGACTTACACGTGGAGACAGGATTGAAAAAAAAAAATATATAAAAAATGGTGATTGGTGTAATTAATACATTCATGGTGACTTTGTGGAGCAATGAATGGAAATTAGGGTAATTGATATTTTTTTTGTGATTGAGAATATTTATTAATTTTGGGGAAATTGAATTTTTTTTATGATAAAAATTTTTTTTTTTAACTCATAAGTAATATTCTGATGATGAAATGAAAATTAATCGCAATAGTTTTGACGAAATAAACAATTTTTTTTATTATACAAGGGCTCTTGTGGAATTAATTTTCAAATTGATAATTCATCCACTAGACACTAAAAATAAATAATAAAAATTTGGGGGTAATGTGGGAAAATATATAGAATTCAATGGAGAAATATAAATTTGGGATATCCAGGCTAATAAATGGAGTTATTCAAAATATTCAATCTCCCATAATCCCATGCTGGAGCATACATTTAATGCATTTTGGTGCATTTTATTTATGAATAATGAAATTGAGTTGATAGATTGAAATTGTTATCAACACGAAGAGAATAATTTCCTCTATTAATCGAAAAAAAAAAAAAAAAAATCCAAATTTTCCAATGGATTGTCATCATAACCCATGCAAATATGTTAAAGAAACCATTACAATGCAGTATATGAGGTGAATGCATAAACGTTTAATATCAATGTACATGGGCCATCGTTCATGCGCATTAGAAACGTTGAGTGAGCACACATAGTCTCACATACACGTACGTGCCAGTACCACTCTCTAGATTTATGGTATTACATATAACATTTACATGGATGTATATATACAGGAATGCCCAGAGATGGAGTACCCCCACCCCTTCCCTCCTTCTCTTGCCCACCCGGTCTCAAGGGGTGCAGAGGGGGGGGATTTCACGAGCAAAGAGGCCGCAAATGAGTGCGCACACGCGCATTCAACATCGAATAAAGCATTCAACCCTGGATATGCACTGATGCCGTCTCCCTCTCCTCCCCTGCAAGTTCAACTTACACAAAGACAGCTGACGAGTGCCTAGCAACAGGCGTCAGGGGTTACCAACCCCCTCCCCCCCCCCCCTTCACAGTTATACCCACTATGGATTTTTAGCATCCATATTAATAATAATGGACTCTCTGCACTTTTTCAAGTTCTTCACCACCTTGAATTTTTGAGATTTCGGGGAATATCTCGGTAATGGTGGGATATATCGAAATTATTGTAGAAATATTTTTTGTAGAATGTAATGAGCTCTACAAAAAATGTTCTCAGGGAAATTTGGCTATCTCCGGTAGATTCAGAGATATATTGGTGAAAAGTGAAGTCGGAATGGAATTTATTGATTTTTTTTTTGCTGATGTGAATAGAGATGTATCGAAATTTGGTGAAAATATGGAAAATTGAGATTAATTGATTTTTGAGAAGAAATATCGGAAAATGGAATAAATCAATTTTTGAATAAAAATATGAAAAAACGAAATAATTGTTGAGAGAAAAAAAAAATTGAAAGTTTGTGATAAATCAAGTCATGAGAAAAATCATGGATTCTCTGAAAAAATCAATGTTTTCGAGCAATCGAATAACATTGACAATACCCATGTGTGACGTACATAGTAGATTCTGCCGACTCATGATGTAGTTGGGTAGAATAATGTGATGAGAAGGTGGGATAAGGGAGACACGTGTGTGGATGAAGGAAGTTCAATGTTTGATTAGTTTATTAGCTTCGTGATTAATGGAGAAGTTATATTGTAATAATATCCATGATAATCGATTCATGTCTCGACACAATGTGACCTCTAGAATCTTTGCCTCATGTTCTTGGAAGTAGATAATGGAATTTGAGTCGTAAAAAAGTGAATGATCAGGTTCCATTTAGGAAAGTGAATAATGTATATTTATAAAATATCTCTCCATCTTTTACTCTATAAATTTATCTCTCTCGGGTCATTAAAAATTTTGTTTATGCATTCCTTAAAAATAGAAAACAACTATTTAATTGTCGATAAATCAGATGACAACGTGATACATCCATACACTTTACATTGTAACATCAGAGGCATATTTTGAATGAATAATTACGACAGCTGAAGATAGAACAGGCGGAACTTTGGGTGACACGTGGAGGCATCATTAAAACAGGTTTATTCTCTACAATTTCAGTGAAGAAAAATATAACACAGGAGAAGTTGAATATCTCTGAATCTACGGGAGATGGTGAAATTTTTGTAGGGACCTTTTTTGTAAATCTTGACTTGCTCTATAAAAAAGGTTCTTATAAAAATTTCGCTATCTCTGTTAGATCTTGAGATATTGCTCAAAAATGATCTTCAGATGAAATCTATACTCATCAGAATGAATTCAACTGAACTTGAAGAGGAGTTTTTTTCAAAAAATCTCGAAATTTAATAGAGATAGCGAAATTTCTGTGGGTACCTTTTTTGTAGAGTAAGTCGAGATCTATAAAAAAGGTCTTTACAAAAATTTCGCCATCTCCCCTAGATTCCGCGATATTCTCCAAAAACTAATTTTCAAATATTATTCTTCAAATAAAAAAAGATAGAAATTTATATTTTTTAATTATACACAAATGGGATAATTCAATATCAGTCATTGATGGAATATCGACTGCCAACAAGAGAGGATTTCGCCGATACAATAGTCACAATGACGCGCATGAGCAGTAATTGAATCGACATTTCCCATGGAAATGGAAAATCACAAATGGGGCAAACAAGTGCAGACATATAAATGAGGAAGGGAAATCGCTCAATACGGTGGATTAAATGTGCCTAGCATTATCGTAATTAGAAGCTCCGAGGGTGTTCCATCAAATCGCGTGCTTAGACCCTTCTGTATAACACGTGAGTGGTCGCGCGTGCCCAAATACTTACGACTTTACACTCATCGCACTTCAAATTGGATTTTTTTATTTTCTCTGTATTCATTCGATTGATGAAGACGAATTTTTCCTTTTTCAGAATCATTATCATGATCGAATGAACTGGAAGAAAAATTTTCGCAATTGGAAATTGTTTTCGACAGAAAATTTAAAGGAAAAAAAATCTAAATTTTTAATGCATTCGATTTTTTTTTCCTCTCATACCCATACTTTTAACCCATGAAATCTGACAATGAATGTTGGAATAATTTCTACTCACTTTTTTAGCCGATTTGCAATTTCTTTACGAGCCCAGGTGAAATACACCACATCGTTAAATGTTCTTTCTCGGCTGTGTTTCGCCGAGCAGCAATCAGCCGGCCTCCTTGCCAGTTCTATTTTTTTCACTCTACCTCCTCTCGGTTTTTGATTTTTTTCTCTTTAAATACGGTTTTACGATCAGCCTCGATGGACGTCCAGCCAGAGCCTGAGACCAAATGGGGAGATACTGTGTGTTCGTTCCTCTCTTTTTGTCTGCTCCACTTTCTTTCTCCATTTAAACGAATGTTTCTAGTGATGGTGGGCATTTTCAATTCAATTTTATCAATTTTTTTATAATAAGATCCTGAAAATCTGTTCAATTATTGGATCATTAATTCAGATGTTTATTGAATTTTTACCTGAATCAAGTAGATTCAATGACTTTAATTAGATAGAGTTCGACTTGAATCAAAACTTTTTTTTCGGTGTTTTATTCATGAATAATGAACTCGGGTTGATGGGTTAAAATTGTTATCAGCATGAAGGAAATAACTTCCTCTATCAGTTGGAAAAAAATTTAAAAAATGTTGAATATTTGCGGTTTCGGGTAAACATCCTAATAATACATTTTCCATCCACATAGAAAGAAAATTGATAGTTATTCATCTCTCCCAGGTTTACATCCGTTCGTACAACATTTATGCGATCCCATATCCAGATATAACCATTAAGTATACGTACATTTTGTCCCCTCGTTAACGTCGGCAATGCTTGCATTACCCAGCTCACATTTTAGCGAGAACAAAATGAAAATCTAACACATCAAATGCAGCCCATATCCACAGTAATGCGGGGTATTCCGAGCGTCGCATATATTTACGAGTGCAAATTTTTCACGACCTTCTCCCACTCCCAACAGCTTCCTTCCCTCCCAATCTCCCCACCTATTCGTTACTTTATTATCCTGCGTTTGCCAGTTGTCGAGCCATTTGAGCCATAAAAATTCGTTTTTATTGATCGTTATTGACATATCCACTATTAAAATATAAATAAACTTTTCTATTATTCTCTCTCACTCAATCCATTAAACGATGAAAAATAATTTCACAACAATTTCATACAATACACATGCAAAATAAATTGAACCATCATAATTATCGAGAATAAATATTCTTGTTTGTGGAAAAATATTATACTTATGTTTATCAATTCAACCAAAAAAAAAAAAAAAAAAAAATTCTCTCCATTAAAAATCCCTGAAAATACTTTTCGAGTCCTATTGACCCCTTTTCATCCCCAAACACAGTCACATTCTTCACCCCCCACCCTCCATAAATTCCCCAGTATTCCCAGAATAAGGTAACGTTAATTCTCCACTAAATTAATGCCTCCCCCCCCCCCCCACAGGCGAAAAGTTTTCATTGAGAAAGATGCACTGGTATATCCAGAGCAAAGAGGTTTTTGGGTATCCGCCTCTTCGAACTGAGCCACTTGCATCCTCCCCTCTTCCTCCCCCACCCCTAAAAAACCAAGAGTACATTGCTTCAGCCTTGGAAAACGATAAATCCCCCTTGGAAAGCCCAAGCCCACTTCCTCTCCACCCGGATCTTATTTTCCGAAGTGGCTTATCCCTCTCTCGTCCAAAATCCCCCCCTTCCCCTCCCCATGTCTCCTCACTCACTAGATTCACCCTGTATTTTCCTCATGGTCACAATTCTTCTTTCACTATTTTCTCTCGATCTACTGAGCAAGAAGAAAATCTCAAGAATATTCCGTCTGCCATTAGCAGTGGGATTACCATTTTCATTTATCCGGATTTATTACTACCCTCTTCCCCTACCTTGCACTATCCCACTTGGTAATTTACCATTGACAAATTGGCTTCCTGCACTTTGCCAAAAACTGCTGAAATGTGCATTATCTCGGGAAAAAAAGAATTTTGAATTATGTTTTGGTTGGAGAGGGGGGGGGGGGAGGTTAAGATAAATTATTATGTTTTTTAATAGATTGGTTGAATTTTTATTGAATAATATCTTGGAAATGAATGGAGATAAAATTGTTGATTTAATAATTTTTTTAGCTCTACAAAAAATATATTAATAAAATTTTTTTTTTAAACTCATGTTAAGTGTGAAAAGAATAATGCAACTAGAGGGATTATAAATAATTTCAATATTGATTTAATTGATAGAAAATTTAAAATTGTTGGTAATTTTATTATTTTCAATCTAATATATCATGATGAATGAATTTGAGAGGATGAGTAAGATTGCACCAAGTCGATAATTTTGATTGAGAGAAAAAGCGAAGCCATTAGCTGTGATACATGAGCTTGGACGATATCCAACTGTACAAAATGACTTTCTCCCATATCTCATACGTGATAATTAAATTTATTCAACGTAAGATTGAGCCATGTGTTCATATCCGTGAAAACCCTCGTCCCAGTCTTGCCAAAATTTTCGAAATGTTCTCGTAAATGTCCAATGAAGGTGCAATAGCAATAAACCACACCGGGGGTGTACATAACCCTCGGGGTCGTTTGTGACGTGTGTGTACCATCGACTAATTCTCTCTCTCTCTCTCTCTCTCTCTCATTATTCTATCTAATCTCCACTATGCAGAGACTGAACCAACATCTTCAACTGACGACGTTAACAGCAAACGTCTCGAGACTGAATCCCTCTAATCCTCTCCTTCTGGCAGACAAAATTCCTTCATCTAGATCTAACACTCCTCCACACGGCCATTTCGTTTGGCAGAATCAAGATAACTCACCATTTTCCTGAGTCTTCAGCTTCTCTCCAAACTCAGGTGAACCTCTGAGTTCTTCCTTATCACCAAGATACTTGACTCAATGGGATTTTAATCTTCAATTGGTGGTTTAAATTACGTATTATTTAACTACATGATTCTTGATTTTCATTCATTGTTTGAGAAATAGATATTGAGGTTAAGATTTTTCAGATATTTTTTTTCTCGAATCATTATTAAAAAATCGTCTTCTTTATTTTTAAACAGTAGATAATGAGAAATTTGAATGAGATTGTAGGAAATCATCAGTCATATTGATTAATATGCAAGATTAATTGCTTCAAATTGTCAGAATCTGCATTATCGACCTCAAATTTTCACGTCTCATTTTGAGGGAATCATCAATCGGCACGAGATATGCATAAACAATGGTGATAGGTCACATTTTCACCTATTAGAATGAGGACTGGGTCATTAATCTAGGCAATTGAAGTGAAAAATTATTCAAAATACCTATTTCTTGTCGCTCGGTCGGTACGAGAGACGAGTCCCGTTACCAAGTCACGGGAGCACTCTCGTGGCACAATCTCAAGGTTTTTTACATTCTCACCTACTCGGTCAATAAAACCGGGCATGTAGAATTAAATAAATAAGAAAAAATTGATAAAATTTAGCAAAACATAACGATTTTATTTTCCACGTCTCATTAAATATGCAATTATCTCAATAATGATGAATTTTATCAAAAAATGTCAAGAGACATTTTTTGTTGGAAATTTTCTCCTCTACAAAAAAGGTCTCTTACCATTATCTTCTAAAACCACTCATTTTCGAGATAAATCCACAAATCTCATCTCACCATGTTTAACTCTATTAATACATCAATTACCAACGAAAAAAAATTCTTAAATCATTGTATAATCTCCTCCCTATCCAATCAATAATCAAATCACCGTAATCATTCTAAAACACTTCACTCCAGTAACGAAAAAGATGTAAAAAACTAAAAGACCAACAAATGATTACCAATTGCGATTATAAAAAATATTCGAAAAGTCCACAGTGTTCCCGCGCTCCCAGTTGAACCAAGCTGGTAATAAATCGATGTTGCAAGACAAGTGAGGCGTGTGGAAAGGTTTCCCCAGCTACCGGCAGCTCAATTCGAGTGGGATAAAATCGCATGTACACTGGAATTATACTCGCAGGACAATAAATTTAAAAAAGAAAAATTATAAACATTGCGTACAAGTTGAATGTGTCTTTCTCCTCTATTCTCTCCTGATGGATTGCTCGTACTCTCGACCCCGAGAAACACAAATGAATATTGTTTATACATTTAAAATGCGTAGGACGCAGGTGTAAATGGGCACCATGCACCACCCACACACTCCCCTACATCGGTAATTTATGCAAAATACCACGGCTATCTCACTGTGCGTTTGGAATAGAATAAAGTGAACACGAAAGAGAAGTTTTTTTTTAAAAATAGGGAATTTATTCAGCCGACTACAGACGTCTTGACATTTATGTCTTTTTTATAACTTTTTTTCTTTTTCATCTTCTTCGGACTTACAAATGAGACAGGAGATTGTGAGGGAAGAGATGAAAAATAGTGGAGTCACGAGGTCATTGGTTTCGATGATCAATCAACGCAAACGTTTGCTCAAGTTGAATTCATCAGGGCGCCAGTCTCATGGGTTTAATAGAGACACGTGGGCAGTGACTGGAGATTGACAGGCGTAGAAACTAGAGAAATATTCAAATGTTGGGAATTTTTAAGTTTTTTAAAATTAAATTAATTTAATTGGAAAAATGGGAAAATTAGAAAAAAAAAATACCCATTTGCCCCAGGAGTTTTTGAAAAATAGTAAATATCAATTTTGCATTTTTATTTCAAATATAACTGGGATAAAACGGGTGATTTATATTAATAAAATTTGAAAACAAGGAAAATTGTTTTTTTTTTTTTTTAATGAAATTTTTTATTTGAGATATCTTGTAAATTTTTTATTACTTCAATATTGATTTTTTACTATATTGAAGAAGTGAGATGATAAGTTGGTTGGGAAATCAATAAATGAGGAGAGTTTAGAGTGTTTAAAGAGGCGCGGCACGAGAGATGCATTAGCGACAGCCTCGAGCATATTGTGAAATATCTCATTGCATTTTTTTTATATTTTTTTATTGTAAATATTAGGGTAGTATAGTTGATATGCACAAGATTCCCACCCGATTGGTCCGAACGCCTCAAATTTTTTAACTTGTGCATTCGATAATTTACATTGTCGTTAACTGTGAATCTCATCACGGGAACCACTGAGAGCGAATGGAACGCAAATGTTCCCTCTCTCAGTGTAATGTTTCTACTTTGATGAGATACAAATAACAGCGCGTAAGAAATTGTATCTCACTAACATCTGAGTTAAAATAACCGCAAGGCCGATTAAAATTCATTTAGTATATTGTAAATATTACAACGATATTCATACAACAGCCCTCACTCTGTTCTCCATCAATCCTGTAGTAGATCATCTCCTCATAATTATTTTAAAAAAATCACAATGATAATAATCAATTCTGATAAATTTCAAATTTTGTAAAATTCTTGAAACTCAGTGTGATTTTTTCAAAAATTACCCATTTTGCCCCAGTAATTAACTTGACTTTAAAAAATATTTTTTAAAACTCCAGTTTATTATTATTCTTCAATTAAACATTTTTCTATTGACAAAATTCATTTTTTGCAGTATCTCAAAGCCTACTGGGGCAAAACGGGTATTTTTTATTTTTTTTATTGAATGTGTTTTCATTTTCTCTGCAAAAATATTTTCTGAAATATTGAAATAAACCGTTGAGTGCAACGTAGACAAGTATCGATGCTCTTAAGAAAGAATACGATGGACCAATTGAGATGAGGGAGAGGGGAGAAGGGTTTAATCGGTAAGCTTGCGGCAAAGCTCTGGGATTGAACCTCGAGTCTGGGTCTCTTTTTTTCCCCTGAGATATAGAATACTTATATACTTGGGTATAAATGGTAGATATCTGAAGGACCTGGAAAATAGCACCTATATACAGTGATGGGAGGGGGTAGGGAATCGTGGTATAAAGGGTGATCCCTAGGTTGGCCCACGGAAGTGGAAACTTTGGGGATTACGAGTGAAAACCATTGGGATACGGTTTCCAAGCGAAAACCCTCTCCTCTCATTTCTTTTTTGTCTCTTTAAACCACCATGGAAGATCCTCCGCCAGTCATGTTATATTTTCCTCTCCTCGGAAATTCTTAAAATATTGGAAAAATGTAGTGTTCAATTGTGAGAATGAGAGAAAATTTTAACTAATTGAGGAAAATTGAATTATCTTGACAATGGGGGATTTTATGGAAAAAATGTCAAAAGACATTTTTTGTTGGAAATTTTGTAATCTACAAAAAAGGTCTTTTGACATTTTTCCCAAAAATCAATCATTACCGAGATAATAAATGAAATAAGAAATTAGGAATAATGAAGAAAAATGGAATTGGTAAAAATGTGATATTTGAATTATTAGGGAATGAAATTAATTTCCAATTATTATTTAATAATTGCAGGATTCATTCAGATCGAGAGTAGCAATGGATTTCACGGGTAGCGTTGGTCGAATAGTTGAGGATCCAAAGGAAGCGAGAGACATTGCAGAGAGTGAGGGACTCCTATGGAGACGGAGATGGCGGCCCTTCTCTAGGTCACCACCTGGCTGTGCTGTTGTCAGAAAGCATGCACTTAATGATGGTGTACATGTGCTAAAACCGTGGTTTCACAGGGACGTCAACAGAGACACTGCAGCGAGCCTTGTCCGAGAGCATGGCACAGTAGATGGGTAAATTCAATTTATTGATTTTTTCATTCTATGCATTGAGGATATTCAAGTGGAAAATCACATTTTACCATTTTCATTGATATAAAAAAAAAAAAAAAAAATCAATCTCATTGAGTTAATAAACATTTATCGTTATTTAAATAATAAAATAATGAAACAAGATAAATTAACTCAATTGTGAGTCAAGTTTTTTATGGATATCTCTCGATCCAATGGAGATAGCAAAATTTTCATAGATATCTTTTTTGTAGAGAAAAATAAGAGCTACAAAAAAGGTTTCTATGAAAATTTCTGTATTTCCATTGGATTCAGAGATATTCTTGAAAAACTGAGGTCGAAATCGACTTATCAGCTTTAAAAGTCACAGGAATGTTTTTAAAAGCAATTTTAACCCATGAACTGTGCCCCTTGGATATTTCCAACCTTGCAAAAACCTTCAGCACGTCAGAAGAAGCCTAAAAAACCGAAAAAAAAGAGAAATATTCAACTTTTAAACGGCTTTTTTATGAGGACAAAATTGCACGTCTCGTCACAAAAAAAATCATTGTTATTTACCATTTTTCCCTCTTCGCTGTGTAGAAAACAAAAGCAAAAGGATAATTGGTTAATTAAAGTATGTGGCTGGATATTTTTATGGAATTTTTTTCTTAAATACTTGGGAGAGGGTACTTTCTTGTATTATAACGCTTTATGCTCAGTGGATTTTTTAAGCCCCACAGTCATTCCGAATAACAGTGTTTAAAACATCAGAGAAATACTCCATTACATTACGAATACTATTGCTAAATTACAGGGATGTTGGTAATTTTTTTTGCCCTCATTCATTTCATATGTAGAATCGATACTACATCACATCCTGAGTCAAACTTTTTCTAGTTATTAATTCCTTTCGAGTGTAGATAAATTATTATGTAGAAACATTATTAATTGCCCAGAAATCTCACTCTGATTGACGTGAATATTTGCGATTTCACCGGATGAAGAAAAAAAACCACAAATATTCAAAATCTTATTGATTTATTTTCAACTGGTAGATGGAGTTATTTCCTTCATGTTGATAAAAATTTCAATCCACCAATGCTAGTTTATTATTTGTAAATCAATTCCCCAAATTTTTTATCATCGGAAAATTTTTTTTATCACGAAAAAAAAAATGATTTTTTTGTCCAGTAAATGAACATCCTCAATTTCCAGTGAATCAAACTGTTCAAGTAATAAAGATTGAATCTTTCCTTCAACATCCGTTGAATTTTACTCATGAATTGAATTAATATGCTGGGGATATCTCTCAATTTCTTCAAGTATTTCATGAAAACCTCATCGGCTTTTTATCAATAAATCCTTTCAGACCGTTCAAGGATCAGAGAAAAAACTAATTACTGTCGTTTTCCTCAGCCGTATCAATAATTGAGTCTTCTCCAACTCTATCAGTCTCTCCTTCTATTGAATAAAATCTCCATTTCTTCACCATCGCTTCAAGGGTCTGATTTACATAATCAGAATCTGTTTTGATTGACTCTGAATTTTGTTTCTACTTATTATTGTCAAATCAAAAGATTTAACAATGATTATTTATTGATAATTATCATTTTCTGTGGTATTTCAAGAATTACTGGGGCAGAATGGGTAATTTTTTTTACTAAAAAATCTTTTAAAAAATGAACTAAAAAATTTTCATCTTTTAAAAACAATTTTCCTAATTTTTCTCAAAATTTTCCAAAAAATAAACGAATAAACGCCAACAAATCCTTTTTGATAAATTGATGGCATTCACCGTGTACTCGTTATCAACAAATCGCTCTGCAATAATCATTTACTTTCCGTTATCTCCAGTCAACAAAAAAAAAAAAAATTAAGAAAATGAGAGAAAGAACTGGAAAAAAAAGTTGCGTCTTTTCCTCTTTCACGTTTATCCCCGAGGATATAAATTATAAATTCGCTTTGAATAATTCAGTGGGCTGCCGTCCGCGATGGTGGTGCAGGGCATGGGTTTTCAAGCTCCCTCGGCAAATTCCCGCCAGTGTACATGCGTTTTTCCCTTGATGCTTCTTACGAATTGCATTGGAAAAAGTGGAAAGAGTGAATTAGTATCGTTTGTACTACTGTCTCTAAACTAATTGCTTCATTTTTTCAAAATCTTGATTAAATTTTTTGATTACCATGCCAATTTGATAAAATCAAATGCACCAATTCAATTTCATTTGAGAACAGATCAATTTGTCAGAAATATCTCGGAATCTAAACGAGATATCAATTTTTTTATAATAACTTTTTTTGTAGATTAAATTTTTCTCTAAAAAAAAGTTTATCACAAAAATTTCAATAACTCTGTTAGATTCCGAGATATCTTCCAAAAACTGTTTCATTCTAAAGGAAAACTGTGTTTCACCTGTTTAATTATTTTACAATTGCATTAGTAAATTTTAATAATAAATGAAAGAGTAAAAAATTATAATTTTTATTGTTTTATATGCATAATTCAAGAAAAATTTACCTCCTGCGTGTTTCATTATTATTCGAATCCCATGAACATTGACAAATGAGTAATTTTCACTGGAGCACCGTAAAACCGCAAATACCTTTTTTTTTCCCTTCATTTCTCATGCGTTTGAAAGTACCCAGACCGCAGCGGTAATCAACTTTACGACCGAAACACACTAGCATTTCTGCTTATATAGCTTCAGTCTCGCTCTAGGTTCTCCGTCCATTGGATTCAGAGACTGACATCTTTGTATTCATTTAACGATTACAGTTTTATTGTTACTTCAGTTTACCTCTTTTCATTGTACTGTAATTCATTTGTTTCAACTAATACCAGCACCCTTTAATTGCTCTTTGATATCGCAGAATTAGCTTCTAGGAAGTACACTTGAAATATTCCCTTTTGTTTAATGTAGATAATTAAAATTATTTGTAAATTTTAATAACTCATTTCATGTGTTTTTTATTGCAGAGTTTTCCTTGTGAGAGAGAGCAAAAGTTATCCAGGTGCATTTGTACTCACATATAAATATGGAGATAAAGTTATTCATGCACAAATACAGCCTGTACGTATTTTCAATATAAACTATTTTCTCCAAAATTAATATTATCAGTTTTTTAAATACATCTCTGAATTTAATGAGAATACAAAATTTTTTATAAAAACCTTTTTTGTAGCTCTCATTATTCTCTACAAAAAAGGTATTTATGAAAATTTTTGTATCTGTCTTAGATTCAGAGATATTTATCAAAATATTAGCCTTGGTAAAATGACATTCTCTAACCCTCTTCATCAATCTGTTGTCAGACGGTGGATGAACGTGGTAATGGTTGTTTATACACCCTAGACAAAGGAGTAACAAAATTCTACGATCTCATACAACTCGTTGACTTCTATCAACTGAACGCTGGTTCCCTCCCAATCAGACTTACCCACTACGTTAGCAATGGTCAATCACCATCATCAATTGAGGGTGAAAGTAGTTCACCATCACCATCACCATCATCAACAAAACAGAGTCACAGTCCCCGTAAAATTGACAGTAAAACATCGAGAAGTTGAGTATAGGAATGCCAGCAGTCCGCTGGTGTATCAAAACGCTTCACAACTGTCAGTTCTATTAATCTCGATGAAATAGTCATTGTTGACAGTGTCGATGATGATAAAGTTTATGTTAGTGACAATTGTGTGCGTTCAGCACCATCGGGCTGTTGGACCATGTTCCGAAGCACTTGTGATGAATGGGATACATAGTTTTTATACCATTCGTTGATTCATCACAGGAGGACAAGAGAAGCAGAAACGGAATGTGTGATGAATCTGATTCTTTTTTTTTTTTTTTCTTCAGAAGAGGGTTGTGTGCCATCCATTGTCTCTACCAAAAAAAATGTTAATGAGAATCATTCAAGAATACTATTGACCAATGAACATTACGTGGCATTTTTGGTTTTTTTTTTTTTTTTTATTAAATAAACAATTTCATCAAAAGTTAGAAGGGATGAATTTGGCTCAGAAGTATGAGAAAAGGGTCTCTCATGTTTTTAAAATCAATATACATGCTTTGGTAGTTGAGAGAAACCTTCCAAAGTTCTGGTGCATCTGTCGGTTTTTTTTTTTTTGAGGTTGAGAAAGGGAGGTTCATTTATTGCGACAGTGATACTATGATAATGTATAAAAGTATATTGTAGATGAGATGAAATAACGTGTCTTTTCCATTTTCTACGTGTCGTGCATATAATCTTTAGAGTTTTGAGGAGGAATTTTCAGGTTGGGGCAATATTTTGGGTGATTCAGGGTGGGGACTGACCAATTAAGCGGAAGTACAAGTTCAAGTGGTTTATTAATATTTTTTTGGACAATTGTACGTGTATAATTGTTTCATTTCTCTTTTTTTTTTTTTTTTTCATAACTTGGAAATTTCTCTCATTTTTGTTCTTCAATTGATTGAACAATTTACTTTTTTTGCAAGAATTTTTAGTCTTGCGATTTCATTTGGCATCAGTCGTACGGTGACTAGTTTTTTTTTTTTTTTTTTTTTTTTCGGAAATGCAATAGTGGAGTTATGAAACGATACAAGTTCATTTTAATAGGTTCAGTTTTCATTGGATATCTTGGAATTTAAGGGAGATGAATAAAATTTCATCATGACCTTTTTTATAGCTCTCATTCTACGCTACAAAAAAGGTCTCTACGAAAATTTTCGTATTTCCCTTAGATTGAAGGGTTATATCAATAAAAAACACATCTGTCATGAAATTAAGTGAACTCATCTCGTTTTCAAAATTCGCTACTAAATTATTTCTGCAAAGGGGTGTGCCACAAAGGATCGTCCATATAGGCCACATATACTAAAATAATTTGATAAGGAGAAAAATAAAATTAGTTTGGGAAAAATAATTTTCTTTCTTAGCAATATTGAAGAATTTTTCAAAACAAAAAAAAAATGAATTTTTCTCGTTAAAAAAGTTTAAACTTATGATGTGAATAATTATTAAATTGATACTACCATAAAACGGACTGAGTAAAGCGATTTAAATTGATAATCGATGAGGGACGAAGGAAGAGTGAAAATTTAGTATTTAAGATATTTTTTTATTTTTATTGGCGAAATATTTCAAGCAATATGTCAATAATGAAAACATTTAAATGAGAATTTAGTGTGGCCGACTTAATGGACTCTTTGATACTTCACTGATCTCATAGATTGAATGATGTTACAAATACACGATTGATCTATTAAAGGATACACTCTCGTGTACGAAGAGCTAAAGAAAAAAAAGAAAAAAAGTTAATGCAGGAAAGGGGGAGGAACAATTTTGTGAGCAAATTAAATTGTGTTTTTTTTTCTTTTATCGCGATAAATTAAAAGTGATAGATGGAAGAGATAAAGAATGAGAGAGTAAGATTGATTACCGAATTCATTAATTGATAGACAAGAAAAAAAAAAAAAAGAGTAATTAATTGCAATTGATAATTGTTTAGGTAGAATATTCAAAATTAAATTTATTTCAATTAGAAAAGAGAAAAAATAAAATAATAATTGTCACCGATCAACGTTCAAGGGGAAATGGTGGACAATGTTGTAATTATTTGTGGTGGATTGATTCCCCAAAAAATTAAATAAAAATTATAGAAGTAACTGTGAGAATGTGTGAGAATGGTATAAATAAATATAACATTAAAATGGACAAATGTCCGATAAACAAATGAACATAAGAATTACGCAATGTATTAATATAACCCATCGAAAATGAAAAAACAACTAGTTCTATCGATACTTTAATAATATATTTTTTCATGGATTATTTATTTCCCTCTTCATCATTATAAAATACAATGAAATTAGTTTGAAGTGTTTTGAAATACAGGAAAAAAATAAAAATAAAAAATAAAAAACCGCACTTTGTATTAAATATTCAGTATGGGGCTTTCTTCTATAAAACAAAGCAAAAAAAAAATTCTTTAGAGTAATGGATAAAAAATTGAGAAATGAGCGTAAAAACAATTGTTTATAAATGATTAACTATTCTGTTCAGTGCTCTTCCTATTTTATTGTAAATACATTCAATGAATATAAAATTCCCTTTTTACGTAATCTATTTGTTCATACGATGATAATTGTATTAAACGAATAAAATTTTGGCCTTTTATGTAAATATGTCTATTTAGGCCAACCCTTGGTAGACCAATGCAATGATACAATACTCTGGCAATCCGAAACTGCAAATTTTGTTGATCAATATTGAATGGCGGTCGTTCAAGATTGATTTTTCAAGCTGCAGAATCGATAATGAAAAAATTGATATCTCGAGAGAACATGATTATAATTCAATTTTTTTTTTTTTTTTGAAATTTGTGATTAATAAATGGAAGAGAACTGGACATAATATTGAGACTCAATTCAGAATTAATTCTAATAAAATATTATTGTCAAAAACATTTAATGAGATAAAATGAAAAAAAAAAAAATTAAATAGAGTATATTTTGTATTAATCATAAAAACCGAATTAAACGGCAAACGCAGAGGTCTGTATGAGACTGAAATTTAGGTGTCGTTTTTCGTTAAATACAATTACCAATGTCTTTCAAGAAACTCGATAAATGAAAATTTGAATAAATTGAATGCACAAAAAATTAATTATTGTATCTAAATAATTCATAATTAATTAATTAATTAATGTAATGAAAAAAATAAAAATAAACTCAGAAAAATCAAATCTAGTCTTCATTAAAACAGTTTTTTAAACAAATAAAAAACATGACAATTTTATGTTTCTTGATAGACATTGAGATTCGCGATAATCAACATGAATTAAAAAATAAGAAAAAGCGAATGAATTTTTCATATGGAGTATTCAGCATTGAGCTACATTTTTGCAACGAAAATCTGTAGAACAGTCAAATAAACAAACTAATGAATTAATCATAATAATCCAGCGTGAACTATTGTTTGCCCTTCAATCAATTTTCGTCTATCAGTGAATACTCCATTGTTTGAACTCATCATAAAGTGTTAAGCAAACGCTCAATAAATGTTTGAAAATTGTGAAAAAGTGGAGAAAGATTGAGATGAAAATTGTTTATAATAAATTTCACGGACGTCTCTGCGCTTGACGTCATTAATATCGGTATGTACGTGCAAAGCATGATGAATTAAGCAAAAAGACGTGTGATAAAGAGTAGATACGGTTCGTGAACGGTGGCAATAACATGCCCCAACGAACTTTTTTTCGCTTCCGTTCTAGCGCCGGCCAGTATATTGACCTTTTTTTTTTATAAATGAATATAAACATAAATAAATAATCCAGTTGAAATGAACAACACGATCTGAAATATTGTCCTCTCTTTGCCAAAAAAATCACGCACTGTACTTATTCATATATTTTTCTCTTATCGTTCACTCTTTCACTGACAGAATTATCATATTTCTTCTTCTTTCATTAATATTTCAAGATCCAGATAATAATCTCCAAATTTTCTCATTCAACCGGTAAAATCACTCTTATCTACAATTATTATTCAATTGTCTTGAGATCATTCTACTGTACTGATTCTTCAATTACAGAATAACACAGATGGAAATTGGTAAAACAGGATAGAACAATTAATTTCGTTTTTGGTCATTATCTCGTAATCTAAGATAGATATGGAAATTCTTGTAGAGACTTTTTTTGAAAATCTGCAAAAAGAGTTCTCATAAAAATTTTGATACATTTCTTAGATTCAGAGATTGTAATTAAAAACTGAATTATGTTGATTTAACATGTTTTGCCATTTTGCTGCAAATTTTTTAAATTAATAATCAAAAATTAAAAAAACTCTTTACTTTGAATTATCGATGGCAGAGCCTCATGCGACTCAAGACTGAGAGCGTCAACTGAGCGTTCGCATCGAAGTTAAGTTGTATTTTAATTATAGTAAATAAACAAAACTTAACAAATACATCAGTATTAATACCATCGTCATCAGTTTACATTCTTTTTGTGGCTTTAAGATACCCATTGACAAGTCGTATTAACTGCGTTTTATACCTGAAACATGCGTGCTTGGTAGGCAAAAAACTCTTTTCAACAAAAAAAAAAAAAAATAATAATAATCTTCTTCACTCAACAAAAACCCCAATCAACATAACTTAATGCCCAAAAATTGGACAAACTTCCACCCAAAGTGAAATAAAAAAATAAATCTTCTCAACTGAAGAATAAAACGCACAAAACACTTGATATTGCAACATTAGCGATTTTATTATTTAAAAAAAAAAAAGGCAAATTCATCACGTTTATTTTGATCCTGAGCAGTGAGAGTAATCACACTTTATTTCTTGTTTATATATTCCATGTGTCTCACTGTTCATCATCATAAGTAAATAATGTTAAAGATAATAAAAATGAGAAAAAAATTAAATATTAAGTAATAGATGAATAATTAATAACAAAATGTCTACCAAATAAATAAATGAATAATAAAATTGTACACATTGTTTGCGCTGGAACATTGACGATCAATATTATAAATATTTCCAATTGTAAACCTTGAACAGAGCAGATTATAATGTATAAAACAAATACAAATTAATAAGTATTTACGAGTGTATGAATTCTATGGGAATAATCCATCGTGGAGAGTTAAACCACGTGTACATAATTATTTGAAAAAAAAAGAAAAAACGCTCGTCTCATTGATTGCAGAATGATGAATTCTTTAGTAAAGTGGTAGAGGATAAAAAATCGGCATAACCTCTAGGTGTCTTCTTGTCGAATATCTGTGAATATCTTTGGATCTGAGAGAGATAGCGCAATTATTATGAGAACCTTTTTTGTAGAGCACAAAAAGATTTACAAAAAAGGTCTCTACAAGAATTTCGATATCTCTTTTAGATTCCGAGATATCTTGAGACATTACTCGAGAATTCAATTGAGGTTCATTTTGCCACAGAATTCATGATATATAATGTACATGTGTAAATTACAAGTAAGTGGGTGAAAATGTGTTTTCCCAATGTGGCAAATACCACGTGAATTAACATAAAATGAATTAATTCAAATGAATCAGTGAATGAAATTTTAATTAATACAAATATATTTAATATAAAAAAAATACAGTTGAGTGGATTAAACCGCAATTAATTAAACATCACCAGAGACTCTAAACCATTTGGTAGGACGAAACTTTGCGACATATCCCCGATGATGAGAAACTACTGTTTATTATTAAAAATTTGTTTCGTTTATTCACTGAATTATATAAGTTATGAGAATGTCATAAAAATCTGTAATCTGCAATAAACGTGAGCACCTGTAGCGTCGCAATATGTGAAGATCATTGTTATATCTTTGTATGGACCTTTAATACACAATGAATGAATAAATATATATGTATATCAATATTTTTATTATTCATCATTTCTACTATCCAAATTAATAATCTCAATATCTCAATAATGAAATTTTCTTTCAAACAAATGAAATAAATAAATAAATAAATTCAATATAAATATTCACAATCAATAAAAAAAAAAATGAATAATAATAAACAAAGAAGTCAATTCAACACTAAAAATGATAAAAAAAAAAAAGCCATCAGGAGCCACACATGCTCCTCCATTGTTTCCCCAACAATCGACTAAACTGCGCACGCACACCGTCAACAGGTAAAAAAATACCTGGATACCAGGTTAAAGTATAGGAACGTACGATACCACTTACCTAAGGCCTGTCGCAGGTGCAGAAAAGAGGGAGGTTGACTCTTCAAGGTGGGAGTCGAACCTGACCGGTTCCGCTCGGCCTTTACTGCCCGACGCCTTTCAATCGACAGTCGTGTTCACGTAGTCGATACATTCAGGTGAAAAAATACCGGAATATTATTTGCTCAATAATATGTCATCAATAACCCCGAAAAATCAAACTCCAAGGATATAAATAATGCAGTAAGTCTTCTCAACAGTGTTTTACCATTAAAATTTAAATATTCAAAGTTCAAATGCAATTTTAGAAAGTTTGATAGTGCGCACGCGCAAATGGAATACGATCTGGTGAAAGCCTAATACCAACAAACCGTGTTTTACCAATTTTTATTATCAGAGAAAATGTTTATTTACGGTTTTTAAAAAAAAACGAAAATCAAATGATTTTTTTTTTTTGTTAAATATGGATCCGCAGATTTTTGTACCCACATATCCGGTATTTTCACTATTTTTTCCCCGAAGAATCATGATTTATGGGAACGCGAAAGAGTGTGAGAAATAGTATTTACCCTTTCATTTTTTTCTATTTTCCTGTAAACGACTGATTTATCCCTGAAACGGTTCGGAACAAACAGAACGATATTTTTACGTGCTAAATTGTGTTGTGACTGGTTTGTAGTTTGTGTTATTAATGTTTCGAATTTTTTTAGGAGGTAATGAATGGGATAGAGTAGTGGTTGTGTGATTTATAGTGCATTCGAAGGAATATGCATTCTTTTATCAAAAAAATTCTTATTAACAATTGTATACATATTCAGGAATTGGAGAATTATTCATTGAAATTTATTATACGATAATTCTATCAATTTGAATGGATAAACATGAAGATATTCTATCTCTAGAATAATGAATAAATTATTTTTTTTTTCATTGCTATCAATTATATTAGTTGTCAAACGTAAAATAACGTATTCAATTTTTCATGTTTCAATAAATATGTAATTATCTCCATAACGAGTCATTTTAGAAGAAAATGTCAAGAGACATTTTTTGTAGAAAATTTTCTCATTCTACAAAAAAGATTTTTTGACATTTTCTCCTAAATTCACTCATTACCGAGATAAATGCATAATTAGGAAAAATGTAAAATTTAACACATTTTAATAAATAAATAAATGAAGTTGAATTAATTTTGAAACCAAATAGTCATTCTCGTTACGCTGGAACGCATGTACATCCGTCTCATTGTCCACAATGTGATTTTATCCAGCGCATTAAAACTCCATCACTGGATACAACAAAAAATAAAAAAAACCCATCAACTTTTGTTACATACAATATTCTCTCTCCCTCTTTATTCCATGTTTTTCATCTTTCTTTAATGCTCGTGCTCGAGAACCAGTCACACGGCATTCCGAGACGCCCGAGTCTAGAGTCGTAACGCCAACGCTCAAGGAGTCAAGGAGATGATATGGTCAATGGTATTTTCTCATATGTTGTGAAATTTTGATTTTTACAATTCTTCAAATTAAATACAATTTATACCCACGCATTTTCATGGAACATAATGATGAGAGAAAGAAGCTTCAGATTGCATTGTGCAGGTTTTTGTTGTGACTTCCGGTAATTATATTGGGGGGGGGGGGGGGGGGGGGGGGGGAGCTGTATAATGAATACCCGTCGTCATGGGAGTAAATATACTCCAACCACAGAAGAACAAACAATTCTATGAAAATCCCAAAATTCAAAATAATTATCACTAATTAATTAATTAATTAATTTTGGAATTAATTTTTTTTTTTTAGGAAATTCAAGTCTAATCAAGATAACTATTAAAATTACCCATTTTGCCCCATCAATTTCTAAGATAAAAAAAATGTATTTATTAATTTATTATTTAAAAAAAACAAATTAATTTTTTTAATATCTTGAGAGGCATAAGGGAGAAAATGGGATTTTTTTCCAAACTCTCGATAAATGCCTTCATCCCTTCCGCACATATTCACTGACTGCTACCGTTAAATTCTTTGAATTCAGATTATCAAGCTTTCAGAGTGTTTGAATTTTTTTAAAATTTTTTCTCCTTCAACCACAATGAGTACTATCGTGCGCCACGTATAATACGAAGCGATTAAATTGCCTCAGCGAAACTTGTTACTGATGGTCGTACGCCATCGTCTGTGAAATTACGTAAGAAATCGAGTGTTCGCCAAACCTTGTCGAGGTGAAAAATGAAAATGATGGGATTTGGTGAGAAAATTCACTTGAGTGATCGATACAACATTTTTGTGGATTAATTAATTGAAGAGTTAATATTTTAGTATCGATTATGGAATTTTTAATTGGAGTAAAAATTTATGAAATTTTAATTTCATTAATTAATTAACTATTTTTTGAAAAATTGTAATTTTTTATGATTATCATATTTCAAACTCAGACATAATGCAAAATGTCCAAAGACACAAGTGTTTTTATTTTTATCTCTACCGATACAATGAGTCATCCGATCGTTACGTTTCCTCGTCCTTGTTTATCATTAAATTTACATCGGGAAATATTATTACACATAACTCAATTTTCACGAGTGTCACCACAGAGAGGATATGAGTTAATAATATAATGAGTTATTTTACTCAGAATTATGGGTTCATTGACTAATTACAAAAAATTATTCTTTATTCAATTCACAAATTTTTCTAATTTTATTTGCAAAAAAGTAATTATCGATTTATCTCAAAAACCAGTGATTTTAGAAGAAAATGTCAAAAGACCTTTTTTATAGCTAATAAAATTTTCCACAAAAAGTGTCTTTTGACTTTTTTCTCTAAAATCCCTCATTATCAAGATAATTGCGTATTTATGAGAATATGAAAAATTGATTTGAGACGTGAAGAGAAAAAATTGAAATAAATTGTGAAAAATGTAAATTTTCTGTACAATTGAAGTTGATGGTTCAGGTGTTGCATGTATGTAACCTATTTAGTTTCACTAGTATGTGAGTGTACATAGTTGAAACACCTTGTATGTGAGTGGGTATGGAAATTCCTCAAGGGTATAGTCACTGGAAAGAGACGTCCACAGGGAGTCCGGTAAATCCCTGGATGCAGTAGTAGATAGTAAATTATTCACAATAACAATGCAATTGCTAGTTACATAGTAATGACTACTAGCAGACGATACCAATGGGCCATTAGTAAAATCTCATGTTAATTCCTATTAATGAACATTGCAGCTATTAATTACAATTTTTTTCGTTTCCATTTCAATTATTTTTCCTAAATAAATCAATAATTCAGTAAAATAATTCATTTATCTATTTAATAAATAATTTAATAGTAAAATTGTTAATCCAGATAAACCCACGAGACTTCAATACCAGTTTTTTGAGCATATCTCGAAATCTAAGGGAGATATTAAAATTTTTATAAGACCCTTTTTTATAGATCTCAATTTTCTTGAAAAAAAAGGTTTTAACAAAAATTTTGATATCTCTCCTAATTTCCGAGTTATTTCCCAAAAACTCATCTGTTTTGAATTGATATTGATTTTCTCATTTTCAATATTTAAAATTTATTGAAAATAAATCATTGATTATTTTCTATTTATTTCAGATTATGGATCCTCCGAGGAATGAACCATTTGACTACAATTAACAAAAATGCTCATTAGATAAAAATAAAAATGTGTGAACAATTGGTTTAAATCAAAATTATTAAAATGTTGTGCAATTGGATCATCAGAGTTTTGCTGGTGACGACAGTGGGAGGGACTCTCGATCCAGCGGGTACAAAATGTGGACAGAAGAGGTGCAGTACAACCGAGTATTGTAGTCCTTATGACACTCAGTGTCGACCGTGTACAGCAGCATGTGACACATCCAGTCACAATTATCAGCCCGAGATCTGCGTTAAAGACTGCCAGGGTAAGTTACCAAATAACTCCTATTCATTAAATTCAAAAGATTTTTTTCTTCTTTTTTTACCAATTCTGAGAAAACGAGGGGAGAAAATATTCCTTCAGAAGCAGGTATAAAAGCTCATAAATAAACATTGACTTCTGAATATATCCTTGAACATCTCTACACAATATAAAAAATTCCTAGAATCCTCAGGATGATTATATAATCTCAAACAAATGATTCAAAATACCTACACACATTTTCCATTTTTCATATCTCCTTAAATATCGAATTATCTCAATAACGAGTGACTCTAGAGACAAATGTTATAGAACATTTTTTGTTGAAAATTTCATCAGCTACAAAAAAGGTCTTTTGATATTTTCTCATAAAATTATTACTTTTTGAAATATCGTGATTAACAAAAATGTCCATTTTTTTCTTAAACATTTAATTTTTTTATTTGAGACAGAATCAATGAAAAATGATTTTCTTCTTTAAACAACGACTGTCCCATTGTCAGCAGGTTCAACCCCCCCCCCCCTTCTTCTTCTTTTTTTTCTCCGGTCCCCTGTGAATTTTGTACATGAGTAAAGAACTAGGAGGATGTACACACCAATCTCTGTAGATTTTACGACAGGAGCAAGGGATGTCGTAAATCCATGCGGTATTTTACTAACCCACAAGGATATCTGTACACTCTACGTCGTCTCACTGTGGTTTAAATCCAAGTTGAATCACCATGGAAATAGCTAACATCTCAATGCACTGATATTAATCAACTTCAGAGTTGGTAGGATAAATCGTTTCTCATGGGAGTGACATTGTTAACGATTTCAATTATTTTGACATTTTGTAATGTTGTATTCCATTATTTCGGGGGTATTATACGGTTTAATGTAATCAAGTACAAATTTCAGATAATTAAAAAAAAAATGGAAAATTGATTAATTAACCAATTTTTTCATTTATTAAAGATTTTAGTCAGTTGCAAAATCGATTTTCTCGATAATGAGTGGTTTGAGGAAAAAAAATCAGAAGACCTTTTTTGTAGGAAATTTTAAGGGCTACAAAAAAGGTCTCTTGATATTTTTATCTAAAATCACTCGTTATTGAGATATTTTGGTTTTATTGAAATGTGAAATTTAACTGAATCGGGGAAAGTAGGAAAATTGATTTTATCTAGAATTTTGACTCATTATCCCGAAATTTTAAAACTGTTGGAAGAGTGATAAATGAAATTTATCGACTTAACGACATGTTTTCGTATTTAAACAGTTGATAAATGCCTCTGGTATCAATCTGACATTCTCTGAAAGATAAATTTGATGAAAAATTTTCATAAATTATCGAAATAATTCATCCAGAGTTGACGTACTTAAGAAGATGAGTAACAACGACTCGTGATCATAATTTCATTCATAAAGTATTATGTAACCGATACTCGATGAAAAATTCTCCTCAACTTCCGGGAAATTAATCGTTTGACACTTTGAAAAAATCATGAATGACTAGTTCTTGCGGTAGAAAATAGTAATAATCAATGGAGATATGAAGTAATTACAGTGGATGACAACAACAAACTCATTAGGAAAAGCTTATAATTAAATTCTGAAATCATCAGTGAAGTGAAAGAACCGAATAACTCAATTTTATATACAAAATCCATCAGTTTTGAGAAGATATCTCGTAATCTAAGTGGTATAGCGAAAATTTGATAAGGACTTTTTTTGTAGATCTCATTTCGCTCTACAAAAAAGGTCCTTATCAAAATTTCTCCATCTCCCTCAGATTCCAAGATATTCATCAAAAACTCGCAAATTAATTAAAAATATAAAAAAAAAATATTTGATATTCATTTTTCATTATTCAAAATATTTAATAATTTTCTGAATCGTCAATACGAATTATTTCCACTCCAAAATACAAATATCATGATTTAAAAAAAAATGGTAAAACTCGTCAAGTAAGTTCACCTGAATCTACAACTACACACACCCGAGAGCTATCCTCTGGACTTTTAACTTTGCACCTGACGGTTCCACCGTAGTTTCACTTCACGCAACTCTGCCCGGATGAGTCATCGACTCTTTAGCTTCTTCCTCGTTGCCCCTCCCCTTTTCCATTCTCGAACCGTTTATTTTCTGTCCCTTCGACCCCTCGAGGTTCGATTTAGGGAGATTAAATCTCTTTTGGAGACTCAGGTAGTCATTCTCCTTAATTCCGTTGTATTCAGGACACAGAGGTATCGTCTTTCGTCTCCTCAACGGTAAAAAGTTGTTCCATCGAGCCCAAAGAACACCATTAGCTGTTTTGTTGGGGTTTTTTTTTATCAGCAAAGTCGAAAATATTTACTCTCGATATGAAACCGAGTGTCTAAATATTTTTTTTTCTAGTACGAGCATTTGGCGAGAGTGACTCACCTCCTCAGCATGTACATCATGAATATTACATGGATATTATCAAGCAGCTAGGTGGCTGTCGGTGCCAGTAGTAGTTAGAATCGATTTTCCAATGGAATCGTGTCTCGGGGTATTCCCCTGCTTTTCTACTATCAAAATTGACTCATTTTTGGTCGATTCCGGCGGGATAATGATGGTCATTATAGGTTTATCAAGTTGTTTGAAATACTCTGGAGTTTTAGACATTTTTTGGAATTTTTTTTGACCATTATATATATGTCAATTTCGATTTTTTGATATCAAATTTTAGCGAGTTTTGATGAATATCTCTGGATCCAAGGGAAATATCGAAATATTGATAAGGACCTTTTTTGTAGATCTTAGCATGCTCTACAAAAAAGGTCCTTATAAAAATTTCGCCATCTTCTTCAGATTCCTAGATATTTTCTAAAATTAATTTTTTCTTCAAGGATGTTTATCCGAAACTAGAAGTAGTCGAAGAATTTATTTATTTTTTTTTCAACTGATAAAGGGAGTGTATTTTATCCTACGGAATATCAAGAATTTGCAATTTAAAAGGGTCATTCAATTTCTGGGAGACGTGAAGGCTTTGAGGATTCCCAGTGGATTCTACTTGGAGAGCTTGATACCATTCTGTACCCACATTACACAGTTGACCCGCACCGTGACCGGTAAAGAATGGTGATGGGTGGTATTTATGCTCTGTTTGGTCGCATGTTACCATCGCGACTGAACCTGCCTCAATATCCTACCTGCGCATGTCTCGTGTTTATAGTCTCCTCCTGTGTTATTCGTATAGCATCTCTAGTTATTTTTCTTACAAGAAAAACCTTATTCCTCCATTTTCTCAAAATTTTGAGTCCAAATTATAAATTTCATTAGTGATGTGATAAATTCCAATAAAATATTTTCTTAAATTTCATCAATTATCGATTTATCACGATAACCAATGATTTGACAAAAAAATGTCAAGGGACATTTTTTATCAGAAATTTTTTCATCTACAAAAAAATTCATATGACATTTTTCCCTAAAACCCCTCATTTCCGAGATATCTACACAATAGCAACAATTAATTTTCTCCAGGAAAATATCGGTTTAATGATCTCATGCACTTGCTCCCAAAAAAAATCCATGACATTTCCATTGTCTCCTCCCCTCATTATTCACCGAACTAGTGGAAAAGAATGTGATAAAAACCGCACATTGAGTTTTTCAAGTGGCCCTAAATCTGTATGAATCTGTCATTAGTCTCCTGGAGATTCTTGCATAACTGTATTGTTAACGCCGGTGGCCCCTGCCATCACTCTTGTACAAGAAGAACATGCCAGATGGCTTCCGTTGTAACCAGACGTCAGGTTTCTTTGGTGATGTGAGTCGCCGAGTACGAGAAAGGGTCTGTCAAATGCACGGATGCTTGAGATGTAACATTAAACATGATTAATTCACGAGATAAAACTAAACTTCAATTTAAGGATCTATTTATCAATTTAGACATTTCTATGAATAAAATACTTTCATTAAAATTATCATTAATTTATTATTTTTAAATGATCAATAATCAAAATATTAGAAAAATAATTATTAATGTTGATCCCTAATTTTGAAAAATTTTGTTTTTTGAATTATTAAAAATTCCCAGCAAAAGTTTGAGCACTTGTTTTTTTTTTCTCTTTTAGACAGAAGAAGAAAAAAAAATACAAGTTTATGTTTCGCCTTGGCCCACGTACCTTATGAATACAAATAAGCAACACTCATTGTTTACAAAGCATCAGACGCACCTCGAGACCGCGCGAGTATCTCTCTGAAAAATCATGTACACTGTGTACAACTTTGAGAAATGCACGAATATTCAAAGTTACTCACAGCACTCGTCAATTTGACTAGTTTTAGTAACCCACACCTCTCGTTCGTTATCGAGTTGACACACGAAAGTGCTAACGAGTACTCCAAGGCTTCAAACGCCAACTTTCAATTTAACTCTTTGGAGTGACATTTCTCCAGACTGTTCTATCGCTACTATTAATTCCCCCCAGTCCCTCTTTCGATTCCGCTCAGAATCTCGTTACCTCTCACCACAAAAGTTGCTTCATTAAATGTTACAATTATCCCTCACTCATTGGAGCTCACGTCTTATCCAGAAGTCTCGGCTTCCTGAATCTTTCAAAGTTTATGTTTGAAACTCTCATTCAATTTTCGTCTGTTTATTCACATATTTTGGGCAACCACTGCAATTTACCTATTTGGAAGTGGTAATTATTTATCCCATGTTGAAACAAATAAATATTTTCATGTTCAGAAAAAATTGAAATTTTTTTTTTTCACTGATAAAATAACATGAAACCAATTTTTCTGATGATAATGACAATTCATTCATTTCTGTTGATTTCCCAATTGTCAATTAGTCTTATCCTCTATGTTTTTTTTTATTTTCCAGAATTCCTCCATGATCAGAGATACATTCTCCGCGGAGAGTTGGGGAGAGAAGTTGGCTCTAGAGGTGAGTTTCTGCACAGTCTGAATATTAATGTGAGCGCGCTCCATGAGTCATCGTGAGAGAAACGGGTTTTAGATTAGGGTTGTGATTCCAAGGGTTCTTGGATCATGCAGAGTTTATAATGTACCATTATCTTGCGAATCCATTATTCAATTTTTTTTTTCCAATTTTAATCAACTCCAACTTTATTATCATTATTATTATTGTTATATTTATGCTGCGATTTTGATCAAGACTTTTAATAGTTAAATCTCACTATTTAATTCTCCCCGACCGGGAATCGAACTCGGAACCTTTCGCATATGAGGCAACAAACTTACTCACTGCGCCAGACCGTCGGGTAATAAATGCCAACATGAAATCAATTATTTTCCTTTCCATCTTCAAAAATTCCTCATCATCATTGACTAAATAAATTTAAATCTCTAATAGAAAAAAAAAAAAATTGTTGAATAGACGGTTAAAAAATGTTCATTATCCACAATAAAAAATATTTGCATTTGCGATAAGAAAAAAAAAACCTTATCTCCCCATAAATAATCGGTATGACTTCACTATTTGACTATTCAGGTCAGTCGGCACGCAACTACACGTTTCACCTGATATTACGACAGCATTGGCTGGACGAAGGGCTGTTCTGAAGAATCGTGCACGCGATTTCATTTATGCCGGGCTATCTCAGATGCTGAGAACAAGAGAAGGGAGAAGAGATGGATAATATCCGGTCTCTTTAGTTGCCCACTGGGTGCCCTAATGATGGACGTTTTTACGTTCTATATTACTGCTTTGATAATTACCAGTGCTTTAAAAGAATTTTGAAGGGGGGGGGGGGGGATAGTTAAGATCCTCGTAAAGAATGAAAAATAAAAAAAATAAAAAAATTTAATATACATCAGATTGTTCAATCACCGAGGGAAATGAGATTTTTTTTTTTTTTTTCACCCTATAGAAAGAAACGTGAGGTGGAAAATTTCACCACTAAAGGAGAAAAAAAAAATAGAAGGATAAGCATGAAAGCGTATAAAGTCGATAAACGTGATCTGGACGTTACCCATGGTATCCAACAGTTAATAGCTATAAAAAACTAAAGTTGTGCACCAAGCCAGACGAACGTAACTGTACCCTTTGCTGAATTTATGATGACAATTTTATTCTCTTGAGTTTATCTGGGTTAAATTATGAGACATAATTTTTGTTTATTTTTTTTTTTAGGGGAGGGATGATTGATTACATGCGGTTGGATAACCGGATATTTTTTATTTATTTATTTTATTAGGTCGTGAATATTAATCTTGTTTGATGCGAATTTAAATAACGAATTGAATAATTTTTTTTAAATCCATTTTCCTTATTTTTTTATTGATGAATTAATTTTATTGCAGATTATAGAGAGACACAAATCAATGTTGCATTAGTTCTTTCCCTTATTTCACTGATTGGTGTTATATCTCTGTACGTGTGGACATTTTTGAGGGGTAAAAAACTGAGAGGCGCGTGGAAGAAAATTTGTGGAGCAAAATGGACGAAGGTAATTTGAGAAATTGAGTTAATTATCTTTGTCTTGTGATTGATTAAGTGATAAATACGTGATTATCTCGGAACTAAGGGGTTTTGGGGGAAAATATCAAGAGGCCTTTCTTGTTGGAAATTTATTCATCTACAAAAAATGTATTTTGATATTTTTCTCTAAAATCACTCGGTATCGAGATAATTCAGTATTTTGTGGAATGAAAAAATGTATTTATTAGGATTAATCAATTTATTGAATTTTTCGTCTTGCAGAAGAAAATGAATAGTAATAAGGTACGTGATGATGTTGAAGCTGGTTCTAACAAACAACAAAATGGCCTGAAACTCACAATGCCAACGATAAGCAGATCTGTGGCAGCTGCCAGTCAAGGGACTATTGACACTAATGTGAGTACATCGAGTACTCCCAACACCACGAGCACTCCATTATCGAGAAGAAATCCGAGTGAAGATACAACTCTTGATTATGCCTATGATAATCCAGCTATGACACCGAGTCCTGAAACAGCGACAGCTAAACCCAAAAAGGAAAGTTCTTTCTAATAATTTTTATGAAATTTATTAATCCATTGTCATCATGATAAAATTTATATTATTCTCGAGATTTGGAATTTTTTGATATTGTCATTAAAAATGACACTTATCAGATTTTTGTAAAAATTTGAATTTTTAAATTTTGACATTGTTAACATTTATATTCTCCAATCGTTTGAGAGAATCAAATTCTTCTAACTATTGAAAAAATAATAAGTTGTAATATCTTCATAATGAGCGAATTAACAAGAAAATGTTAAGAGACATTTTTTTTTTAGAATTTTTTCAACTACGAAAAAGGTCCTATGACATTTTTTTCTAAAATGACCCGTTTTCGAGATAAATGCATAATTAATAAAATATCATTATTTCTTTTTCTCTCTGTATAAATATGAATCTCTTTTTATTATCATAGCACGACTGTTCCATACATTCGTGAACCGTGCGGCTGTGTGACTTAAATAATATTTTTAAAAAAATATCATTAATCCCCAATTGTTATTAATTATTCTGTTAATATTGCAAAAAATAATTTTTATGATTTTTAAATGATTTAACACTAGTTTTACATTTACACGAGACAATTAGCTCTGAATTTTTCAAGAGTTTAATTTTTATTTCTCAAGTGTAACGATATCCTTATCAGCCATTCCGTCCATGAAAGGCCTTGAGTGCAAATGCAGTGCAATAAATGCAGGCTTTGCATAGGTTGGTCACGTTTCACATGGAAACGCGGTAAGAAAGCACAAATTCTTGTACGAAAAAACTTGAAAATAATGGGAACAAGGAGATAAAAAAAAAAAAAACAAATATTTAATCATTAATCATTTATAGTTTTTTTTTCCAATTATAGTTTCTCATCATTAAAAAAAAAATCACCCATTTTGCCCCAGTTATTTGTGAAATACAAATGAATGAAATTTTGATTTTTTAAAATTTTCCCTTTTTTTAAATAATAAAATCATGAACAATTATTTTAGAAAAAAAAATTTTAAACTCATAATAATTATCATCCGTTCAATTTTGGATTGTATTAATCAATAATTCATCCAATTTGCTCAATGATTATGGATTTAAAAAATTGCTCAAAAAAAAAAAATAAAAAGAATCCAATGAATTTTGCTAATTATCTCGTTTCTATCTGAAATTGATCAATCTTAGTATCATAATTATAATAAAAATAATGATAATAATAAAAACATATCGAAGAAAATAGTAATTCTAGATAACAATGTAAGATTAATTAATCAAATTAATTGTACACGTACTTAAGTATTTCCCGATGGGTACTCCGTCTTCCAGAATCCAGGATATTAATTGCCCAGTGGCAGCTATTAATTTTAAGGTACACAGTAGTAGTGATATTGCTGCTGTTGTTTCAATCACAATAATCCACAATGAATAATGAATATTACTAATTAATCAAAATGGTGATTAAATAGTGCAGAAAAGCTCATTATGCAAAATATTGTTAATATTGAATTTGAAACAGGATAAATGGATTATTGATTGGTAATTTTTTATGTAGATATTAATTACACATTTACGTTAATTATTTAAAATTATTCATCCACGTACTAATTACTCCATCCGTCCTGTATTGATTGTGAGTGAAAATACATTTTGTGAGTCTCAAAAGACAATTAGGATTTTTTTTTAATTCTATGAGACAATTTTTACGAGTTTAATTAATTTTAATTAGGCCATTAATATTGATGAGTAGAGTTAATTGTGTGACGTGTGAATATATGTATATTTTATGCAGAAAAACAAATGTAGTTTAGCAAAAAAAAAAAACAATAATTTACGAGTTTTTGGAAATATTGAAATATTTACAATTGAGAGATTGTCATTATTTTTTTTCTCAAATGTAAATGAGAGAAAAAAAAAAATTTAATGCTTATGAAATTTTCTTCAATTTGATAATAATAAAATTTTTTAAAAAAATTTGATAAATTGAAATTAATAATAATTACTCTCAAAATTTGGATAAATGATTAAGGATTTCTAGTAGATTTGTATAAATTTTATCTCATTAAACATAAGAAAATAATTCTTGATGGAATTTAAATACCACAAAACATCACATTATGATTAAATTGTTGTACAGTTAATTACTACCGTAATTAGTTTTTTCATCTAAACCTCTTGTTGAATAATTTTTATTTACATTATTTGTCACTAAGTGCCTTCAGTTGTGTCCGAACTTCATTAAGATAATTTTAATTACTTTCAGATTTGAAATTTTCAGATTATCTAGATGAAATAGATGATAATTTTAAAATAAATTTTTTCCCAAAAATCATATTATTGAATTTGTAATTGTGATTTGTTGATATGATGCACTTGAAACAATGAATATTGTAATATTTATATAATATTTGTAATAAATATTTCTTGAATTATATTTGAAAAAAATAATTGCATTGAATTATTCAATATTTCAAAAAAATCGCAAAAAATGCAATAAAACCCCTTTTTATGTTCTAATCATTTATTTCCTTCACATATATACAAATATATACAATTTTAGAATCTAGAATAAAAGATAAATATAATTCAGGCACCATGAGAACAGAAGAACTAAGATATGTTATATATTTATTAAATATAAAAAGTGTTTTTTTTTCTTTTCATCGATGACTAGTCGCATTAATATTCACAAAAAATTGAACATTGAATTCTCCCAAAATTCTTTAATAATAACACCTACACGTAAAATAATTTTCTTCCGATAAATTAATTATAGAAATTAATAAAGTTAAAATTCCAAGCGTTTTCATCGATATTATAATACCCGCATTTGTGATTAATTACACAGCCAGCTTAATCATCGTGACAAATAGAGTAATGTCAGTTATAACTAATTAAATATTATGCTTCGATATGCCTTTGAACAAGTATTTTCTCAACATATGTATAATTGTTGATATTAATATTTTAATATATCTTATTTTACGATATGTTTTCCAGTTTGTTAATTCAGTAGATCATAAAATGATCTGAATTATGATTAGCATTAATCATTGGTCCTGATGTCTCTGAATCCATTCAATCAATTTTCTTTCTTCTTGAGAAATATCTTTGAATCCAATGGAGATGGTGAAATTTTTGTGAAGACCTTTTTTATAGAGTAGAATTAGGGCTACAAAAAAGGTCTCTATCAAAATTTCTTCATTTTGCTTGAATTTCGAGATATTCTCGAAAAACAGATTTTCATGAATATCACTCAATTAAAATCTATTTACCTATTAATTTTAATCTATTTTATGTAGATCGTGATTGAAAGTTTTAAGATGATATTATCTCCGAGCCACTGGCATTCTCGGTTGTTCCTCCGACTGATCTAGTATCTGAGCCGGTTATTAGAGGTTTCAGATTGTCTGAAAAAATTAATATTCATTTTTGGCATATTTTTAGGAGATTTCAAATTTTTTTTCTTTATTTAATTGAATCAATAGTAAACTAAATATTTACAAAAATTCGACGCGGTACTGCTTACTCTTGAAGATCGCAGTGATGATTGGTCTTCTTGTAGATTGGATCGTATTGCATGACCTGTAATTAATTATTTCATTGCTTTATTTTTCACATCTCGTTAAATATCAAGTTATCGCGAGAATGAGCCATTCTAGAAGAAAATGTGATAGAATCTTTTCTTTTGCAAATTCAATTATCTACAAAAAAGATCTTTTGACATTTTCCTCTAAAACGACTCACTAACGAGATAAATTGAAAATTAAGAAAAATGTCGCACTTAACTTCGTGTTTACTACTTGATTACTGATGTTGGATGATAATTTAACAATTATAGTGATAATTAGAGTTTTAAAATTATAAATAAATAGATAAAATGCGTTGAAAGGTCCAGCATGAGTTAATGATCCACAAAACTCACTAAAATCTGGGAAAAAAAAAATTGTAACCAAATCAGAAAATTAAAAAAATGTAAAAAAAACCATTTTATGATTTATTTGAGTGTTATCGTCACGAGAAAAAAATTGACCGGATGGTGAGTGAAATATTGTACCAACTTTTACGCCCTTCTCGGTGATGTGGAAAACAAGAAGGGATTACCATTGAGTACGACGATAGGTGTTGCTGATGGTGTTGCCATATAGGATGAACTTCTGTGCTGTGCCATAACAAGTTCTTTAGTATTTTTCTCTGGTTTCATCAGGACAATGTAGACTTTTGGAAAGAATGAACATCCAAGTTGAACAAGACCACTGAGAGAGAGTGATAGAGCAAGTGTTACAACTCTGATTGAATTATTCGTTGAGGCAAGATACAGAGGTACAAATGCTAGCCACAAAACCATAATTGTATAGTTTGTAAAAGCTATGTGACGAGTTTCATTGAATCCTTCGGGACACTTGCGAGTTTTAATTGCATAAATGGTGCAGGTAACTGTAAATATAAGTAATTAATACTATTTAAACAATTTTTTTCAAATAATCAATCACTAAAATCATTTTTTTAAGTAAAACTCAATTTTCCACGTTTTGTTAAACTTGATTATCTCAATGACGACTGATTCTACAAAAAAATATCAAGAGACACTTTTTGTAGAAAATTTTCTCAGCTACAAAAAAGCTCTTATAATATTTTCTTATAAATCCATTAGTTACAGAGATAAATAGAAAATTAACGAAAATAGTGGATTTTAATTTAGATAAAAAATAGTTTTTACCGATTAAAATGAATGGATAAATCAATCCAACCATGTACGATCTATCGTCCAATCCCTGGCAAATCCTCAGTCTCGAATCCCTCGTGGGATACGAATGTGCAATCGACGGAGGCACTTGTAGCAGCCAGATGCCATTAATAACTATTTCAATAGATGTTAGAATTCCAGTGATGATAAGTTGTGATTTTGGACTTGTATATTTTGGTTTATGGGGACTGTGACAATTTTTATTGAAAATCCTGTGAATTCTGTTGATCTTGGTGACTAGAGCAGCGTAACAGAGTGTGTAACACAGGCCAATTCCAAATCTAGTTATGGCACAGGTTTCAGTTGTTGGTTCAGCGACTATAGCAAATGTCATGAGAAATGAGACTAGTGTTCCTAGGAGTAAGAGTGAGGATAATTCACGTCCAGATGCTTTTATCACTGGTGTATCACTGTATATCCAGAATACTGATAGAACAAATATTGTTAATAAAATTCCTGTAATAGATAAATTATGCTAATTAAAATCAAACTCGATTAATTATTGAAAAGTTGCAACTGAAATAATTTTTTTTTTATTACCACAACTGGCCACTGCCATGGTACCAACAGCCCAAGGGCTTGAGTAATCGATGAAATCCTCCTCAATGGGTGCACAAGATTTTCTATCACCAGTTGGTCTTGTCCCCCACTCACATTCCTCACACCTGTGATCATCGAATTTATACTCGTACAAACCACAATTTTTGCATCTCCAACAGCAGGCATCAACTTTTTCACGTACTTTAACTTGATTGTAATGACAGGGCTGGGCACAAGTGGAATTCGGAAAGAATTTACGACCCAGTGTTGTAGCACTTTGACTCCGATATTTCATCAGAGTTTGATTTATGTAGAGAATTGGTTCTCCACTGTCACTCTCTGAAAATTGGATTAAAGTGTTTTTCTCTTTCATTATTATTATTTTTTCTTGAATTAATTGAAAAAAAAAAATTAATAATTTACATCTCTCTCAATTTCTGAAATATTCAGGTAATTCATCATAAAAAGAGTAATTTTATTTTTGTCACTTTACGAAAATCTATCGACTTTAATATTGGAAAAAGTTTAATTATAAATTAATCACATGACGCCAGACAAACTAAGGTAGTATAAAATTGAGAGGCTCTGATTTAATTAAAATTCATTGAAAAAAATTCAAAAAAAAAATATCTGTCTTCCTTCACATGGATTTTTCTACTGTCGTGCACTGCGTTCACCGTTTTTTTTCCCAATATCCAAGTTATTTAATCTTTAATATTGATTATTTTATCCTGCATTCAATTTTCTCTAGTGCACAGAATCCTTTGTATCCGTAATTACATTTTTCTGTGCTCATTCCACCCTGTTACCTCCATTCTTCACACCCTCTCTTGTACATTATCAACATTAATTGCTCTACTATTAATTACAAAATTCTCTTGTACTCCATTATGATTAAAAACTCATTAAGAAGAAAATATTCACTAGATTCTCTACCCAAATTAATAACTAAAAATAATTTTTCTAAAAATAATAACAATTCGATTTTTCCAATCCCATTAAATATCTAATTATCTCGATAATGAGTGACTTTAGAAGAAAATGTCAAAAGACCTTTTTTCTTAAAAATTTCATTAACTATAAAAAAGGTCTCTTATGATTTTTCCCTAAAACCACGGATTTACGAGATATCGATTGATTCAACCGATCCAATTTTTTTTTTTCAAATAAAAAATTGTTAAACTCACGTGTATAGTTGCCCACAATGTGCCACCGATACGCTCCATCATAATCCTTCTGATAATTCAAAATAGTATATCTCAATGGACCATCGACATTGTTGACAAATCTAAATGGATTGCCCGCTTCATCTACAAGTGAATAAAACATAAAAAATATTGATTAAAGTTGCTCCAGAGTATTTGAAACAATCTGTGTAAAGCAATCTCACCTTTAAATGTGACCGTATTCAAGTACCTTGAGAGAGTCTCACCGTCAATGTGTCTCATTGACTCGCACATACCCACATAATTCTCACCGCACACATTTACCTGCATATCATGTAGTGCATGCGCTACAGCATACACTGCATCACGTACAAAGTGGAGAAACTTTTGCTGCTTGTAACCAGTTTGAAAATTTATTTTCAGTGATGAATCTTTACAGGATGCTCTCTGCTTTAGACCATAAAAATTGAATTATTTCGTTTTAGTAGAAAATTTTTGAGTTTTTTTTTTTTGATTCATTTAAATTTTAATATTACTGGGGCAAAATGGGCATTTTTTTTCTCATTCAAATACAAATTTTGAGTTTTAAAAAAATGAAATAAAATTGATAAATATGGTAAATGTGACTTACATTTGCCCTCTTACCACATCTGTGATAATCCTCAAAAAATTCACGAAACCAGGGATTAATATTTTCATGATTGAGTGAAAGATTCTTGAAGTACTCATCGAAACCCGAGAGATTTCTTGACAATGGCTGTACAGCGAGAGCCCCCTCAAGTACCATTTCCTCGTCCTTATTGCGATTCCAGGGATTGAGAAAATCACGGTGATTTGTATTGGACCATGCATCGCTACCAATCCACACGAATCTGGTACCAACACCGAGTCTTCTTGCTGCCTCTAAGACACGGAGAGTTGTGCTTGTCTCGGAGAAAATTACCACGACTGTAAATCAAGTTTTTTCTCAATTAATTATAAATCCATTAACTTAATTTTCTGAATATCTCGGAAACGTGTGATTTTAGAGGAAAATGTTATAAGACCTTTTTTGTAGGTGACAAAATATTCAACAAAAAATGTCCTTTAATATTTTGTTCTAAAATCACTCATTATTGAGATTATTTAATATTTCATTAAATGTGAAAAAAAATTAATTACTCAAATTCGATATTTTTACTCTTGTTCCAAATATCTTGAGAACACTTGATTTTAGAGGAAAATGTCATAAAATCTTTTTTGTAGCTGATGAAATTTCCAACAAAAAATGTCTTTTAACATTATCCTCTAAAATCACTCGCTATCGATAAAATAAAACATTGAGTTCAATTCAAAAATATACATTATTCATATTTATTCAGAAATGAATATTGCGATCCAGCGAATTGAAATTCTCGACTAACTTTTGGTGTCAGAAATGAACAAAAGGTGAAAAAAATAATAATTTGAAATTGATTGAAAACGTTACCCCGGACTTCAGTCTTGTTAGCAATTGTACGAATGACATTGTCATAGTCCTCATCAACAAAACGCTCCTTGTCTATTCTCTGTGGTGCACTGAAGCAAATTGAATAGTTGTTGGCCAACGAGACCAGTGTCTCGTATCCATGATTGCCGTATTCTGTGTCAGAGTAAACTACCGATACGTATGTCCACTCGAATCGTCTGAGAAAATATAATTATGTTTCAACATTTAATATAAACACCAATTAAAAACTAAATAAAAAAAGAAAAAAAATCTACTTCAATATTTCCAGCATCGCGTGGGCCTGATTGACGTCACTCGGCACAGTCCTGTAGAAATGTGGATATCGTTCCTTGTTACTGAGAGATGGACTAGTTGCCATGTAGGATACTTGAGGTACAGTAAATAATCGTAGCATCGAGGCGACCTGTAATGCGCATTAAACAAAAATTAATTATCCAGTAAAATTCTCTATTTCTTTCCTCGATTTCGATTAAATCGAATGAATATTCTCTATATCAAGATGAGAAATAAATAATAGTGTTAATTAATGATAAATTAGAGAATAAAATTAAAAGTATTTATTATTGTCTCACTTTGTTGTATCGTCAGACATGATTGGGTATACAGGATAAATGACCAGCCCTTTGACAAGGTTGTTTACGCCACAGGGCATTTCAGGCAAAAGGGCACAAACGAGAAATTCACTGACAAGATGTAATTTGATGGTCGAGGGCATGTGGCTTTGATCCATCAACACTATATTTTTTTTAATTGGCTATTTATTTCAATAATGAGCCGCAATATAAATTATTTTTTATGCCTGACAAAATTTCAAATAAAAATCATCTCCCAACATTTTCTCCTAAAACTACTTATTATCGAGATAATTAATAAAAAGTGAAAAATCTTAATTAAAAAAAAAAAAAAACTGTTTTATCACATTTCACTTCTCAACGACATTTTATCAAGTTTTTCCACTTTATGTGAATTTTATTACTCACCTGAAGTGTCACAGAACTAGACTGTGCAGCAAATACCGCTACAACTTTGTCAAAACCACCACCCAAAAATGTAGGAATACTACCGTCTGAGCACTGAAATTCCTGCTCATGAAATTCATTGACGTGAGCTATGAAACCTGTGGATCATGTTTGAAAAATATTATACGAGTTTTTGGAATGGATTTTCCAGATCAATCGCTGGAGAATTTAAATAGTTAATGATGAAGTTTTCAGGAACGAAATATTGTTCAAAAATTGTTTCAAAATTTATTCATTTTTTTGAAAATTTTTTCATAATAATAATAATAATAAAACTGTGCATCCAATTTGGAAATATTCAGTAAAAAGGTGAATGTCTGAATGAAATTGACTCATTCCACTGATTTTTATTAATTATGTATTTATCTCGAAAATGAACGATTTTAAAAAAAAATGTAAAAAAAATATTTCTTTTTAGATAACAGAATTCTTAAGAAAAAAAAAAATGTCTAACAATTTTTTTCTGGAATCATTAATTATCTCAATACTCTTGATAATGAGTCTGAGATAATGAGTATGACGATTAATTTCTTTATTCATCGATTGAAAAACTAACCTTTAACAAAATTAAGTGCCTGTTCAAGTGCATAATTAGCATTATCACAAGAGTCAAATGCAAGTACTCCGAGTTTGATACCAGGCAAGAGGTTTGGATCTTGATTTATCTTTTCGATTGTATAGAGCATTGCCTCGAGGGGTTGAATCCCATCCTCCCACTGGAAATTTAAAAAATAGAAATGAAGAATTTCATATTGAAGGAAATGAAAGAAAGGGATTTTGTCTCAATGCAGATATTCCATTTCTTTTTCCTCTGCTTTTTGCCAGTGCGAGGGAAAATTCGATAAGCTGGACTCGAGCCAGGCTCTGCAATTCGAGTGTTCCATCCTTTGGTTTTTGTGCGAATCAAGTGGCTCGAGAAATTATCACCGACAAGCTTTAAGTTCACCTCTCCCCTCCTCCCCTTTTGCCCTCATTTGAGATTTTATTCTTTTTTAATTTAAATTCTTCCTTTTATCCAATTGTTTCAATAATTAATCACCTAATTAATAAAACTGACAATGATGATTAATTAATTAATGATCAATTAGTTAATCTGATAGATGAGATATCCCAAATTGATTAGTTCTTATATGATAGTAATGAATGAATAATAATTAAACCCTCACCTGTATTTTTCCACAACTCTGACCATTGCTCCCTTTTTTATGAACAGGAAATAGTGCACCTAGAGTAATATCACCTGTAACATTAACGAAATATTTGGCTTCAGCCACTCCGATCACAGTAGCAAGAAGGATCAATCCGAGTGAATATAAAGTCCTCATTCTCGCCAATTTAATGTCTCACTCCCACCGGCTCCGAGATCTGCACAAAGACAAAAAAGGAACAATGAACGAATGGATTTCTCCAGCATGGATAAATAAAATTGGGGTGGGTCATCGGATAAGAATGAAGAGATTGCACTCTACTCTCACGATATAGAATAATGGAGTATTGATTTCTTGTAGGTCCTTGAGAAAAAAGTAGAGAGTGTCGGATGCAGCCGTTCATTCATCAATTGAAGTTCTGCATAGGATTTTTCACACATCCACACTCAGAAAAAAGTTCTGATTCAAGTGGAATGACTCTGCCTCGATCAATCCGATCCCATGACTCACTAGTGATAGGAAGTTGGATTGATTCAACTTGAATCAAGTCTGCAACCTATATGACTCGAGTCGCTCTCGACTTGAATCAAGTCGAAATTGACCGAGTCGAGAAATTCGACTTGACTCAAAACTTTTTTTGAGGTTACTGAATCAAGTCGGCACTCTGCATGACTCAAGTCGCTCTTAACTTGAATTGAGTCAGGACCTACCTGAATCGAGTCACTGAGTCGATTTGAAATTTTCTCTTTCAACTTGATTCAAGTCAGAAAATTCGACTCAAATTAGAATTTTCTTGGTGCATCGTAAAATATGAAAAATAACCAAAAAATATGAGGCATGTTTTTTTTTTATTTTGATAAATAATGAAAAAAAAAGATATATCTGTTCTATGACGTCATAACACTGATTATTCTTTCAATTGTCGATAGCTCACAGATTTTTCATTATTCCTCGAGATAAAAAATTTACATTTTTTTTCATCATTTAAAGAACAAAAAAAAAATGAAATTTTGATAATCATCTCTGAGAGAACGTGTTTAATAATTCAGGGCGCGATCTACGTCAAGTTAATCACTTGGCTCTCACGTACAGTATTTCCCAACCCCTCAGGGATCTCTCACACCTTTTGGCACTCCAGCAGCTTTGGATTTCGCCAATGGAGCGCTTTAATCACCAAGGTAATGAGGGCCAAATTGTCTTTGAACAATGAGAGTCAGGATGTCACGGCGTTATGTGTCCTCTCGTTTATACTCGGTGGCTGTAAACTATCCTTGTTCAATCTATTATACCCCATACCTATAGCCCCTCCCAACCCCCCCCCCCCTAGCTTTGTTGTCACTGAAGCACACTAGGGGCTAATTACATTATCGATGATGTCATTAACGATTTATTGATCTCATTTGTCCCGGAAATCGAGTGAATATTTAATTCAATTGTTACTGGAAATTCTCATGAAACTGTTTATTAATATTTCATGACAAATAATTGCATCATCGATAAATTTATTTATTTTTTTCCGAGTAATTACACAATTTTTTTATTGTTTAAATGTATGAAAAAATTATTTAAAGTGTCGAATTGAATTTTTTTCTTAGTTATATTTTATTCTCACAGAATTTTCCGCTTTATGACTTCTAGATATGATGCATCCCTTGCATTGGATGTATATATTTCGCTCGTTATTAATACATCAAAATTTCGCTTCCAGGTTTATCATATAACATGAAAGCATGTAATCAGCGCGACAATTTACAAAAAATTCAAGGATTTAGCATTTAATGATATATGCTTCGTAACCGGAAATATGAGTGTTGATGAGTAGAAATAGAAACTCAGGGATGTTGAAAATTATCCGAGTATTTGGATTATGAATTTAGGTACATAAATCCCCCACTTCCACTCATAAACTGAGCGAGCTTATTTCTGCATAAATTCATGAAAAAAAAAAAGTTTCAATTTTTTTTTCAAGTGGAAAATAAGCTCTGACTCAAGGAGATAATTCATTTGACTCAAGTCAGATGACTCTGCCCCTCACCATTGGTAAGAAATCGGAGAAATCAAGTCAGAAAATATGTGAATCAAATCAGCACACTACATGACTCAAGTCACTCCTCAAGTCGAGTCGAGTCGGGGTTCGACTTGATTCTAGTCAGAGAATTCTACTTGAATCAGAACCTTTTTTTTCTTGGGTGTCCCGACTTGATTTGAATCGAGTGCAGCGACTTGGAATGAGTCAGAGCTTGACTTGATTCAAGTCGAAATGAGTCTAGTCGAGAAATTTTAAAATTTAAAAAAAAAAATAATACTTATCTTCTCAAAAAGAGAATTAAAACCAACTCCTCGATTGATTTATTGAATATTGAATGAAATAAGAAAAAAAAAAGTATATCTTGCCTCGAGCAGGCACCACTCGAGAGCTCAAAAAAGTTGAATTGCCTCCCGCAGTGAGAATTAAATACGTCAAAAGGGTAGAAATAATAGCTCGGGTGTTGCACTACAATGATAACCTGGTGCATGTTCTCAGCAAGATGTTTATATACCCAATGTACATACTCTCATATATGCACATACCACACATGCCTCCATTACCCAAATGAGATTCTATAATTAACACTTTGAATAAATTCTGGCATGATAGAGAATAAGAGGAACTATTCTCGAATCTCGAGACTAAATTATTCCTCATGTCCTATCAATTATAATGGAGAGATCTCAGCAAATATGAGAAATTTAGGGAAACTCATACCCATGTCAAACCTCAAACAGAGTCATGAATTATTTATCATGAAAAATTTCTCTTTTTTGCACTTTATCATGTTAAATATTTAATTATCTCGATATAATGATCGAGTGATTTGAGATGAAAATGTCAAAAAATATTTTTTCTTGAGAATTTAATTGTCTACAAAATAGCTTTCTTGTCATTTTTCTCTAGAATCACTCATTAGGGAGATAATTCAATAATTATTGATTATTTTATTTATCAATTGATCAACTGATCTGAGTAATTCCTCATTAATCGAGCAATAAAAAAGACGATGTAGTGATAATTTGAGAAAAGAACATCATCAGCTCCAATTGGTGTATACATACCAGACAGCTAATCGAGACTCGAAGGCATGTTTTTCACCCCTATAAAGAGTAAAATCAGTGTGGGTGAATGTCCGGAGTGTACGCAACCACTGGAAGCCGATTGCACATTTTTAATTGGTCATTCAAACGGATAAACACGATACCCTGATTTCACCCTCAACTGGTCAAATCGTTGGACAATTTCATTCATCCGTGAAAAATTAATATCACAGTAATTCCAAAGAATTTTGACTTGAAAATATTTTTATATTTTGAAAAATATGATATTAATTTTTATAAATTTATTTATTATTTTTCGATGGATAAATCAATCGTGAAGTAAATAATTTATTAAGAGCATAATGAAAAAATTTGACCTTTTCCTTAATTCTTCATTTATAGGGGAAAATGTGTAAAAACATTTTTTGTAGCTGAGAAAATTTCCAACGAAAACTCAAAACACTCATTATCAAGATAATTTCGTATTTAATAAATGTAAAAAAATTAAATTCTACTGTTATGCTGTTATAATTAATTTTATTTGAATAGAGATTGATAACGTTTCTGTTCATATTCCTCAAATTCTCCCTCTCATCAATATCAAGAATCATGTCCCATGTCTCTCCAGCTGTCGGCTACCGCAGTCATCCTCTAACTCATTATTTGTGGAGTGGGAACTCGTGAGAATTGCCCTCTCTGGTATTTTCGAGTTTCAGCTCTTATTCTTGCTTTTTTAGAAAAATCAGAAGAGCTCTTCGGGGTAAAATTGAAGAGTTTATTTTTGACGGTTGGATGGGACATTCTCATTGTTGAGTGTTTGTACATTGTTATAGTTGTTTGACTCAAGTGCATGGTAAGATTTTATAGAAATGAGGGAGAATATACTTTTCGAATTGAATTGATGATAATAATATTGAAGTGCCTTGAAAAATTGCAAATTAATTTGTTTTTTCATCGTTAATTTTTATTTTGAGTATTTGTTTGAGTTTTTTTATGAGTTTTCCATGTTTATTTGCGAATTTTTATTATTTTTTTTTTCAAATTTAATTGTTAAGAAAATCAAAAGAGAAAGTTGTGATCAAATTAAGATTTCCCGATTTGACTCATTTTGACTTGAATCAAGTCGAATCCCGACTCATTTCAAGTCGCTGCAGTTAAGAGTGACTTGAGTCAGGTAGAGTGTCGACTTGATTAGATTTTTTTTTGGACTTGATTCAAGTCGAAAAACGGAATGACCTCAAAGAAAGTTCTGAGGCAAGTCGAATTTGCTGACTCGACCAATTACAACTTGAATCAAATCGAGATAGAAAGTTTCAAATCAATTCAGCGACTTGATTCAAGTCGAGAGCGACTCGAGTCATCTATGGTGCCGACTTGATTGATCGGAGCAGAGTTGACTTGTACTTGAATCAAGTAAATTATCTACTTGAATCAGAACTTTTATTTTTTAGTGAAATCTTTATATTCCTTAATCCATGCATAACAGATCCCCCAGGATGTAATTCAAGATACTCAAGGAATACATAAACATGCTCGAAATAACGAAAATTCTTCAATTCTGAATGATGAAAAATTTCCTCAATTTAAGAAACATTTCTACTTCTTGTAAGCTTAAATGAAATTCTCGGGAGTCTCAGTATTCAATGTCTCTCGCTGAACAATCCAGCCTCGGTATATATACACAAGTAGAATGTCCCAGTAGAATCGCACCGTAATAATGAAAGTCGCAGTGAATTGGAATCGATTCTGCAGAAATCATACAGCAGATTTTGTATGATGATAGTGGGGCAAAATGGACCACCTTCAATGGCCAATAGGTCGTCATTGAATTCTGAGTAATTTCACAATAAATTTTTTTTGTTGGAAAATGAAAAAAAAAAATTAATAAAAAAAATTTTAAAAATTCAATTAAATCGAGATTCAATTTTTCAATTTTTTTTATCAAATTGAATTGAAAAAAAAATGATGAAAAAAAGGGAAATAATGTCTGCAAATATATTTATCCCGAGTCCATCAAAATACCGAAGACAGATTGACGGAGGTTAGCCTCTAGACCACTGGATCGATTTTTAAAGACGACGGAATATACTTCTCTGTTCTTCGAATTTCATTTTTTAGAGCAGAAATCTCGAGAGAAAAAAAAAGGTCCATGGACGCTGGTTTAATAGAACATGACGGAATGAATGGGTAGGGTCTCTGCAGTTGATCGAGGTATTGTCATTCGAGCAATACCCACAGGGAGCTCCAAAATTATCGGATATTCTTCGAAAGGCCGGATGTATTGAAGCGAGAGGGACTAATTACTGCCAAACTTATCCGAATCATTTCATAGAAAAAAGTGTTTCAATGAAGGAAAATGAATTATTTATTATTATTTAGATGAATGAAATTATTTTCAATATTCCTGATGGAGAATAATTGAATTCCCAATCGATCAACCCAATAAAGTTCATCAGATATTATCTTGTACAATGAGAGTGAATGGTGACTTTATTTCAAGGCTCATCACGTAAAACACCGACCTCAATCTACTCACCCCCGGGGTCGTTCGTTAAGTAAAGCTACACCCCCAGAATTTCCTTCATCGATTTTCCACTAATAATTCACTATACCCATTCACCTTTTAATATTATCCCTTCCGTCGGATTGAGATGACATTTCAGGAAATATGCCAAATTCGGTTCCACTCGATTCTAGGATCTTCAGTTTTTTATGAATATCTCTGAATCAAGAGAAGATAGGGGAATTTTAGAGAGAACCTTTTTTGTAGATCTTATTTTGTTCTACAAAAAATGTGTCTATAGAATTTTCACTATCTCTCAGAGGTGTCGAGATATATTCCAAGAACTGAGTTATCCTGCAGTGAAAAAATACAAAAAGTTTGAATTCAAGTCAAAATTCCCGACTTGACTCATTTCGACTTGAATCAAGTAGAACTTGGACTCATTTCAAGTCGCAACAGTTGGCATGAATCAAGTGACTTGATTCAGGTGGAGTTCGGCTCAATTCAAGTCAGGAGCGACTTGAGTCATGTAGAGTGCCGACTTGATTCAGGTATTTTCCGACTTGATTCGAATCGTAAAGGGTAATGACTTCTTTCGTCTTGAATCAATTCGATTTCCTACCAATGATGAGTCGAGGAATCGGATTGATCGGGGCAGAGTCATCTGACTTGAGTCAAATAAATTATCTACTTGAATCAAGACTTTTTGTGCGCGAAAAAAATCAGAGTTGAGAGTCCTTCGGAATCTTGAGAGATATTTCGTTCTAGTCTCTTGCAATACATTGACATAAATCAAATTGTCAGATACACTTCATTTAGTATTCAAACTTGCAAAATTCCTGACTACCTCCTCATTATTCCCAGAATGTACATCAGAAGAGGAGTGCTTGAGTAAACTTGTCCCTGGCAAGGTGGTAATCACTTTTGGTGTCTAAAGCAGAGTAAAGTTTTCTCCTCCCTGGGTTTATTTGAGTTGGGTTTGGTAAATTCTGGCAAACCCGCGTTTCTTATCATCCCCTAGGAGGGGGGGGGGGCAGCAATGTACATGCCAGCTAGGGGTAATTACTGGAATTAGTCCGTCTGTTTGTTGATGAAATGTCAAAGTAGAAAGTTAATCAATACAATATTTTATTGGATATAAAAAGAGGTATTCAAGTGTTAAATAACATGCGCCTTGGGTTTTTTCTTTAACTCATGGAATTGAATATTGATTTATCTACATTAAATTTCTGAGTCAAGTAGATAATTTACTTGATTCAAATAAGATGACTCTGCCTCGATCAATCTGATTCTTCGACTCACCTTTGGTAATAATTCGGATTGATTAAGGTAGAAATTCCGTTTTTCGACCTGAATCAAGTCTAAGTCTACCTGATTCAAGTCAAACTCTACCTGATTTGAGTTGAACTCTACTTGATTTGAGTTGAACTCTACCTGATTCAAATCGAACTCTACTTGATTCAAGTTGAACTCTGCCCAAATCAAGTTGAACTCTACCTGATTTAAGTCGTTGAATCAATTTAAAAATTTTCTTGTGCAGCAACTTGAAATAAATCAGAATTCGACTTGATTCAAGTTGAAATGGATCAAATCAGAAAAATTGACTTGAATCAAAAACTTTTTTTTCTGGTGAAAAATATCTAATAATTCGACTTATTACAGTCTATACCATATCGCTCCTGAATGAAATAATACCACCTCGACCGGTGAGATCTCCTCTCATCAATGAAAAGATTCTGTAGTAATGTTCATCAATAGAATCTACTCATTTATTCATCGGATCTTGCTGGCGCAACTCTTTTCACCTGTGTGAATCCATAAAAAATTAAGGATTGTCAAGCTTTCAAGGATTCAAGCTTTTTTGTCAAGGATTCAAGCTTTACAGTTCTGAAATATCATAATGGAGAAAGAAAAATATAAGGAAAGGAGAGAATAATAAATGAATTTTCAAGTGGTGGCTCACACCGACACGTTTTCAGAGCCATTGTCAAGACAGCGATTTTTTACGAGAAATCTTTTAGCAGTCAGTGACAGGGTAAATAAATTTCTCTATCAATTGCCATCAAAAATGAATAAAAAATTACTTTTTTCATAAAACTAATTTTTTTCATACATCACATGATAAATAACAATGTTTACTCACAAAACTCCCTCAAAACTTGTGAATAATCATCATATTCATTTTGTATGCATCAATTTATTCATCAAAAATGTTAAAAAAAAAAAACCACTGAAACCAATTTCTCCCTTAAAAAAATTCAAATAATTCGCTTCACTTCACTCCATAATTTCACCTTGAACAAATTAATGATACATTTTCAAATTGATACAGCCACCGTCGCAGTGCGTACGGTGTCGCGTCATACACTGAATGTTGGATGGTAGATTTTTGGTTTTAGGTGAAGAAACTTGCGCGCGCGCGCTCATACAACTGCCTGCCAATTGGCGCCTCCACTCGTTGCCTCCTTTATCAACCCTTCGATTTTTATTTAAAAAAAAACTCTTCATTCCTTTTTATTCATCTCTGGATTTCTTGTTAATTCAACTGTAATTGCAAAATTTATTATTAATTTTTCAATTCATTTATTTCCAATTTTCAAATTTGTTTTTCTGTAATTGTCCGGAGAATTGAGTTTATTAAGTATAATTTATTATTATTATATAATTGAATTAAGCAATAGATCAGAAAGAAATAAATTTATCTAAAAATTAAGGAAACATGACATTGAAATAATCCGTATGAAGAGAGAAATTTTCACGAATTCTTGTCATGATTTTTCTCAACTCAATTCAATTCAAAGGGATGAAAGAGCACAGCGTGACACGAAAGGATGCACACCTGTAAAATCCAACTATTTTTATCACTTTTCAGAGGGAAAAAGACACTCAACGAATCGTGAAATTCATGTCAATTTTTTCTTTTTTTTTTTTTTTCAATCCTTCTGCCAACCACAAATTCTCGTTAAATACATGGATTTTCAAAAATTGCCTCAATATTATTTTTTCAAATTCCATTTTTCGAAATTTTCAACAAGAAAAGTCGAACAATTTCTCCAAAACAATATTTCTAAAAATGTCCAATTCAAATATTATTTTAAACTCTATTAAAATTCCATTTAGATCGATATAAAAAAAGTATTTTCTTCATGACAATAAATGGGTGAGGCACAGTTGGTGAGAGAGGAGCAAGTGATTGTCTGATGTCACTGCTGTTGACAGCTATACAATCAATCATCGATGTTACATCGATTATTAAAATAACTCTTGGAGCTCCTTGAAAATAATTATTTCCATATTTTCTCAACGGTCGATCAACAAATAATCTATATAATATTCCATCAAATTGGATTAATAATATTAAATTTTATTATTATTATTATTAAAATAAATTAGATTATTAAATTAAAAAAAAATAATAATATTTTTTTATTTTTCATTTCAATATTTTTCATCATTTCATCAGCATTGTAATGTGAAAAAATTCATTTCTACAATATCCTGAGATTTTTCAAGACCAGAAAAACGTCAAAAGTGGAGGGTGAATATGACAAGTGGAATCGATACAGTGAAAATCGCTGATTGAGACAGCCATACAGTGCCACAGGGTGACATATCGAACAATCAGATGTGATGCATACTGAAAGCCGTACAAAAGCCTATATGACATTCGAGTTTGCATATGCTAGAGTTGAGAAAGGATTTTCTATTCATCTTCCTACATTTTTTTTTCTATTTTCTTTCTCGGCTCCATCTGCTTTCTCCTTAAATTGCCGTGAAAATTGTCTCATCACTTGCGCCCAGCTACACTCACGCAAAAATTGTATTTTCAAAGACTTTTTACTTCTTTGTTGAAGAATGAGAGTGAGATAAAGAAGAAGAAGAAGAAGAAGGATTTGATGGTACAGAAATGTTGCTTAAATTGATAAAAATGTTATTCAAGTTGTTTAAAATATGACCCTTTTTGATCCACTAATTTCCTTGAAATACAAAAACCATAAAAGTTCTGATTCAGGTAGAATTTTAGAACCTGAATCAAATAGATTCTCGATTCAATTCAGGTAGAGTTCGACGTAATTAGGTAGATTTCGACTTGGATCAAGTAGAGTTCATTTTGAATCAAGTAGAGTTTGTTTTGATTCAGGCATTTTTTTTTTTTGGTGCAGATGAAACTGTTCCATATGGAGGAATTTATATTTCGTAATCTTTCTGGAAAATACTGGGGGGCATGATGGGTCATATTTTTCAGAATTTCTGTTTCTTTTCTTAAATTTCCCTACTCTCATTGGAAAGTTTTAGCCGAACAAATACACCATCACTGAACTCCATTGCTCAAGTTTAATTCAATCGTACAAAGTGAAAACTTAACCACAATGTACAACCGAGGGGGTCTCACCATTCTGTATGTTGGGAAATGCATTTGTGGCACTGATGAGGTTAAATGGACGTCGAAGAAGGAGGCGGGGGCGAGGGGGAAGGAAGAGGAGAATTCTCTAATCGGATTTTCACTGGCATATCCCATCGGCTGGAGCGCAAATCCATTTTCGGAATAAACAATAACACCTCCATTGCCAATCATTGACGAGGTATGGAGGGGGTATGGTACAGGTATTGAGTCTGTTTAGTCGGCTGGATGAAATTTCTATTGTTATTTCGCGTGAAAATGGTGATTGGTACATGCCACCAATCAATTAATATTTCTGTTCTTTTCAATTTTGTCGAGAATTTTCCATTTTGAAAATTCAGTTATCGATTTTTATTCAATTCAACTTTTTCCATTAACAGTCAATTTTTTTCTTTTTTAATCATCTCTGGTTGAACACTGAATATTTTTTAAATTAATATAATAACTAATTTTTGAAATAATTTAATGTTGAATAAAAATGAAAATTGACCCGTTATGTCTTACCACTCTGCTACTGAAACTACTTCTCCTGAAATTAGAATATTGGAATTGGACTCTCGGAATGATGGCTCCATGAAGAATAACTCATGATGAAAACTTTGGGAGTTATTGTAGCGTTAGGCGAGTTGAGATTAGGAATAAAAGAAAAGTGATGAAAAGAACGTGAAGCGAGTGGGAGCATAACTGATGTGGAAAAGCAAGAATGCGGTAGTTGAAAACTTTCCTCATCCTCTGTCTCTCTGTATTCATCTTGCTGTCAGTGGAATTTATTCATGGAGCAATATTTCAGTTTGGGACTGAGTGCATCAAGTCCGTTATCCAGTACACTTTAATCGGTATTTCATGTACAAATGAACGAAAGATAATGCATAAGACACACTTGAAAAAAAGTTCTGATTCAAGTCGATAATCTACCTGATTCAAGTAGGATTACTCTACTTTAATTAATCTGATTCTTCCATCTGTCGTAAGTAGAAAATCATATGGATTCAGGTAGAAAGGTGTCAGTCCGTTTTTTGACCTGATTCAAGTTGAACTCTACCTTATTCAAGTCGAACTCTGCCTGATTCAAGTCGAACTCTGCCTGATTCAAGTAGAATTCTACTCAATTCAAGTCGAACTCTACCTGATTCAAGTAGAATTCTACTCAATTCAAGTCGAACTCTACCTGATTCAAGTAGAATTCTTCTTGAATCAGGTAGAATTCTACTTGAATCAGGTAGAATTCCACCTAATTCAAGTAAAACTCTACCTGATTCAAGTCGATAGATCAATCTGAATCAAGTAGAAAATCTACCTGATCAACGTAAAAAATTCCACCTGAATCGGAATGATTTTTTTTTGTCGGTGTAACTATATCAAGAAAAAATAAATAAATGCCCAGAAATCTCACCTCTACAATGAAGAGTACTATTTTTAGCATTAAAACCAAATGAGAAGAAAATTACGCCACATGTTACTCTGCCCCATGCAAGCCACCAAAAGATTTTATCCAATTGAACGTACGTAAATTGTAACTTCGTGATTATAAAGGCCACCGAGTATTCTATACACGTGCAATTGTTAGAAAATGAAAAGAGATGATTTATACTGGAGATAACGCATCCAACGGAGATGGAGAAAAAGTGCAATTATTCAATCGTCGAGTTGTTTCGTCCTCCTGTGCATGATTGTTCGTCTCAAAAGCTCACAATCTGGATCACAGTTATGTGAGTTCTGTCACTCAAAGCATTGCTTGAACAATAACAGTGTAGAAAATTTTCTTCAAATATTATTCACAATGCAGGAAAAGGAAATTCGAATGTTTGATATGTTTGATTGTGCAATATTTGTGCTTATGCTTGGTGTATCTGCTGCTGTTGGAATTTATTTTGCTTGGAAGGATAGAAAAACACCTGATGCTGTAAAAGAGTATCTTGTTGGTGGAAAAACCATGACAATATTTCCTATCAGTATGTCTCTCATAGCCAGGTATTAATTTTAATATAATTAATATTAATTCAATTTTAAATTATAAGACAAATTTACTATTATTGTTGATTAAGTAAAAAAACATGAAAAATCATCATTTATTAATTTCTCATTAATAAAAAAATTGCTCACAATATCCAGTTACATATCCGGAATAGCTCTCCTGGGATTTCCCGCTGAGATGTATGTCTATGGTACACAATTGTGGGCAACAGTGATTGGAGATGCTCTTGTATCGCTCACCATGGCAATTGTATACTTACCTGTGTTCTACGGCCTTCAGATCACATCGTCGTACGAGGTGAAGAATAATTAAACATTCATTATTAAATAATAAATACAGTGGATAAATTTTTTTTTTTTTTTTTACCTTTTTCAGTATCTGGAGCTGCGATTCAGTCCCTCGGTGCGACTGCTGGGATCCATTATATTTCTTATAAAAATGGTTAAGTAGAAAAATTCATTTTTTTATTTTAAATTTGAAATATTGACCTCATTTATTCAAGGAAGAGAGCTCTCTGATGAATGAATAATAACAAAGGTCAATGCTCCAAATTTCCAGCATAATCGGTCAATTTCTTCATTCGAAATATCAAAAGTGGCGCCATGTGAATAATTTTAATCTTGATTTGAATTGCAGCTGCTCTATATTCCAATTGTAGTGTATGTACCAGCGTTAGCCTTCAATCATGTCACTGGAGTTGATATGCACATTGTCTCTCCAATCGTCTGTGCTGTTTGTATATTCTATACTACACTGGTAAGCTAGATAAAGAAGATATTGGGACATATTGAGATGACTATTTTAACATTTTTCCTTTCAAGGGTGGCCTCAAAGCAGTCGTATGGACAGATACAATTCAGACAATTGTTATGTTTGGTGGTGTTATAACTGTAGCTATTCTTGGAACAATAAAAGCCGGTGGATTGAGCCAAGTATGGAGTAGAAATGTCCTCTCTGGAAGAATCGAGTTTTTCAAGTAATTATCTGGGAGAGTGAGAGTTGGAGGCATTGTTCCTCGATCATTATCGGTTTTAATTATCAACTTTCAAGTGAACAGCAACAGAATTCAGATTATCATCATTATTATTATTTTATTGGGAGAATTATCGAGAAAGATTTGTCATTATTGACACTGTTTTACTCCATTGGAATAAAAAGAAAAAATTAATCAGCTCCAATTATTAATTTCAAAGTCAGTTATAGTCATACAAATTGAATGATCCAACATCTTGATTTGATTGTTTCAACAGCATGGATCCAGATCCAACAATAAGACACACATTTTGGAGTGTTGTCGTAGGTAATTATGTAAATTGGCTTGCCTCCTGTTCTGTTAACCAGATGATGGTCCAGCGATGCCTATCAATGCCCAATTTGAGAAAAGCTAAAATGTGAGTGATGACTCTAATATTAAAAATTAATCGTAAATGATAGGGAGATAATTAATTTTTTTTCCATTTTTCCAGAACAATTGTCATAATGGCTGTGGGCATAATATCAATAGTTTCTCTTAGTTGTTACACAGGAACAGTCATTTATGCAGCATTTTACGACTGCGATCCAGTGAAAACTAACGTAAGTATAAAATAAATACGAAATATTATTGTTAAAAATGAATAAATTCCCTCGGGTGATTCTTCTTTCGTTGAATTTCAAGCGAAAATTTCTTATCAGCAAATACGTAAGCCGGATCAACTTTTGCCATTCTTCGTAATGGAAATAGCCCAGTCCGTTCCTGGCCTCCCTGGGGTTTTTGTCTCTGGTGTATTCAGCGCTGCCCTGAGGTAAATATTAGGGTCATATCAACTTGTATATGTTTTTTTTGTGTAGATGAGAGCGTTTCAATGTATCATATAGGGATTCTAAGAGCAAAATGTACATCGACTTTTAAATATATTAAAATATCTCGATAATTAGTGATTTTAGAACAAAATGTCAAAAGACATTTTTTGTTTAAAATTTTGTCAGCTACAAAAAAGGTCTTTTGACATTTTCTTCTAAAATCACTCATCTCAGCAGAAGAGCTAGGATCAGCATGAGACCAATTAATAAGTGGTACAAAAGGGGAGGAAAATAATCAGAACGTATTATTACGTTGAAATAATCAACATGTTTTTCCATTGACAATCCGCCTCTCAGGGAAATTAAAAATAATATTTACAATGTAAATTTGCCGCCTTGATAATGACGTGGAAAACAACAGCGCGTAAACATGATTGAAAGAGGATTGCATTCGCATTTACCTCCAGTGGATACAGTAAAAATAGAAATGGGTTGTTTACTACTGGGGGCAAGTGACGTAATGAGTAAACAAAATGCATATGTCATTGGAATTAGAATTTTAATTTAAAAAAAAAATAAGGATGAATATTTGTCAATTTTATAGCACAATGTCAACGGGATTGAACTCAATGTCTGGAGTTATTTATGAAGATATGATAAATCCATTGTTGAAGAGGCCTCTGTCCCAATTGGCTGCCAGTCGTATCATGAAGCTACTGGTCATTTTAATTGGCATTATTTGCGTTGGACTTGTGTTCCTTGTGGAGAAACTCAGTGGATTGATTCAAGTATTTATTATCTATCATTTGAGTTTTTTATGGATATCTTTGAATCTCATAGAGATAGTAAAATTTTTATATAGATCTTTTTGGTAGAGAATAACATAAGCAACAAAAAAGGTTCTTATGACAATTACGATATTACTCATAATTTTTGAGATATCTTTGAAAAACACTGATACTCAAGTGGAGTAAAAATCGATAAACTCGACATTTTTCTCAATTTTTTTCATTTAACTCGTTAATAAGTGATTTTAAGAAATAATGTCAAAAGCATTTTTTTGTAGGTAAATAAATTCTTAACAAAAAATGTCTTTTAACATTTTTCTCTAGCATCACTCATTAACGAGATAATTAAGTATTCAATCAAAATAAAAAAAAATGAATGAATAAATATTGATTTTAATTTAACACGAATTTATTCTTATCAGGCTGGTAAAAGTCTCTCAGGAATAACCGCCGGACCATTGCTGGGGATTTTCACTCTGGGCATGTTTTTCCCTCAGGCGAATTCGAGGGTAATATAAAATGAATATATATCCCCAATATACGTAGATGTTTATATACCGAGTTTCATTGCGAATTCCAAGTATGTAATGAAAAGTGATGACGTAAATAACAGGGCAAGGCCATACCGAAAGAGAGAGAAGAGCAAGATGATTAAAGGAGTTTCCCCATTTTTATTTTTTATTTTTCCAAGGAATGAAAGCGTTGGGGTTAATAACGGAATAATTAATGTGGTATTGAAGGGATATATCCTCCAAACTCTTCATCACAACGTAATGAATAAATATTTCCCAAAAAATTTGAAAAATATAATAAATCTCCAATTATAACGAATTTCCAATAATTCAGTAGTTTTACATTTCGATTAATATCGAATTATCTCAATAACGAGTGATTCTAAGAGATAATGTAAGAAAACCTTTTTTATAGCTGAGAAAATTTTCTACGAAAAATGTCTCTTGATATTTTCCCCTAAAATCACTCATTATGGAGATAATTCGGAATTTATAAAAAATAGAAGAGAATTATATTCTCAAAGGCAGCTTTCAAAATTTCGGACAAGCGTGAGAATTAATGCAATGATTTAATTACAAAATATGCATATATTCATCAAAATAGAACTCTCAGTCAACTCATTAAAATGGTAATTTGTTGATGAACAGGGGGCTTTGGTCGGTGCCATCGTCAGCCTGAATCTAGTCGCTTGGATATCCCTGGGCACTCAAACAGCACTTGCGAATGGAGTCATCACGTATCCAATAAAACCAGTATCAACGGATGGATGTTCCATAGAAATTCAGAAGAGATATGCTAATTTAACTGCAATTATCAAAGACGCAATGACGTAATTATTAAATTTTTTATTGCAATGTATTTTAATTTTTTAGTTTTATTATTTTCAGTTTTATTGAACATTACATCATAATAAATTTTACCATGAATTTCAAATTATCTCAATCATTTCATTTTCATTCATTTTTTCTCAAATTTATCAATTATTATCTTTTTAATTCAAATTTCAGGGATGAACCATTCTTTTTGTATCGATTATCGTATCTCTGGTACACATGGATTGGTTTTTTAACCGCTATTCTCGTTGGTCTCTTCGTATCGTGGCTCACTGGTACTAATAAATATACAATAGCTGACAAAAAACTTTATACACCGATTATTCACAGATTTTTGTACTCGAAAAATCCAGACAAATTGGTAACAATTTTTTTCAAATTTTTTGACGCTTTTTTTTCATCTAAATGATGAATTAACTGATTTAATGATATTCAAGGTCACCACAGAACTCGAGAAAATTAATGCTGATGTTGGGGCCAATCAACGTGTGTTTAATAGTTAGCAAAAAATGTAATAAATTAAATTTTAGATTAATTTTTGCGTCAATTATTATTTTCTCCCTATTCCAACTTTCAATAATTTCTTCAAAATGAAAGTAATCTCGTCCCAAATTCTTTTGAATCTCTGCAAAAATAGACTTACGACGTAATGAGAAAAAAAAATACATAATTCTCTTGTAAATACAAAAATCTTTTCAATTACTAGTAATTACTGGTACATGATGCTAAATATTGAATTGAATAAAACATAAAAAATATTCTATAGATATTAATAAATTCCATTCGTTTAAAAGAATTGAAATGTTGAAAATGTTGTAGCAGTGTAATGTTTCATCAATTTACAAGATGCATTTAAAACTGAGAAATATAAAGATTAATTATCCTTTTCATAAATTTATATACATCTTTGTGAAAGAAAAAAAAAATTATCTCACATCATTCCTCAATTCATTATATACACAAATATAATGTTCCAAGCATTAATCATAAGATATCTCCCTTAATTTATCGATAATTTTTACATAATTAATTAGCACACCGTAAGTATCTGATAGAGAAAATTTTAAAATTACAGAATTAAACAGCCTCAATTTTTAATTATACATTTTTGAAATAATCTAAGTACCTGTTCAATATTATTTGACAGTTTTTTCGTACTTTTTTGCACTCTAATTATTATTTTTTCTCTCTTCTTGCGTAAAATTACATTCTGTAAAACAATTCAATGTTCAACGTCGAATTGAGGCCAGTGATTTTGTTTATGATGTGAGAGGAGACATGCCAATGGTTCTTGGATCAGGCTGACCAGGTTGAGTTGGTGGTCCTGGTTGTGGGCCAGTTTCGAGATTTTTTAACAGTTGGTTTAACCAGTGTTTTGTAGATTTGTCCTCTTGGAGACATGTGGCAAAGGTGTTGTCTCGCAGTTGGTCTGGTAGGCATTGTCGAAGTGCCAAGAGTGCTCTAAATCATAAATTTTTTGAAAATTTTCAATTTTTTATTCTTAGGAAATTGAAAAATTAACTGCAATCAGTATTTTTTTTATCTATATCTCTGAATCTAGGGGAGATATTGAAATTCTTCTAGGGACATTATTTGTAGAGCTCATTTTGCTCTACAAAAATGGATTTTACAAAAATTTCAATATCTCTCGTAGATTCAGAGATATTCATGAAAAACTGATTTTTTTTCATCAAAAATTCGTTTTATTGATGTAAAATTTGTATAATTATTTTATTAATGCATAGAAAATTACCTTGGATTATCAGACAGTCTCAAATAACACCTGACCACATGCTTGAGAAGCCTAGCTGATGGATCTTTAGCAAGTGATAGCACCATTTTTCCCAAAATCATAGCAACGTGACTGAATCTATCATACGTTTGGCAGATGTACGATAGTCCACTGTCGTCAAGCAGTATTTTTTGTAAAATAAATGTTGCAACAGTCTTGCTCAACTCTGAACCACTCTCCATTATTCTCAAACAGAGAGGAATTATTTCTGTCGTTAAGAGAAATGTTATAACTTCCTGCTCATCTGTCTTCACTAAGGCACCAATTACACCGAGACTGGTTAAACGTAGATACTCGAATGGACGTGTTTTACTCACTGTGTGGAGAAAGGGATAGAGGAAGAGAGGTACATGGGCCTGTGAAGGAGAACACTCATTTTTATTCCACTAGCCAAGTAAAAAAAACCAAATAAATCAAATTGGCCCGATGAGTTTTTAATAAATATCTCCGAATCTGATGGAGATATCAAAATTTATATAGAGACCTTTTTTGAAGAGCTGGATGAGAGCTACAAAAAAAGTCCTCATCCAAAATTCCCTCAATCCCTTCAATTTCGAAATATTCAGCAAAAACTGAACTCTCGTGAAATGAGATAAAACAGATAAACTTGATGAATGAGTTTTGGATGGATATCTTCGAATCTGAGAGAGATGGTAAATTTTTCATAGAAACCTTTTTTGTAGAGCTGAATGAGAGCTACAAAAAAGGTCTCTTCATAAATTTCAGTATCCCCCATCAATTGCAAGAAAATCAGCAAAAACTAAATTAGTTTCAACTTTTTTTGAGTTATTTTAAAAAATGGAGTTTAATTAACATGAAATTCCATGTATTAATCGGAAATATTCGGCTGAAGATGAATATTATTTGAATTATCTTACTTAATTTGTTATACAAACCTGAAGAAATGCTGATCTAGTTTCTGGATGACTAGCGACGCACTGCAGTAATGCAAGTGCATTACAAACACGATTACTCTGATGAGCAGTGAGAGTGGCTGGATTAATAGCTGGATAAATATTAATAATCTCTTGTAACAAGGATGCAGCTGTACCAAATGAGTGCCATAGCATAGGTGCCAAATCTGGCACAACTTCTCGTTTTTTACTCAACTCGAGTAGAGCATTTTCACGAGTCTCTGGATTTGATAATTCAATTATCCATGAATACACTTTTTCACGATCAACCGATGCTTGTAAAGCTGCTGGACTCTGTTGAGAGCTCATTTTTATATTATTATCACTCGTTTGAACTCGAAAAACAATGTTATTTATTACAAATTGGTTAGGAATTCATCTTCTCTCGTCTTGCTGAGATGTGAACGAATAAAAAGGTGAATAAACATAAATTGTAGTGTAAAATGAGAGGTACGATGCTGCCAACTACTTGTTTTGTCTATTTTACCGACAGAAGATGTGATAAATTTATTCAACTCAACTTGCAAACGGTTTTTGATAGATATCATTGAATCTGATAGAGATCAAGTAATTTTGATAATAACCTTTTTTATAAATCTCACTTTTCTCTACAAAAAAGTTCCTTATGAAAATTTCCCCATCTCCCCTAGATTTCAAGATATTCCACCAAAAACTGGAATCCCCTAAATTCAAATAAGCAAAATGTCCGCTGAAATTTTAAAAAATGGCGTCGATTCACTCATCGAGTGCCAGTAGATCATCTCCATCCACACACTAAAACCTTGACCTCAAGAAGAAACATTAATAAAAACTCTGATGAACCCACTAATGACTCGCGAGTGAAATGTTAATATTAAATCGGCCATTACTCCCATTAAAATTGTTTCTCAGCCCTTCTAAATTCTCTCCAGTCACTCCAGCCCCTTGTAGTTGTCTCAAATGTTTAAGAGTCCCAAATTTTGAGGTTATAGTGCCCATAATAACCACATAATAATACCCCATCAACTAATTATAAAACTGAGGAAAGAAAAAAAATCCTAAAAACCGTGAAAAAAATGGATTATTCAACAGCAGTTGAAGACGCAGTCCGGAGATTTTACTCAGCAGGTGCAAACGATGCTCACCTCTGGCTACTCCAGTTTCAGGCCTCCAGAGAAGCCTGGACCCACGTATGGCCCCTCCTGGAGCCCTCAAGATCCTGGGAAGTGCAATTTTTTGCAGCTACAACACTTCACGCTAAAATATCAAAACAGTGGAACGAAGTACCTGTTACTGACTACAACGACCTGAGAAATCGTATACTGAATATAATGAAGACTCCAACAACATCGAAACTTGTATTAGCACGATTGTGTCAGGCATTGGCAGCATTTTTAGCTAGTAGTGATGGTCTTGAGGGTAAAAATGAGAATGAAGGAATGATTGACGATCTCATTCAAATGTTTCCCTACAATTCTCAAAATACTCTTGACCTTCTTTTGAGGGTTTTGATAGCATTACCGAGGGAATTTGAGAGAAGATGTGGTATAAAAAGGCCAAAATTGAGGGACAATTTGATTGCCAGTTGGTGCAAAACATCTTGGTTACTTCAACAAGTGTTTTCAACGTACGAAAGAACAATATCTGAAGCTGGTGATGAATCAATTTATCTGTTATCCATTGAATGTGCTGTGGCTTGGTTGAAATTAGGACAATTGCCAGTTGATAGTCTAGTGGATTTGTATCCACACTTTTTAACTGCTGCTTCCAACTATGTACCAACAACTGAGGATGCTATTGAGGATGCCAGAGGATGGGAGCTTGTGCAAGAGTGTCTTCTCATAGCTATTTCACATTTAGATTTACCCAAACGACCGCAACTTCTGTGGCAGTGGGTAACGGGACTTGTTTGTGTTGCTGAGCATAAGGGATCCATTCATTTCTCTGAGCTATTGACATCACTTGGAGATACCCACAGTCGATTGCTGCTCTTGGCATTGACTGAGGATGCTGATGAGAGTCACAGATGGACATCAGAAACCCTGATAAAACTCTTACTCGAGTGTTCAGAATTACCAGGTCGTTACCCAATAGAAGAAAGAAAGAGTTGTATTCCATTTGGTTTCTGGTACTCGCTCCAAGACACCGTAACAACCCTAGATCCTCCAATCGAGGATCGCGCCAGAAATGCCCTAAAGCCAATATATGCTCGACTATCACAAGCCCTCCTCCGAAAATCCACTCTACCTTCCTGCCCCGATGAAGCTGGTGATGCTGACGAACGTGAGCTTCTCAGATGCTATCGTCAGGACGCTGCAGACACCCTGACCTACTGCTACAACATCCTGGGTCACGATCTTCTCATTCTCCTTGGTCAAAGGCTAACTCGGCCCCACATTGACAATCAGAAGTGGGTGGACATCGAGTCAACCCTCCATGCCTTTCAATCTCTCTGTGACAGTGTTGGAACCCAAGAGACCGAGTATGTACCAGCCCTAATTGACATAATTCTCTCTCACATACCCTACCAAAATTATCCTCGAGAGGTCCTGGCAAGTGCTTGTTCAACAATTGGAGCTTATGCCGAGTGGCTTGGAGAAAATCCTGATCCCTGGCTGGAAAGATCCCTTCAACTAGTCACTCTGGGACTGACTCAAGGCTCCATAGCTTCAACCCCAGCAAGTATGGCACTGAAAGACATCTCCAGGGAGGGTGGACCACATTTAGCACCTCTAGCTCCATCCATCCTCGAGACAATATCCAGAACCTTGCCTGTGGTATCACCAGGGGGTGGAGAAGGTCTCAGGCTGATGTATGCAGCTGGAAAACTCCTCAATTCGTTGTCATCCACTGAGGAACAGCTGAAGTACTTGGATGCAACTCTTGGACTATGTGTAATGCGGCTCCAGGAGTTGTTGAGGCATCCAGTTAATTCTGGAAGAATTGCTGTAGCTAATCAGCTCAAGATGATTACTATGTTCTTGTCGACGTTGGAAGGAGCTATTGGAAAATCTGTGCTGGATGGTATTGTGCCAATTTTCGAGCAGATTGTGAGAAATAATGAGCTGGGACAGGATGATCTTGTTCTTGAGGCGATGCATATGTGTGCTCAAAAGTCTCTTCAGTGTCTCTTGCATCCTGAGAGTGAGGCAAGGCCTTTATTGCCCATTTTGGTGAGTTCTTACAAGGTCAGACCTCATCCAGGGGCACTGGGACTGTTGAGGCAGGTGGTGCTGCTTTGTGGAAGAGATGTGAAGAATGGGATTGGAATGATTTTTGGGGAGATCAGTGAGTACAGTTTGAGGGGATTTAAGGCTTGTGAGGCCAGTGGGGGGAATCTATCTGAACTTGCGGATTTGCTGGAGGCGTATTTAGGGCTATTGGCACAGGTGTGCAAGAAGACGCCAATGCTGATGCTCCAGGTGCCTGATCAGGTTGCTGATATGCTGAGATGTGGTAGGTTTTAGTTTTTCAAGTGAGGATATATTTCTCTGGAGGACCTTTTTTATAGAGCAAAATGAGATCTACAAAAAAGGTCTCTTATTCATCCTGATAATTTGAAATTCTAGGAATTACTGGATTAGGATTACCAGAAGATGGTGTTATCAAAGCAGCAGGAACATTTTTAGCTCATGCTATAAGAAACAGACATTTAAATTCATTTGTAACGATGGTTGGACAAGAACTCGTATGCATGATCGTACATTGTATCGGTGAGAACATTTTCCAAAATAAAATCATCAGTAATTATTTATCAATAAAATTCATAATTAATCTACTCATTTTCTCAATTATTTCAAAGGTGGAAGAATACCAAAAACCAATTTAGAATCACATGCAACTGTCCTACTGGCATTAAACAGCAGTTGTGGTGAATTAACTGGTCAATGGCTGAGATTGGCTGTTCAAGATTCAACAGCATTAGAAACACCAGGACAAAAGGAAGAATTCACTAGAGATGTACTGCGGGAACGTAACAATAAACGATTATTCGAGACACTTCAAAAAATAAGCTTACAGTGTCAAAAGCCTGTGATAGGATTGTAGATAATATTTAGAATTAATTCTCTAGTTTAATTGAATTTAGGGTACGCTTATTTGAAGGATAAATACGCTTTGCATCATGTTAAAAATTAAATTCTCATCTACTTGAGGTACAATATCTGGCCTCTTGTTATTAAAACTCAATTGAAAAAAAGAAATCGTAAAAATTTAGTCAATATTTTCAATAGGAAATTTTGTAAATTGTCTTCTTCGTTCATCTTTGAAATTGCCTCAGACTAGACAAGTAATTTATTATAAGTCTTATTAATTTTTGGAATGCAATTTAACAGTAAAAATTGTGAAATCATGCCAATTTTCAATATTTCATCAATTAATTCAGTTGTGGAGTGATTTAAAAAAATCGAGTCATTTATTTGGAAATGTGTTTTTAGTGGATATCTTGGAATCTAAGAGAGATAGCGAAATTTTTAGAAGGACTTTTTTTTTGTAGAGCTAAGTAAGACCTACAAAAAAGATCCTCATTGAAATGGTTGTATCTCCTTTGGATTGGAAGATATTCATGAATATTTTCCATTACTTCACTTTTGAATTATAAAAATAATAATTTACCGACGTTTTATGTTGGAGTCTGCTTCTCTTGCAATTAGTATTCTCATTGATGAAATAATTGATGATAGAAAATGTTTGAAAATTATGTTTCCATCTCTCAATCAACGAAATTAATTTTTTTTTTTAACAGTAAATTTGAAATTTTAAGGAAATTCTATTCACAGGAAAACGAATTTAAATATCTGGGCTGTGTTATAGAGATAAATAAAATTAAAAAAGAAAAGAAAAACAATATAAATAGTATTTAGGAAAATTGTACTTTGTGATTATTTATTTAATTTTATTCCCCTGATTCTACAAAAAAATTTTTTAATTTTCTTTACAAAAAATTTGATCAAATAAATGTACACATTTTCTTTTTCTCGCACTCTGAATTATTATCAGTATTGGCAGCACATGAAAATTCGAAGGTTTACATTTGAAAAATCTCGTATGCACATGATTATAAAATTTAAAACCATTTTTCTCTCTTTTTATGATAAAAAGTACGAAAAAATAATGAAAAAAAAAAAAAAAGTTAATGAATTTACCATTATCACATACATTCGAGCCTTGATTTGACAGAAAAACTAAAAAATGTATGAATAAATTAAAAAAAAAAAGAAAGAAATTAAATTTACACTTTTCAATACTAATATCAAAACTAAATAATACTAAACATCGTTTCAAAATACTTTCATCAAGTTGTGGAGAAACGAGAATAATTAAAAATTATTCTATTGAATGAGTAAAATTTAATGATTCATCAGTTTGATAAAGTGTTATCGAACACCTATTCTGACGTTTAGAAAAAAAAAAAACAACCTTTCCTATCTCAATAATTTGTAGAGAATTCTGGACAATTGATTCATCAAAGAGCAAAAATTTATCCACTTTTTTAAAAAAGTAAATTTTCAGAACATCAGTTTTTTTTCCCAAATATCTCGTAATCTAACAGAGATATCAAAATTTTTATGGAGACCTTTTTTATAGAGAAAAATGAAAGCTACAAAAAAGGTATCTACAAAAATTCTCCAATCTCCCCTAGATTCCAAGATATCCCCCAAAAACACCAGTGTCTTCAGGGGATAATCCCACAAATTTCTTAAAATCAATCCCCTTCACAAAGTAATAATTCAATTAAACTTATAATCATAAAAAATTAAATGATTTATTTTTCACTGCCATTGGCAGCCGAAGAAGAACCAAAATTGGCAGCAATTCTCGATCTCCTCTGCCTAGGATTTTTATGACTCTTCTGCATAACTGTTGGATTATCTTTACTTGATTTTCCTTCATTTTCCTTCGTTGATTTTTCATCCCTCGGAATTTTTGGTGAATTCTCTTTGGGTTTTGCCTTTTGAGTTTTAACTTTCTCCTGTTCCTTATTAAAATTGTGTATCTCATGTGATTTGTCTTTGGGATGACGTGAACGTGTTTTCTTTTGTGCTTGAAGAGGTACAAAGGGTGCAGTCAGTTTAATTTCAGGTTTATTATCAGTTTGAGATGTTCCTGGAGTCATTAATGGAGTGATTGGATGATTCATTCTTGGTGGTGGGATCTGAGTGAATCCTGGTGACTGTTGGAGCATTCTTGGGGTATTCCAATTAGCTGGTGGTCTCACTGGTGGTTTTTGGGCATCTGGAAATGATCTTGGAGACATCATCACTGGAGGGGGTACATTCATTGGTGGTTGAATGTTTAACCAAGCATTTGGAGGAAGTAAATCGAAGTAGGGACGAGGCTTTGGGGCATTGTCCAGATTTAATTCATTGTAAACATTTTTTGCTACACTCTCAGCTGCTAATTCGTGATTAGAACACAAATCACCGTAGAATTTTCGCATATCTGGGAGAACTATCTGTGCGCTTACCAAATTCTTCTGGGTATTGTAGAAGTATCTGGGCATACCTATGCCCATTAATTGAAAGTGATTTAAGAGGCGAGCGCAGTAGGAAATGTTGTCTTTTCGTGCTTGTCTTGCGTGCTGAGGGATCAAGATTTTTTTCTCATTAGTTTTTGTTGAATTACTTCGAATCTAAAAGAGATATTGAAAATTTTCAAGATATCATTTTTGTAGCCCACATTTCGCTCTACAAAACCGGGTATTGATGAAAATTTTGGTAGCTCCTTCTAGATTCCGGGATATTTCAAGGTGTAATTCGGGGGTTCTGTAGGGAAATGGTGAAGGATGAAAAGTGAATTTTTCACGTTTTTGAAAATATGAAATTACTTGAGAATAAGGGATTTTAGGGGAAAATGTCAAGAGGTTTTTTTTTTGTGGGAAATTTTTTGAGCTACAAAAATGATCTTTTGATATTTTTAGTTAAAACCACTTGTTCCTGTGATAACTGGACAATTAGTTAGGATCAATCTATTTCATTTCACCATTTCACTAATCTACTTGGGTTCTATTAGAATATTATGGAGTATAAATGTAATGAATGAATGAAACATACATCGAACATCTGTTGTACCAGTGTTGGGGCATTTGAAGTAGGAACATTTGATGGTGGAGCTGGTGGTGTTGGTGGGAATGTAAAAGGTACTCTGTTGGTTGTTGATGATTTTGATTGCTCGCTGGTTGCTTTGTCGTCTGGGATCTTCAGGACGGCCTTCAAAAAGGCACTTGGATCCTGTGGCTGAGGTATCAACAGACAATGACATTAGAAAATATCCCACCATGCGATTAAGTAATAAAGTGTTCAAACAAGACGAGTTAAATTAATTTGAGAGTGAGTTTTTGGTGAATATCTCGAAATCTGAAGGAGATGGAAGGATTTTTATAAGGACCTTTTTTGTAGATCTTATTTTTCTACACAAAAAAGGTCTCATCAAAAATTTCACTACCTATCTCAAATTTCGAGATATTTCCAAAAAACTGATACATTCTAAATGAAATTTCAGTATTGACTCTCGATAAAATCAAATTAATGAGTCAATTAATTCCATTACTGATGATCCTATAGAAGCTCATAGAAGCATTATTCCCTCAAATACAAGTACTGACAAATTAAAAAATGAGTTTGTGAAACGATGAAACAATTCAGGACAGAGAAAAGAAAATGAAAAATTGACTTACCGCATCTGGTACACATGAGGCCATTGGTGCCTGTGCTATTGGTGGTGGTCTCATTTGTGGGAAGGGCGGTATCATAGGCTTTGGATTGTTCGCAGTTATCTATAAATGATAATAAAAAATAGTTCCCAGATAAAATTATTAACAATACATGAATGAGTAAATCACTACAAAAGGAATCACTCCAAATTCGAAATGAGTTTTTGATGAATATCTCTGAACCTGAGAAAGATATCAAAATTTTTATAAGAACTTTTCTTGTAGATGAGGAAAAATCCTTCAAAAAAGGTCTCCACAAAAATTTCTCTATCCCCCTCAAATTCCCTGAAATCTCCAAGAAAAAAAAAAAAAAGTCTTTATCCATCAAAGCACTCACCGGAATTTTCTGAAGTTCATTCCACAGCATCTGGAACTCCGTGTTAGCCTCAACCTTCCTCACTTCAGGTTCTGAGACAGTCCCCTTAGTTACAACAGACGGTGTCACATCAACTTTCCTCCCAGCCTGTTCCCTCTTCTCCCCCTTTCTGCTCTCACTTCCCCTCACAGGAGCACTCTTCATCCCCTGTCCCTGCTCCCTTCCCTTCTTCATAACCCTGATCTGCGTTTGACTCTGTCCCTGATTATGATTCCCCTGGCCCTTATCCTTTCCAAACGTGGGAAAGAAATTTCCATGTGCATTGAACGAAGCAAATGCACTATTACTCTGTGCACTCACCTCTTTATTCTTATTCTTCTTCACAACTTTATCTGGAAAATGACCAATACCAGTGATATCCTGCTCCGTTCTAATTCCATGACTGATATTAATAAACTCAGCAGAATGTAACTTGGATCTTCTACAATTAGCCCCACCATTGAATGAAATACCCCCAATAAATGATTTATCAAACAAAATATCATAAACATTATCAATTTCCCCATTAAATTCCTGAATATTGATGATAGTACCCTTATATCCAATTGGCACACTTGAATTCTCTTTAACCGATATTATTCTATCAAATACTTTATGTTTTGCTTTAGTATCTGGTGGTATATTTCCATTATTGATACCAGGCTTGAACAACAAATGAGGCTTAACTTGCATGATAACTGTTTTAACATTATTACTGTTCTTCTCAACAAAATCATCGACTTCTGTTTGCAATTGCGCTATAATATCAGGATCCAATCCCTCATAATCACAATTACGACTCTCTACAGATTTGAAAGGTTGTTCTTTCAGCCACTTAACAACATCCATAACATCTTCACCATCTGATGTAAAAAGATCATCCTCATTGAATATATCATTGCCGACATTTTCAACAAGTTTTTCAAATAGTTTTGGATACTGCTCCATGTAATTACGTATCAATCCCACTGATTTTGAACTATAAGTCCACTGACCATTTGATTTTTTTGTGTATCCAGGAAGTTCCTCATTTCTTTTATTAAATTTGAGATTGAGTCCAACATTGTGCTGCTTTTTATCTGAATTCTCTACTGAATTAGGAGAGACAAATATAGAACCTGTTATCCTACTCAACAAATGACTACTTATACCAAGTCTTTGTGCAGCAATAGAACCATGCATATACTGCATCTTCATTTGCTGTTGTTCTCTCTTTAGTAATGATAATTCAGGCTCTGGACTGATGTTCATGGCAACCTTGACCCTTCCAGTTTTATGATTAACACCAGGCTCAACAACTTCACCCATAGCTCCATAATGAGGATGTCCAAGCATGAAACATATGCTCTTGGGTGTATAAATTTCAGATATACTTTTGTGAGCAATATTACCAGTCTCTTCAACCTCAATATCACGAACAATTGAGTGATAAGGGTAGTAACAGGGTATATTACTCCATTCCTTCTGAAGGGACATTCTCCCTTGGGCTGTCAGAATATATCTGCGACCAGTGATAGGTCTGACATGAACAAGTGCCTCAATATCTCCCACAATAATTCCAAATCTAGTTTTATATCCCATTGACACATCTCTGGCTTCAGCTCTCCACTGTACCTCACCCTGACCCTTCAATTCTTCACGATTTATATTGTCTAAACTGTAAGGTTTGTCTGGATCAATGAGTGAAAATTTTCTAGAACCATCAGACACTCCAACAACGTGTGCTTCTAACAAATGAGGCCACTTTATAAATACAATTTTTCCAAGAAGATCACTAGCAAGTTGATGAATTCCAGGTGCTTCTTTAGGTAAAATTGTTATCATCATATTCTCATTTCTCGATGGCTGTTCAAACACTTTAACTTTACATTTCTCAAGTTTAACATCGTGTTTGAGGTACTGAAGGGTTGGAAATCCAGGAAAATAAACACTCAGTTTAACTCCTTTCATCAATCCCTTGTTTAGCTTCTCCCTCGGTACATCAATATCTTTTGGATCAACAAGGACTATCTTGGCATGACTCTCAATTGTTGGAAAATAAGCTGGAGCTGTTATAACACCCAAGTTCTCCTCTGTGTATGTTATTACACTCATTGGTCCATGAGAATTTCTCTTCTGTTCATCTGGTGTTAATTTTGCATTGTAGGGCTCCATTGCATCAATGAGATTCTTCTCGTCGATGAAGGGAATTAGAACAACAGCTTCCCACTCTTGTTTTTTTTCATTTAAATCGGTCTTAAAGTCATCAGGATAGTAGTCTATTATCGGTGACTCCTCTTCAGTTAAAAGACCCTGATAAGCTTCTGGTAAAAGACCTCTACTAGCTGCAGGAAGAACAGCAAGTAGTTGTTGAAAGGGTAAAAATGGTTTAGCAAGGTCAAAGTTAAATTTGAGATGTTTAAAATCCTTGATGTCTGAAATAAAGGGTGCATAGTGATGTGGATAGTACCATGACCAACTGCAACAGCCATCGTAGTAATAATGGAGATTCCACTGGATTGCTGTTACGTAGGCTTCAGCCTGTTGTCTCATAACGTCAGCATCCACTTTCTCATAGTCAAATTTCTTGATATAATAGTCTTGTTTGTGCTGAATAAACTCGAGGGTATAAGTCTCATTGTCCGAGTCCTCGGTATCAAGGAGATCATCCTCTTCATCAGAGTGACCAACAAGCATGTCCTCGGTGGATTGGATCAAACTTTCCAAGTCTTTTTTGAATGATTTCTTCACTGGAACGTTCACTGGAGAGTCACTTTTTTGATTATTGTAGGATATTACGTTGTTTTGTGGATGACGTGCCATTTTTGATTCAAAGTATTTGAGATCTGCTTGATGCTCGGAGAAGTGTTTTACATCAAGTGTAGAAAGTTTTTCCATGAATTTCTCAAATCGTGGAAGATTTAAGGTGCCAGACTCGTTGATGTAACCGTCAAGGGTGGGAAGAATCTCCATGTAGGCTTGGTAGAGGATTGGGAGGGCGCCATTTGCAATGTGGAGGTTGGGCAAGTGGGGAATGAAGTCATTGCCAATTAGAAAACCCATTAGGATCCAGTCGTCAATGATTTTTTCAATGTCAAATGGAAAGGGGAGAAGGGGCTTTATGCTCTCAAATTCGTGCTCCATGTATTCGCGGAGGAGGGAGACGTGGAGGAGGCAGAATTTTGTTTTTTCTGGAAGGGTTGTGGATTTTTGGGTATTACGACCGTATTTGACCTCCTCACGGAGGACTGCAAAGTGGGGCTCGTGGGTACAGAGGGAGAGCATCACTAGATCGGCGTCCAAACCGTAGAGACAGTGGCGTGTGTTTGGATCGTGGGATGGTTGGGATTTCATATAACGAATGTAGTCCATTATTTTGTGCTCACCTTCACCAGGTACCTCAGGTCCACTCAATATAATTTTACACTTTTGCCACAACTTGTCAGTTGATATTTTGTAAATAACAAAATATCTCAACTGTTCAGTCAATTTGGCCATAAATTCTGTACCAGGTGTAATACAATTTGAATCAAATCTTGCCTCCTCTGGTAATATTTCACCCTTGGCACGTGCCCTTGCCTCAACAATTTCCGCCTCTTTTGCTGATTTAAATCTTCTACTCCTCTGTTGATTAATTTTAGCACGTGGTGCAACACCATCAACAGCCATGAAGAATAATTTTTGTGGCTTTATTGTGCGAAATAATATTTCCACATAGAGAAATATATTTTTAAAAATAGTCTCTTCAGTTATTCGAAAATGTGCATCAGCGTCATTTGGATGGGAACAGCAGTGAATAATACCATTCATATCTAAATATAAATTATCAAACTCTGGAATCTGTAAATAAATTATTTCATTTTATAATTAACAGCTGGAGTGATTATCAACGATTGTATATAAACGAGGGGAGCATGGCACATTGCTAAATTCAATTTTTTTTTTTTTTTTTTTTTTTCATTTTTATATAATTGTTTTTGTGTAAAAGAAAGAAAAATTGTCGTATTCAGTGATAATTACTCGATTAAAGAAATTGAATAAATATCTGATTACACTCTATTGTCAATATCAAACATTTTGGCTTCATTGTCCTACCTGATAATCGTTCAACACCTCCAAGAGGCAGGGATACCTCTCACAAATAAATCGCGTGAACTTTGGTACCCCCATTGTTCTACCTCGGTATAACTATGATTTATTCAATAATAAATAATTACAATTTTTTAGCAATTTATCACCATAAAAATATATATTACTTGAGAGGAAAAAAAAATCCCGGTTATAACCACAAGCACTTGAATTAGCCTTGTCTTTCTGTGGTTCTCTTTTGTTCTCTTTATGGTACTGTTTCGGTTCTGTTCCTCCGTTCCTTGTCCATCTTCCGGGGAATCATGACGCATTTCCAATATAATATGACTAACAGTCGATAAAACAGCGTGATATTGTGACAATGGCGCGAATAGTACCAAATTCAAATATTGTATTATGGAGTACTCGTTGTTAAATCCCGCGTTAAGTCTAGAATTCAAATGAGGTGTAATTATGGTAGTAGCGTTTGTTAAGTTTCATGTTAAGCTCACTCTTAAGTCCGTGTTAAGTACTATATTAAATCACGTGTTAACTCCACGCTTGTTCCTTGAACGAAAATTGATATGCTCCTATAAATCATGAGAATGAAGGAGTAGATTAATCATACAAATTTTAATTAGACACTGGTTAAGTCCCTTTCCACTGAAACCCTGCATCCTACCATCAATAAAATTACATACAACTGAATTTTTATAATCTGAAAAAAACCTACTAATGCAATTATATTACCAGGCCAAGCTAATAGGATTGATCATTCATTTAATATGATTACTAGGACAGAAGTCAGTGATGAGGCTTCCTTCAAACTCATCAAAAAACAAGCTTTCAGTAGGGCATCTGTCTCTAATCAGTAGTTAGTACTCACTTTATTTTCATCGAGAAACGAACAAGTAAAATGGGCAAGGACGATCCGGAAACGACTGCCTTGAAGAAAGAACTCGATGATTTAATTAAAAAGTGTCAGGTTTGTTTAATTATTATTCTTCTATTAATAATTATTTAAAACAAAAATATAATCAATTTAATCGTGGAGTTGATTTTTCCAAATTTTTCAAATATTGATTTATATCGATAATGAGTGATTTTAAGGAAAAATATGAAAAGATCTTTTTTATTGGAAATTTCTTAAGCTATAAAATAGGTCTCTTTGTACTTATTCGTAAAATTATCTGTTTTTGAGATATTTTAAAAATTAAACACTATATAATTTTTTGATTGCAAATAAGGAAGACCAAAAGAAACAGCAGGACACAACGTTGGAGGAGGCATGTAGCTCAGTAGCTGATCCTCCAAAAGTTAAACTTTCAACGAAAAAACTCCTCAAGGGTCACATTAATAAAGTTAATTCAGTGCATTACAGTGGAGACAGCAGGTGACTTATATTTTTTAATTAATCTACTCTCTTTTAATATTTTACTTTTAAATCTAATCAAGGCACTGCGTCACTGGCTCTCTCGATGGCAAACTCATCATCTGGGACTCCTGGACTGGTAATAAAGTCCAAGTTATTCCACTGCGTTCAGCATGGGTGATGTCTGTGGCATTTGCACCATCTGGAAATTTTGTAGCTTGTGGAGGAATGGATAATATGTGCACTGTTTATGATGTTAATAATCGTGACTCAACTGGATCAGCCAAAATTGTACGTGAATTGCTTGGATATGAGGGCTTCTTATCGTCTTGTCGATTTTTGGATGATAAAACACTTATTACGGGCTCTGGAGATATGAAAATGTAATTTTAAAAATTGTTAATTTGAAAAGTGGTAAAACGGTTTTTTGCGAATATCTTTGGATCTGAAGGAGATGGAAAAATTTTTGACAAAATCTTTTTTGTACAGTGGAATGAGAGCTACAAAAAAAGTTTCTTTGAATATTTCAGTGTGTCTATTAGATTCCGAGATATTTACGAAAAACTGAATTAGTTGAACGATATTTATTTATCTCAATTAATGTGGAAATAATCAGATGCATGTGGGACTTGGAATCTGGTCAAAAAACTGTGGACTTTCCTGCCCATGCTGGTGACGTTGTCAGCATAAGTCTCAATTCCGATGGTCAAACCTACGTCACTGGATCAGTCGATAGAACCTGCAAACTCTGGGACTTTAGGGAGGAAAAAGCCAAGCAAACATTTTTCGGTCACGAGGCTGACGTCAATTCCGTTTGTGTGAGTTGAATCAATGAAATTTTAACAAAGTGGATCAACATTCACTCTGCAAAGGCTTCTAATCTCATTTATCACAGTGTCATCCATCGGGTCAAGGTTTCGTCACAGCCTCTGAGGACAAAACAGCCAGAATTTGGGATCTGAGATCCGATCAACAGTTGGCGACATTCAAACCACCGAATTCTAATCCTGGATTCACATCGTGCGGATTAAGTCTCAGTGGAAGATTCATATTTTGTGGAAGTGATGATAATTCAATTCATATATGGGATACACTCAAAGTTCAACATAATGGTAATTGAAATTTTATTCAAGGCTTGAATTGGTGAATAGAACTTTGTGATCAAGATCTAAAAAAAAATTATTAAAAATCATTTTCAGGCACTCTAAATGGACATGAAAATAGAGTGACTTCTCTGAGTGTCGCGCCAAGTGGAATGGCAGTGGCCAGCTGCTCCTGGGACCAATTAGTCAGAATCTGGGTGTAATCCCACGGTAAAACTTGATCAACAGTGCTGCCTTGGAATACTCATAAATTATGCGAAATACGAATAAAAGTCTTGTGTTTCTTCCCGAATTTAATTACAAGTATCGAAACATTTTTTTGTTAATATACATTTATCTCGAAAACCAGTGATTTTAGGTAAAAATGTCAAAAGAGATTTTTTGTAGCTCTTAAAATTTCCAACAAAAAATATCTCTTGACATTTTTCTCTAAACTCACTCATTAACAAAATTTTTTAATTTTTACGTTGATCATACCCATAAAATAACACATTCATGAATATTACTCTCTCTTTATTCAAATCATTCACACATTACCTCATTACCTGGATACACAATTCATCTCAACCATTGAAATAACGTTGAAATTATTTATAAATAAATAAATACAGACTTATGTTTATTACAATGCGAGGTAAATTAATACAATAATGCCATGAGACTCATTACCATCTATTTTCTTTTTTCAAATTCCCCATAATATCAACTTAATTTTCTAAATTACTCTACTGATTTCTGAGCAAATGAAAAGCGACTATTTAACTCGTAAAATTGCTGGCAAATTACTAATTATCTGTCAATACATCTAATCGAATTATTCAGGCACGTGGCATCATACAATGTCTATGTCTAGCTGTGCAGTTGACTATACCCTCACAATTGATCTAAAATTCAATTACCCCAATAATTATTTCAACTAAACTCTTAAGTGCAAGTGGATGGTTATTTTTCTGGTCATAATTAATATTACTTAAATTGCATCATCACATTTAGCTTTTTATCCACTTGAAATAATTTTTACCAATTTAATTATGTATTATTACATATTCCCCATTCTTCAACATCTCAATAATAATTATTTTAAAAAACACAGGATGACTAGAATCACTAGTAATAAATTAAAAATCAATTAATCTCCCATTCCAACGATGATTAAACAAGAAAACAGATTAAAATAAAAACTCCAGAGGTATAAAAATCATTGAAAATGGACCACTGTGTACTTAACAATGCTCTTATCATAAAACCATTAACGCTGCAATAAAGTATCACAGAAAAATGTTTATAAATTTAATTGATAGGCAGAATAGACATTTTTTTAAATATATATACAGCAGTTATAAATACCATAAATTTAATTGTGAGTAGAATTTATAATTTTTCATTTGTAGAAATGAATATTAAAAAAAAAAAATTGCGGTGCAATTGTTATTGAGATTTTAACATTGAAGCACATTGAAACTTCATCAAGATCATTAACGTTTAATCAAGCGATAATTCAAAAAAATCTCAATTTTTTTCCCGCTGTTTAATACAGAAATATATATTATGTTTATATTTTTAATAATTTAAATACAAATTAGGATCAATCATCTCATTATAATTGAATTGATGATCATAAAATTTTGAGATGCACTCAATTGTTGTTATGGGTTTTACTAAAATTCATCAAGATGAATTAAAAGTGCAACAATTACCGTAGCTCCTGCTTCCTTAGTTGTCCACTCGGTTGATGATTCAATACCATCGATACTGTCCTTTCCACAACCAATTGTGTAAGATCCAGGTCTCACCAATAATTGAAACGCAGTCGAGGCATTTAATTTCTTATTCGACTGGGTATCTATGTATCTTTGATAAATAATAAAATTCGATAAATATTTATTCAAGAGATTTTACAGAAATTATTTTTTTTTAAACTTACGGATATTTTCGACTTCCCTCGTTAGAAGTCACGTATTTTATATTCGGAGAGAAGACCACCTGAGGATTTTGACCTTGACTATTGATAATCGTTGTTAAATTACTTGTATCCAATTGCTCGACTGTCAATAATTCTCCTCTATCCAAAATCCATCTTAAAAAATTGTAAAAATTCATTTTTATTATTGAATGAAATATTGACCATTTGAATAAACAAATAATGAAAAAAATAAAAAAATAAAAAAATAATTAATATTTACTCACCTAATTGCATTCAATCGAATACCATAAAAAGCCACATGCCACTTATCCGTTGTACTCTGAGGTATCTGATTAGCATTGATATTGAGTTTCAATGGAAATTTGACCCATCCAACAGGAATAGCAAATTCTGCTGGTGGTTCACCCTTTTTGCACATGAGGCCATCACTATCAACCTTGTAGCATGAATTACAATAACAAATTATCTCATCCAGTGAGAAAAATTCATCAGGCAGTACAAGTGATTTTTTAAGCCTCACACATGCCTTTAAATACTCGCACTGTTTAACCGGTGTAATAATAATAGTTGAATTAATTTGCGGTATGGACGGTGATGTAAATATTCTGCTTGGTGTAACAGCTGTCTGAGGGCTCAAAATTGAATTAACTTGATTTGTAATAATGGCATTACTATTGCTCTTTGACATTTGACCGGGCACTTGTTCTTGTAAATTGGCTGCTGATGCATTAGAAACACTATTAGATGTTTCTGCCAAATTATTAGATATATTAACACTCAAATTATTACACAATGAATTATCAAGTAAATTATCATGTCCTGATATATTATTAATTTGACTATTTGATGCAATACTCTCATTAACAGCATTATTGGCATTTGTAGATTGTATTGCTGTACTGATACTCGACATATTACTTGATGTTGCTGCTGAACCATTTCTGATATTAATATTCGTTGCATTATTTAATTCTACATTTGTACAATCACTCTTGAGACTCGGTGAATTTGACAATGGCTCATTATTATCATCATCATCATCATCATCATCATCATCTAGTTCATTATTAGATATTGTATTGCTGTCATTAGACAACTCTGAATTATTTTTTAAATTAGAACACTCTAGCATAGTATCATGTGCCTCATTATTTATCTCTGATCCTACATCAGAATTATTACTATCAGATTGTACACTGCTTGTCAATGATTTACCAGATAATCCATTATTACCAATATTTGAATTATTGGTGTTTGAAGAGTGTCCACTGACTTCAGCTACACTCACATTCCTACAAGACTCATCATAGTTTTTTTCACCCAATGAAGAACTGGACGGAATTGCTGTTATATTTTCCTTCTCATGACACTCCAAATCAGCCTTTTCCCTAGAATTATCTTGTTCATCCACTTCAATAGCACACATTTGCTCAACATTACTGGCAATTGCCATGTTAATTGCATCATTATTTGTGCAAACAGTGTCAGTGGGTGATCCAATGAGCGATACCTCCTCAACTTGTCCATAAAGATCGATAACAGCATAAACATAGAGTGGTAAATCAGTGACTGCTATACCCTGATCAATATTATTGATAAATAGATGTAATCTTGATTCATCATCAACGAGTAAACCAATGGTAGAGCCAGCCTGTAGATTCTCTAAATTAGCGCCATAACGAGTTTTAACTTTAGTGCAATTGTGAGACATCCATTCACTGCATATTATCCACGAGTATTTTTTAAAACCAAGAGCAGTTAATGGAAAAGTTGCTTTCTCTGGAGATATACAGGATACACCACAGAGAATACCTGATACCCAACGATCATTAGTCTTTTCAATAACAATCTGAAATATTTTTCCTTTTATCAGAGGACGACTGGACATAACAACTCCCTGATTATAACTAGCTACCCTCCTAGCAATTGTTCTACCCTCCAACTCTACATTTCTTCCATGATTCTCATGAAATTCATAACCCCAGTCTCCCTCCATCACTCCCAATGGCTGAACAGGAGTGATGGGTATCTCTGATAATTTAGCTTCTGACATCTCTACAGATGTATCCATACCAATATCATTTCTCATAACAGGCATTGGATCAAGAATGAGTTCCAAAGAATCCTGCAATCGAAGACTGGCATTGGGTGACATGACAGACGGCTGTTGTTTATTACTAGTGATACTAATAGCAACTGTACTTCCAAATAATTCAACAACTGCATAAATCATTTCTGGCATATTCATAGCAGCGATCCCCATATCCTCACCATTGATATAAAACTTTAAATTTCCCTCGTGACTTCTTTTCAATCCAATTTTATCACCAACTCTCAGCCAATCCAAACTGGGACAGTAATTTGAGCATAAAACTAATCCCTTGTATCTAACTTGATTGCCTGTTAGGTGCCAAGCATCAGCAGGTATTGATGTCATACCTGGAACAAGATCCATGGATGTAAGCCAGTGTCCAGTGTCATTATTCAATACACCAATCTTCAAAGAACCACTCCACTCTCCTGCAATTTCCTGAATTGATATTTCAAATAATTCATTATTCTCCAGTGGAGATTCACTCAAAAGAACAGCATGATTGTACTCTCTGCAGCGAGCTGCAATGGCTCTATCACTGTTCAATTGTATATTCAATCCAACTGATTCATGAAATTTGTGAGTTGTTTCAGTTTGTACCTGGGGCTGAACAACAGAGGTTGGCTGCTGGCTCATACTATTTTCAGATGGTAAATATTGTTGTGTCATTGTGTCTCTTCTCTCTGGCTGGACAATAGTTACTTGAGCGCATTGAGCATAGAGATCAATAACTGGATAAACGTGAGCTGGTAAACCAGTGCAGGCAATACCCTGATCAATTCCATCGAGATAATAATGAAGACTAGAGTCTGTACAACGCATCATACCAATTCTATTGCCTTCAGTGAGTTTATCAAGATCACAATTGTAATGATGTCTAAGTGTAACACCGTCTCTCATCACTGTAGATCCTGAGAGCATCCAGGTATCATGATCAATATCAGTCATAGTAGAAGGAAATTCTAATTCATCTGGCCTGATAGCAGTTACTCCAGCTTCAATAGCACCATTCCATCGTCCGACCATTTTATCAATTGTCACTTCAAATAATTCACCATCTCTTAGGGGTCTATTTGCAATGACAATAGCCTCATTAAATTCACCAAGTGCTCTTATTCTAGATGCTGTTAAACCATTGTTAGATATTCTCGCATGTTTTCCATGTACATGATGAAAACGTAAATCACTGTACAGTGTTGTATTGCTAAAACTTGAATTATTAGTTGTGGGACTGTAAAAATCAGTATTATCAACTATTGTTGCTTGTGTTGCTTGACCATACAAATCAATAACACCATAAACCTTTTCAGGTACACCAACAGCAGCTACACCCTGATCAGCTCCATTGACAAAAAAATGTAAAATACCATTATCTTTTCTCATAACACCAACTCTATCACCCACTTGTAAACGATCCAAATTCTGTCCATACTGTTCTATAATAGATGTACCATTGTGCATAACACCATTACCAGTCATAATCCAAGTGCCAGATCTGACATTAGTCATTGTAAATGGAAATTCTAGTTCAGTTGGTGAATGAGTTGTAACACCAATTTCAATTGATCCAGCCCATTTTGTTACAATTTTATCCAATCTAACTTCGAATAATTCATTGGGCCTAAGTGGTCTCAATGTTAAAACAACACCATTATTAAAATCATCCATTGCATTGGGTCTGTGGGCAGTTCTACCATTATTTATAACATCTGCATGGGTGCCACAGCAGGGATGAAAGGTCAATCTGTCAAGTGGCTCTTCCTCACCAACTTCACTCAAACCCTGCAAATGAAGTGTATTTCTTCTGGTAACTAAATTCTGCTCCTCCCTCTCATCTCTGTCTACAATTGTAACTTTAACGGTCATTCCATACAACTCAACAACACCCCAAACATTTGGTGGTACTTTAGCAGCTACCCCCTGATCCAAACCATTAATCAAGTAATGAAGATTTCCATTATTTCTCCTTATCATTCCCACTCTGTCACCCTCACGAAGTTCATCCAAATTAATTTCACCGTATTCTCTCTGTATACCTTTGCCATTAGTCAATATACCACAACCAGACATCATAGTTGTACCTGATCTCATATTAGTCATTGTAGCTGGAAATTCAAGTGCCGTTGGACTGTGAGTTGTAACACCAACTTCAATACTACCTGACCATTTATCAACAAGTCTATCAATCCTAATTTCAAACAATTCATTGTCCCTGAGTGGTCTGTGTGTCATAACAACACCATTATTAAATTCATCAAGTGGTCTTCTTCTCTCAGCTGATCTAGCATTATTTGATAATTTAACAAGTGCACCAACACGCTCATGAAATCTCAAACGATCCTCTCTGATTGCTGATGGGCTAGGATTTTTTTGTAAATTAACATTCATATTTACATTAAGATTGACATTTAAATTAGCTACAAGACTCGTTGATGATGATGTCTCACCCATTGTCAAATCATTATTTATCTCTTCATTTACCTGTGACTCATTCGTTGTTGCAAATTTTGGATTTGTTATTGTTATTTGTACACAATCACTTGACATATCAACAACAGCATATACACACGATGGTATATTTGTAGCTGATACACCCTGGGATATACCATTGATGTAAAAAACAAGTTCATCATTTGATGTTCTCATAACACCAATTGTACAACCTTCATCCAATTCATCGAGATTAGTATCACACATTGATTCTGACAGTGGATGCCCATTTCTTAGTATTCCACTTGCTGTTAGCATCCAACATTGTCCAAGTGTATCATTCAGTGTCTCTGGATCACACGTGGTAATACCAATTTCTACAGTACCACTCCATGATCTCACTTTCTTATCAATTTTTATTTCAAATAGTTCATCATTGTTAAGTGGATGGGCTGAGTGTATTCTCTCCTTTTCGTAGGCTGAAAATGTACGAACAGCTGTACAATTGTTGTTTATCAGACTTATACCATCTCCGGTTCTTCGGTGAAACATGTTGGATTTTTAGCAATTTTCACACTGGAGTCACTGGAGGGATTTTTTTCGTCGTTTTTGGGATTTCACTCGTGATTCAGAGACATGGGGAGGTGTCACCCCATGCTGGAGCACAGAGGATCATTTATTAAATTGGTTATTGAGGGTTTTTTTTTTATTTATTGTTTCAATTAGTCTCTCACTGCACTATCTCGAAAACCCAACCTCTGGAACTCTCTCTCTCTCCCCTGTTATAGGGTGCAGCACCTTATGGGGTACCCGTGATGCTTCGCAAAGTTATTCGAATGGGTTTTCGTAATTATATTTGCAGATTTTATTGCGAGATAAATATGAGGAAATCAGGAGGTTTTAGGGAAATAATGAGTGTGACATGTTATCAGTGAGTTTTTTTTATTCATGTGGTTGGGGTTTATATCGATTGATAAACATCTCAGTGAGGGCGTGACGATTGCATCAAATGTGCACACGTGTAAATACATATCATGTATGAGTGCAGTCTGTTTAGTTGCTCCGGAACAGTTGGTGAGTACTTAACGTTCCAGACAGGAATTTTTATTTTTTGTAAAAAAAAAAAATTAATTTTTTTTCAGAGAGATTGATAATTTATAGAAATGTGCGGAATTTGGGCATTATTTGGAGTCGAGGAGGAGACATTGACTTGTGTCTGCAATAATGTCAATAAAATTGTACACAGAGGACCGGATGCATTGAGGATAGAGTACGATAATCGTGTCAAGGTGATTGGAATCAAAAATTAGATTAAAAATGATAAAATTAGACAAATTCAGCAAAAGTTTTTCATAAATATCTCTGAATCTGATAGAGATATCAAATTTTTTATAGAGACCTTTTTTGTAGCTCTCATTTTTCTCTACAAAAAAGGTCCTTATCAATTTTTCCCTATCGCCATTAATTTCAAAGATATTCACCAATTATTAGCTCTGGTATTGATTACTCAATTTGTAAAATTTTTTAGAATGGATTTTTAGGATTTCAACGATTGTCAATCGTCGACAGTCTCTGTGGAATGCAGCCGATGAGAATTAATAAATATCCCCACGTGTTTCTCCTCTGCAATGGTGAAATTTATAATCATAAACAAGTGAGAATAATACACGAAATAATTTATTTTTGATGGAAGAAGAAGAGAATTGATGTTGAAATTTTATACATTATTATTTTTCTTAGCTCAGAGATAAACACAATTATGATTATGCAACTAAATGTGACGTTGAAGTAATAACGCATCTGTACATGGAAGCTGGTGTGGAGAATGTAACATCTTCGTTGGATGGAGTTTTTGCATTTTGTTTGATGGATGTTGAGGAGAATAAAATTGTCATTGGGAGGGATCCGTATGGGGTCAGACCACTCTTCAGACTACGGAGTTCAGAGGGCCAACTTGCGATATGTTCGGAGAGCAAGGTGCATCACTAATCTCATCATTATTCACCACAATTACTTGAATTTATTAAATTTTTGGGATTGAGAAGAATTTGAATCCGAGTTTTTTTGGAATATCTCAAAAACCGAGGGAGATTAAACAATTTCCATGAGGACCTTTTTTATAGATCTAATTCTCCTCTACAAAAAAGGTCTCTTGATAAATTCTCCTAAACCCCTCAATTCTAGAGATATTCCAAAAATACCAATAATTTTTGATAATTTCCAGGGTTTGATTGGTTTAATAAATCAAGTATCAGGCACGTGGACACTGGAGCCCTTTCCTCCAGGTCACTACGAGGAGTACCGTCTTCTCTCCGATGGAAAAGTGAAACTCCTGAGAACCGTTAATTACCACAAACCCGGTGATAAGCCCTCGTTCGACGTCTCAGTACCCTGGAAGTCCCTCTCTCCCTCAAACATCTCTGAGAACATCAGGAAATTACTCTCAGCAGCTGTTAAAAAACGTCTCATGGCAGACAGAAGAATTGGCTGTTTATTATCAGGAGGTCTTGACTCTAGTCTCATTGCTGCACTCCTTGTCAGACAGGCAAGAGAGAACAACATAAATTACAAAATCCAGAGTTTTGCCATTGGAATGGGAGACAGTCCTGATATCAGAGCTGCGAGACAAGTAGCTGATTTCATTGGTACTGAGCATCATGAGGTCATTTTCACTCCTAAGGATGTCGAGGAAGTATTGGATGATGTTATTTATACACTGGAGACATTTGATATCACTACGATCAGAGCTTCAATTGCGTAAGAATTTTTTTTAATTAATTTAATACTGTACAACTCAATGGCCACTTCAAAAACCTTTTTCATTCCAGAATGTATCTCTTAGCACGTTACATAAAACGTAACACAGAGACAACAGTAATCTTCAGTGGAGAGGGTGCTGACGAGTTAGCCCAGGGTTACATCTACTTCAGAGATGCTCCAAGTGCCCACGAAGCTCACCAAGAGAGTCATCGACTTCTCAAGGACATTTATCTCTACGATGGCCTGAGAGCTGACAGAACGACTGCAGGTCACAGTTTAGAGCTGAGAGTACCCTTTCTTGATCTACAATTTACCAATTACTTTTTATCCCTCGATGCTGCAACTCGACAGCCCCAAAATGGTGTGGAAAAGCATTTATTGAGGGCTGCATTCGAGGGGGAAAATCTACTTCCTAATAATATTCTTTGGAGGCATAAAGAGGCATTCAGTGATGGAGTTGCTTCGATCAAAAAATCACTCTTCGAGGTCATTCAGGATATCACTGATGAGCGGGTCTCTGATGAGGAGTTGAGAGGGGCTAGTGGGAGATTTTTGCATTGTACACCAAAAACCAAGGAGGCGTATTATTACAGAAGAGTTTTTGAGTCTCATTATGCGGATATGGGGGAGAGCTTCAGTCCGTATTTTTGGATGCCAAGGTGGGTGAAAAATGTCAGTGATCCTTCAGCTAGATTCATCAAGCATTATGCTGCTGATAAGGCAGGTGAAGACTAGGGATATTCAATGGATCTGTGAATGATGAAAATTAGAGAGAAATGGAGATTTGTGAACCACGTGCACAATAAAATATTTAAATTTGTAATTGAGGGTCTGATTATTATTTCAATCGTAAAAAAATTATTTTGTTTATCATCGAATATCTCATGAATGAGTTGTTCTAGGAAAAAATGTCAAAAGATCATTCTTGTAGATGATAAAATTTCTGATAAAAAAGGCCCTCTGTCTTTTGCCCCCAAAACCACTCCTCATTGAGATAAATACAGAATAACCGAAAATACCAAATTTGACTTCATGAATTCGTCATTTACTTGAGCCCCTGACCTCTGATTTCACGATTTTAAACTCAGAGAAATTATTCAGACCTCTAGAAAAAATAAAAATAAAGTATCCACTACCCCTGGTGGGACTCGAACCCACAATCCCCGGTTTAGGAGACCGATGCCTTATCCATTAGGCCACAGGGGCTTGATGGAGGTACTAACTTCAGCATTTCCCTTGAGAATTGATTCTTCGAGAATTTAAAAAAATTTCAGAGTTAAAATTTCACAAAAAAAAATCATCAATGAAAAAATGTCATTTTTAAAATTTTTTTCATCTCACGTGATTATTGCCACATGATTGAGAAAAAAATAAGGTACATTCATCAGTTTTTTTAACCACCTGTCAGCACTGAACTCAGCCTAATAGTCATCATGAACAGTTGTCGAGCGTTTAATTCAGTAAATTATCAACTCCACAACTGATTTTTCATAATTATACATTTTTTATCTCGAATAAATGAACGTAAGAATGAAAAAATTATTTATAATTCTAGAAATTTGAATTTTTTTAATGAAATTATGAGAATTAACCTCAAAAATTGAACAATAAAATGTGTAATTTCAGATGATTTCAACGAGATACGCCTCTTTTATAACAGGAGTAGTGATTGCTTCGTTGACATGGGGATTCAGTTTGTATTTGTACTGGAAACTCTCACATAATCCTGAAACTGGCAATCCAACAATGCTTGTATCAGATTACACGAAAACTCAAGAGGGAATGGTCAATAGAATATTATCCAATAATGTGTTCGACGGGGGAAAGAAGAACAGTGATAAGCTCATTAAACAATTACAACCGGTGCCTATTAAACCTGCTGTTACTCTGGGCTATGGTAATTATCAATCAATTATTGAGATATTAATTGATTTTTAATTTGTAAATGAATTATTTAAAAAAGTGATAAAAATCGAATGAGAGAAAAATTTATGTGTCGACTATTTCAGAAATATCTTCAGAATAAGTGGGTTTATGAGAAAATGTCAAAAGACCTTTTTTGTAGAGAATTTTAAACTCTACAAAAAAGGTCTCTTGACAAAATCTCCTAGACCCCTTCACTCCGAAGATATTCCACAAAAATAAGTAGATAGAAAGTCCCATAAAGGACCAAAACCACACCCAATTAAAAAATTCTACCATTCCCCCAGGACTCGACGAATTAGGCCTAGTTCACAATCTCGAAGAAGCCCATAAGCGTGACGAGGGCTATCAAAAATATGCCTTCAATGTTCTCGTCTCCGATGCCCTGGGAATCCACCGACAATTCCCCATCCCCGACACCCGAAACAAGCTCTGTTCCTCCAAAAAATACCCCTCCCCCCTACCAACAGCAAGCATAGTAATCTGCTTCTACAACGAGCACCTGATGACTCTCCTCCGCTCGCTCCACTCAATAATCACCAGAACCCCACCCTCTCTCCTCCACGAGATAATCCTTGTCAACGACTTCAGTGACAGCCAACAACTCCACAAAGATGTCCAGAATTACGTTAATAAAACTCTGAAACAAGTTAAATACTTCAAGACACCGAGAAGAGAAGGATTGATAAGAGCTCGAATGTACGGAGCTAATAAAGCAACTGGACAAGTCCTGGTATTCTTGGATTCACACATTGAAGTCAATGAGATGTGGATTGAGCCTCTACTCTCAAGGATATCATCATCAAGGACTATTGTTCCAATGCCAGTGATAGATATAATAAATCCCGACACTTTTCAATATTCATCGAGTCCTCTAGTCCGAGGAGGATTTAACTGGGGACTTCAGTTCAAATGGGAGAATCTTCCAGTGAAGACTTTGGTCAATGAAGAGGACTTTGTTAAGCCAATCAAGTCACCAACAATGGCTGGAGGACTATTTGCTATTGATAGAATGTATTTTCATGAAATGGGAGAGTATGATCCTGGAATGGATGTCTGGGGTGGTGAAAATTTGGAGATATCCTTCAGGATATGGATGTGTGGGGGTAGTATTGAATTAATACCGTGCTCGAGGGTGGGACATGTGTTCAGAAGGAGGAGGCCTTATGGCAATGATCGGGTGGATAATACCATGTTGAAAAATTCATTGAGGCTGGCGCATGTCTGGATGGATACCTACAAGAAGTATTTCTTGAGGGGTGTAGAGGCTATTGACTATGGGGATATCTCTGAGAGGATCAAGTTGAGGGAGAGACTCAAGTGTATGGATTTTTCTTGGTATTTGGAGACTGTTTATCCAGAACTCACTCTGCCTGATGATGATAAGGAGAATTTGAAGAAAAAATGGGCAAAGGTTTGCTATGATTTTTATTGATAAAATTGAGAGATTTTTTAAGTTGAAGATTTTACAAAATAAGTCCTTGAAAAAATGTTAAATCAAAAATTTGATTTTTTTTAATGACAGGTTCATCAGGAACCACCGCAGCCCTGGCACTCAAGAAAACGAAATTATACTGATCAATTTATGATCAGATTGTCAAACTCTGCGCTTTGCGTTCAAAGTGAAAAAGATATAAAGACTAAGGGCTCAAGATTGATATTGGCACCTTGTTTGAGGATTAAATCGCAGATGTGGTATGAGACTGATAAAAATGAGTTGGTACTTGGGCAAATGCTGTGCTTGGATAAAAGTGGAAAGCAACCGAAATTGGGAAAGTGTCATGAGATGGGTGGGGACCAGGAGTGGAAGCACAAGGGCACCAGTGGTACACCTATTTATAATCTTGCTGCTGGTACCTGTTTGGCTGCTGAAAGAGGAGAGAAATCTTATGTTGTGATGGATTTCTGTACCAAGAGTGATAAAACTTCCATCACTTGGGATTTGGTGAGGTCCAAAATTCCTGCCAAGGAGATCAGATGACCTCTGTTGAGGAGGGGTAGGGGGAGGCAGAAGCATATGGAGAATTTGATTTAGTTGTGGTTAAATATATTGGAAATTTTTGCAATTGGGGGGGAAAATGATAATTTTTTGATTAATGAGATTAGTTAATTCAGGTTGAGTTTATTATAATTTGATTTAAACGTTTCCATGACAAGTGAAATTCTAGAGATGTAAATAAAATAATCATCAATTTTTTTAAAAAATCCGCGCCTAATATTCAATAGCCAATGAAAACCTTTACATCACCCATATCCATCCAGTGACTCTCATTTCCCACTGATGACCTGCCGCATGTTGACAAGAATCTGATTGCATCTGGTGCACTGGTGCTCCGAAAATTTGACACAATCACTGGAAAAAAAAAAAACTACATGCACTAATTACTGAAAATGACATCTTCCAAGGATCTAAATATCGTCAGAAAAACACTAATCGCCTCCCTCGGTGAAAATGCCAAAGTGTGAGTGTTTTTAAATACTGATTTTCCTGTAAATAAAATTGAAAATTTGATATTAAATATGAGGTTAAGTTGATTATTGTTATTCTGTGTTTACAGGTACTTTGAGAAGATGAAGCAGTGGTTTCTGATGAAGGTATTTTTAATAATTAATTTATCTCTCTGATATTCTCACAATTATTTGAAAATTTATGAAATATCTTTTAATTCAACAATTCTCCTGACAGACCTCAAAGGAGGAATTTGACTGTGAAGCACGAAATATCATGACTGAAGAACAAGTACATCTTCACAATGAATTTCTTCTTTGTTTATTTAATAAAGTCAGGGGTCTTGCAACAGTTACACCAGTGAGAAATGTTAAAGCTAATAATACTCATCCACATGTTGAGAAAGATAAGACAATAAAGGAGAAGAGGCTGAGATTGAAACGAAAATATAAAACTGATAAATCGAATTTTGAGGTAAATTCACTTTTATCTATTTATTTGGATTTATTATTCTACTGATTACTTATAAAATGATGGAATTAGCTGAGTGAATAATTTTTTTAAATTTTATTTTGTGAATATCTTTGGAAAGAAGAGGTTTAGATAAATTTATCAAGAGACCTTTTTTATAGAAAATTTTATAATCTTCAAAAAAGGTCTTTTCATAAATTCTGTTAAACCTCTCCATTTCGAAGATATTCAACAAAAACACTTCTCATGAATTTTGATATAATCTCGTTCCATCACTAGACTCCAGAATTTTTCAAATAAATCATGAATTAATCGATGAATCATGAATTTATCAGTCTGCAGATGTTTACGTAGAAGTCCTAAGTCAAAACTCATCGCCAGTTGGTGACGAGCCAATTGGTGCTAATCGTTCCAGTGCTCAAGAGCTTGTACTTCCTGATCGTACCTTTGTCCTGGCTAGACTGATGCTGGCTGCATGGGAAAATAATATGGACGGTGCTGAAGAGAACACTGCGCATATTATTATTGCTGCTACTCAGATATTCCTGAAGAATTTAATAACTGCAATTATCACGAGGAGAAAAGGTTTTGCAGTCAGGGACGAGAGTTTTATTTATAATATTGGAGAACCTGTGCCAAGTTCGTGGAAGAGAAATACTATTGCTATACCTCACAGTCTTTTTTCTAGGTAATTTCTCTATTTTAAAAATTTAAAACAAATGATAATTAAATTTTTCCATCAGAAATAATTTTTTTTTTTTCTGTTTACAGCACTCCAACAGATGTTGTAGATTCAGATGGACAAGTACCTGTTGTAAAACAAAGTATTGATGATATTGAACAAGCAACTGCCTTTGCAATGGCATGTTCATCACAAACATTGCCACCCGAATTGCCTCCAGTTAGTGTAGGAGATTTATTACATACATTAAAGGTAAATAAATTGTCGTTAAATGATGTTATATTTTTTAATTACGTAATAATGTAGGGAAATAATTGTTTTATGGGAAAATGACAAGAGACATTTTTTGTTGGAAATTTTTTCAGCTACAAAAAATGGTCTCTTAACATTTTCTTCTAAAGTCACTGATTACTGAGTTAATTCAATAATTCATTAGTCAAGTGTTGGAGCAAGATTTTCCTTGATAATAAGTTTTTAGAGAATATCTTGTGATTTAACGGAGATAGAGAAATTTTCATAGAGACCTTTTTCTGTAGAGAAAAATAAGAGCAATAAAAAAGGTCCTTATGAAAATTTTGATATCTTCATTAGATTCAGAGATATTCATTGAAAACTGAATGAGTTCTATTAGCTTAATTATTATTCTCTCAATGGATTTTCTCCTTAATAAGGTTCATAAAAATCTCGTGAACAATCACACGCTATACGCAACAAATATGGAGCGTCTTTTCACATACCCAACTCATCAAACATGGGACGATCTAGAGGTAAAAAAATTGTTATATTAAACTTGTTATTAATTTATAACTGACATTTGTCAAATGTACCGAGCTCAAGACTGAACAAAATAATAAACAATAATGGGAGTGAGGATAATTTAAACAATCATTACATTAATTTTCTCAGTAAAACATTTTTCAATCAATCGTTACCACAAGTCAGTTTATCTTCTCAGTTTTTCCTTCAAAATAAATATTAGCGAGTAGAAAAAAAGGTATTTCGAACATCACCGATAGGCAATAGGCACCCAAATACACCATGATGAGAATCCCAAGGAAGATATATGCCTGAAAAGTTGTGAATGATCATATAATTCTGCAATTAATCAAATCTTTTACACTGGTTTCAACTAAAATTCTTACGAAAGGAATTATCTCCATATGGAATGATGATTCGCTGCTCAGATGAAGAACACCAATGAACACTGGATTGAGTAAGTAGGCACAATATGACAATTTACTCAATGGTTGCCAAATTTTCAAGGATAATATGTTATTGATGATACCTGAAAAAAATATGATATCAACACTGTCAGTGATACATTGAACGTATTATCTTACCCCCGTGATCTGTACAGCAGGCCACTACCAGCCATGCAATTCCCACCCCCCAAACTGTTCTATACAAAGCCATGTAGAACGATGTTGTGATGATAGACAGTCTCCTCTCGTATAGGCCAAATAGCACTAGTATGTTACAAGCAATGCCGATAAACCAGAGAGGCCACAAAGTAATCTGATATGTGAATTAAAATTTGAGGATTATCAATTAATAGGAATTATCATTATTCTATTTTACCAGTTATCATAGTTACATTTTTCACATTCAATGTTTTCTTCATTACAAAAACCAAAATATAAGCTGTTGCTAATCCAACCAAATACGGCCCGATACGCATCCATGGAGGATCATAAAATATTTCCATGGTATTCAACAGCTCATCTACACTGATAAATTCACCAATCAATGGTGTTAGTTTTTGTGGAACATTAGGGAGGACTGGAGGAGAATAGAAATAATTTGTTGTTTACGTTGGTGCGTAGTTGGATAGGTACGTTGTGACCCCTATAGTGATTGTGCTTGCTACGAATAGGATGAAGAAGATTCCTATAGCTGTGTAATGATATCTGAAACATTGGAAGTAATGGAGGTGAATAGAGAGAGGCAAGATTATCGACATGATTGAAGAAACGTTGAGGGTTGTAAATTTACCTCTGAGATAAAAATAGTAGAAATGATCCGATGATGAAGAATTGCATGTCATTCGAGAGATAATAGCTCCAATATAAGCACTGCAAATACGGATCATTTTTTTTATCAATGAGAATTCACCAAAAAAAAAAAGGAAACAAGTTTTCTTTTTTGACTCAAGTCGAGAAATTGACTTGAATCAAAATTTTTTATTCAGTCTCAATAAGACCAAGACATATTATTTACCATTTCTGAACGTTTAAACATATTATTTATATAGAGAACATTTCTCCACCAATATGGGGAACAATTTTCATGTGGTCTATCATGAATATAGAACTGCGATGTTCTCCCATACCAAGAAAAAATTATATGAGCAATACCAATTGTAACCACATAGGGAAAAGTAAGTCTGAAAATTGGATCTAGTCAGTTATATCATGATAATACCATTTTTGTTCCAATTTAATTTGAATTCCATCACCTGATGTATCTTCTCATGATTCGTTGAAAGAAAATTCGCCATGGAACGTTCTTAGGATTCGCGATTCTCTTCCTTGCCCCCTCGAAGAATGTGTAAGCCAATAAAAATCCACTCATGAAGAAAAAAGTATCCACTGAGACAGAACCGTTACTCAGGACTTGCAATGGTAATGACTGGCCCAATCGATACATCCACACTTTATTATCTGAATAATTTCAATAATTAATTGATATATATTTTTGTCTAGAAAAATTCGAAATATCCTACCTATATATTCCATTCCAAACAATAACACGTGAAGCAATATTATCCAAGCCATCCCCAGGACTCTGATACCATGGAAAGCTTCAATCGAATCCTTTTTATCAGAAATTGTGAATATGTCTTTGGAATTGGTATAAGCTGAGAAACACATCAGTATTTTAGTGGCTCTTCTGAATTTACCAGTTGTTGATAAATGTTTGAGGGTATCATTTTCACGATCTTTTGATATATCTGATAATTAACAAAATTTTTATCAAAAACTATTCCAACTTTTGTAACATTTGCAGCTCTTTCCTTACCCTCATTCACGCTCTCATCGTATAAATTCTTCAATCGTAAACGTTTTTGATGCACACAGATATCATAGATGGTTGCAACAATGATTATCGATACAGTCAAGATTATGATGAATCTGTATGACAGAAAAATTTCATTACCCGTGTAAAAATGAATTCTTCCAAAAAACTTCTTAAGAATATTCCAGCGGAATATTCTAAAAAACTTCCAAAAATGAGACAATTGAATATTCCAAAAAAATCCAAAAAAATTCCAGAAAAAATCTTTTGGCCCATAATTGCTTGGGATTGAGGGAAAGGTTTTTTATTATGATAAAGACAAATTTTTTAACAATTCGTATTGTCTGCTATGTGAACAACTTTGGTTCTGAGGGCGACGAAATCTTGAAATTTGGTATAGACAGTCCTGGGCAATAGAAATTGCTAAATAAACAATTTCAATTAGTCAATGATTTTTTTAATCATTCTCGATGGCTGGGATAGTGTTCTGGGGTGCCCCGGAATGTCTATACCCAAGCTCAAGCTTTCCTCACCCTCAGAACCAGAGTTTTCAAGCTAGCAGACAATAGAAATTTCCAAATAAACAATTTTAATTAGTCAATAATTTTTTCAATCATTCTCGATGGCTGGGATAGTTTCCTGAGGGGCCCAACACTATCTATACCAAAGTTCAAAGTTTCCTCACCCTCAGAACCAGAGTTTTCAAGCTAGCAGACAATAGAAATTGCTAAATAACCAATTTTAATTAGTCAATGATTTTTTCAATCATTCTCGATGGCTGGGATAGTTTCCTGAGGGGCCCAGGACTGTCTATACCAAATTTCAAGATTTCTTCGCCCTCAGAACCAAAGTTGTTCACATAGCAGACAATACGAATTGTTAAAAAATTTGTTTTTATTATAATAAAAAACCCTCCCCTCAATCCCAAGCAATTATGGGCCAAAAGATTTTTTCTGGAATTTTTTTGGATTTTTTTGGAATATTCAATTGTCTCATTTTTAGAAGTTTTTTAGAATATTCCGCTGGAATATTCTTAACAAGTTTTTTGGAAGAATATATTTTTACACGGGTATAGTAACTGAAAAAACTTTTTTTTATTCTGAATGAAATCATACCCCATAGTAATAATTTGCCAGTTTAGCGAATGCTGATGATCATGGTTGAGATTCTTGAGCTCCTGTAGTTTAAAATTCATTTTATTGAGATGACCAATTAGGAGTGTTTGTTCATCAAAAATTGTTTTCAATATTTGACTCAAATATTTGATACTGCATGTTGCGGGAAGGCATAATCCAAGCGTTATTAAACTCTAGAATCAAGTTTTAATCATAAATATTTTTTTCACTATTTTTTTCAATTTAAATGTATTCTTACTTCACCAGGCAATCTCACGTGATATTGTAATGTGCTATTATGTACAATATACGCGGCGAAATAATTCAATGGATATGGTGCCAATTCTTCTCCTGATTTTCTGTACAAACTGTTGTTCTGCAATGTTTGTGGATTCAGAGCCAAGGGTTCAGAGTTCATCGTCTCGTAACACTGATGCTTACTACCTAGCCAATAGTTGTTTCCATATATGAAACCTGATCTTGGCTGTCCACTGGAATCCAACACTGGAAATTTTATTATGATTATTCATCGTTTAAAGATAGGTACATCTTGATTAATTGCTAAATTCTTTAGTCATGAAATTGGAATTATGCATTAAAAAAAAAAACGTTCTGATTCAAGTCGATAATCTACTACATTAAAGTAGGATGACTCTACCTGAATTAATCAGGTAGAGTTCGACCTGAATTAAGTAGAACTGTACCTGAATCAAGTCGAACCCCATCTGATTTGAGTCGCCGAATCGACCTGATTTTTTCGACTTGATTCAGGTAGGAGATGGCCAGATTGAAAAATTCTACCTGAATTAGAACGTTTTTTTTTTTAAATATACCTGAATCAAGTAGATTCTCGACTCATTTCAGATCCATTCAAAGACTCAAATCAGGTAGAGTTCGACATCTTTTTACCTGAATCAATCCGATTTTCTACTAATTAATTGGGGTAGAGTAATCCTACTTGAATCAGGTAAATGATTGACTTGAATCAGAACCTTTTCTTCATTTGATTCATAAAAAAGACGTTCTAAGAAATCGTACTTACTCCTCAAGCTCCATAGCTTGTGCTTATCAACTCCTTCCTTGAATAGTTTCAACTCCCCTCGACAAGGACTTGATCTAGGCAGTACATCTGCTCTACTTGCTATTGCATATGCTGGCAGTGTATATTGTATGACATCAAGTAAATTTTTCGCATTGACTCTCGATACAAAAGTCGAAAATATTGAAATAAAAAACCAAAGAAAAACACTGAAATGGTATCTATACAGATGTCTCCGTTTATTTCGATATTTCAAGTTACACATATTTTCACTCATGTTTCCACTTTAATAAGAATATTGGAGTGGACCCGGTATTGCTCGGTCACAAGAGATAAATGATAAAATCGTTGAAATGTAGATATGTATAAGAACTAGTTCTTTTTTTCTTCGGGACTTGATTGCTCTGTTGACATTGATTGACTTTGAAAAATTATGTAAAAATGCATAAAAAAATAACGATCATGATCTATTGAATGATAATTTGCAATCAATCTCTCATTGTTCATTACAAATAAAAATAAAAATCTATTTGTGGCCAACAATGGGAGATTGCAAGATGAAAAATTGAAACTTTTTGAAAGGAAATTTTTACATTTTTATTCAGTCATAAAGTGCACGACCCACTTTTCTCACTAATTTGCTTGATTTTTACCTCCATTATTTGTTGCACACTTTGATTATTACCCATTAATTGGAAGTATTCCATTCCATATACAACAAATGTTTACAAATATGAACAGATGAAGTGTTTCGTGAAAAAATCAACTGGACGGCCATTTTTTTGATGCACTCTCATCGAAATATAATGGAATGCTCCAATTTTCGCATTTTCGGATGAATGATGAGATGTACATTTAGTCATGGACAATCACATATGAAGATGATCCTAGCTACTATTCCGTAACTGCAATCCGAAACCATCTTCCCACATAACTAAATACATCCACAATTTTTATTTGCTGTAACATGGACAAAGACAATGATTTGACAAAGATCAGAAGAACAAGTGGCCATTCTCTACAATGGATACTAATTGACTTATAAACGACATATTGAATCATGCATCGTAGTTTTTTTACTCATCAAAAATATTTTCCTTCAACACTAACAAGTATTGTGTTCATGCACGTTCATGCTCTATCCATTACTCTGCCTCACAAGCGCCAGGAAGGAAAACGATAGATTGCAAATCTATTATAATAATTTATTGATACTCATTAAAAAATTGTGGAAAATAAGTTGGATAAGTTTCGAGTTATAATACTCACCGATGTAAATGTTTGTAATGTAACAGGTTGAAAATTTCCTACAGTCATCTGTGATGGTACCTGTGACCTCACCATGACAAATTTCAAACCAGTCAATAATTTCATCATCATAACATTTGATCTCATACGAAACCATCGGACATCATATGCTGCATCACATATACCTAAGCTCGCTTCCGAAAGACTGTCACAGGTAAGTGTAAAAATAAACAACTCGACTGTAGCATTTGTTGTGTAAATGACGGCATGTATCCGAGGTAGAATCTTTGTAATCTGTGATGTAGAAGAAATATAAAATATCAAATTGTATTATCATAAAGCATTAAAAATTCATAAAAATAAATTAACCGTCATTATTTGAAATGCTCCCATACATATGAGAATACTGAGTATCACTACAAAACTAATAACACAATTTTTGTAAAGTTCTTTTAATTCATCAGCACACTTAATCAACAACTGGTGTCTTCTGACACATTTAGTGAAATTATTGTAAATCTCCTGCTCATATTTCACTGAAGATTTCTCCAATTCATCAGACTCACAAATATCCTTCAGCTCATCTCCCAATATCATAAATTCACCGACTAAGGTCAGATTCATTGCCGTGAGAAAAATGTCAAAGCAAAAATAAATATAGCCACAGTAAGTCACTGCAACAAACTGTTTACATGAAGAATATGAATTTAATTAAAGACATATTACTTTGAAAAAACATCCACGAAATAATGGATACCTGTGAAGCGAAGATTATCTCGTACCAGGGTGTCATGTGAATTGGAAAATCCACGTACCATGCGAATGGAAGCTCTCGATCACTCTCATTTTTCCCACGATTATCTTGGATCAGAAAACTTAGGCTTACATCAAACTATCAGTATGTATATTAGTAGAAGAAAGAAAGAAAGAAATTATTACTCCTTACTTATGAGTGGTAGAATAAAATACATAAATAATGTCATGTGACATGCGACTACAATAAATACGATATAGATGCCACTTTTCTTCAAGCACTGTTTCATTATCCTGGCCTCATCATCGTGATAAGTTTTCCACCAAAAATTTTTGTAAACAAAGCTAACTAATTCTAAAAATCCTTGTCGCTCATATGTGAAATTGACGATTTTCCACAGGGCTATGCTGACGATGGACGTATTCACACATCCTAACGCAAGAGCCTGGAATGAATTTTATCTCAAGTTGAAAAGAACCAAGTCGAGAAAAAAAAAAAGTTCTGCTTCAGGTAGAATTTTCCGACCTGATTTTTACATCCAAAAAAAAGTTCTGATTCAAGTCGATAATCTACTTCATGGAAGTAGGATGACTCTACCTCAATCAATCCGATTCTTCGACCTGAATCAAGTCTCACTCTACCTGATTAAAGTCTAACCCTACCTGATTCAAGTCGAACTCTACCTGATTTTAATGAATTAAGAATCTACTTGATGCAGACAGAAAATGGCTTCAAAAAAATTCTACCTGAATCAGACCGGTTTGTTTTGGTATACCTGAATCAAGTAAATTTTCGACTCATTTCAGGTCGATTCAGCCGGCGCCCTGAATTGAGTCAAATCAGTACAGGTAGAGTTCGACTTGATTCAGGTATTTCAAATTTGATTCAACTTGAAAAACGGATTAACATTTTTCTATCTGAATCAATAGAGTAGACTCATCCTACTTGAATCAGGTATATCATCGACTTGAATCAGAACTCATAGACAAAAGATGGGAAGTAAAAAAACTCACTTGAAAATCATCCAACGAGTGAAGACAAATAATTGAACTCATAACAACGGCCCAAGCAGACATTCCAATTGCATAACCAGTTCCAAAATTTGATAATTTTTTATAGAATGTCACTTTAGTGGGCCAGAAGCCCAATAGTTTGATAGAAAACTCTATCAGTTTCATCACGTACTGATCGGCCGGACGTATTTCCTCCATCATTGAACGATAGATTGAAACAGTGGGAGGTGCTAATACTTTTGATTTTAAATTTTTTCCCCCCGGAGGGTTCTCCACACGCAACTGTCAGTTATCTTTTATGACAGCCCATCGTCACGGATCGAGCGCAATCGACGCCTGATGGACATTTTCCCTCGGATATAGTTTTCAATGATAGTGACCATTTCTTTTTTTTTCAAGTTTAGTAAAAGGTAAAAATTGACGTTGCGTCAATCATCGAATGAAGGGTGAAATTCGTGAGGCGTTTCAATAATAGGAAAAAAAAAAAAATTGTGGCCTTTGATGGATTCATTCTTTATTGAACCGCAAGAGAGAATGAGTCAACTGCGATCAGAAGTTCAGGCAGAAATTCGATGTCGAGGGGGTGAATGTCTAGTTCGTTCATGATTATACGGTGTTTTATAGGTTTTTATTACCGATTTTCGTGAATAGTGGAATTGAATGATTGAATTGAAGAGAATATCAATTTTCCTGTGATAAGAATATGTGAGTAATTGAATTCCTTTTCACTTTTAAAAGTTTTTATTCTGTAGATAAAAAACCTTTTTCATAGAATTGGTTCTTTTGTTATTGTATAATTCTCTGGAGTAATTTCATGGAATATTTTTATAATATATGAAAATTGAAATTACATCCTTATTTGAAATCTTCCAGCTTTTGTTATGTATTTGACACCTTTGAAGGGTTTATACTTTTCACCGTACATATCGAGTCCATTTACTTTCAATCCAGAAACAGCTAGTTGATTTATTGTAAAGTGTACGTTTATCGCAGGATTTGATTCCGATGCTGTTGCTCCACTTTGAATAGTTATCTGAAATCAATTTGTTTTTTTATTGAAAAACATATTTTGATAAATTTCTCTAAACTCCTTAATCGAATAAAATGATTTAATAAATTCAATAAAAATTGTTCATAATTTTTTTCAGTGATTAATTAATTGATATAAAATTACCGAGCCTCGTAAATTCGGCAATTTTGACACATCGATCCTTCCAATATCCCAGAAGAGAACTTTGCTGACAGGATCAAATGAATATTTTCCCTGATTAGGCACCAGAGTACAATTGAGAACAATTTTTGGCATGGGAATTTCAAGAGTAACATTTTCAACACATCTTCCCACTGTTTGTTTTGGTCCCACTGTGATATCCAATCTTCCACCACCAGCTTCCTTAAGACTTATGTTGTGTCTCACGTACAAGGGAATTGCTACGATACTCTGAGAGCCAATGTGATAAGAGAGTAATCGAAAATTACCGTCGGGTGGAATAAAAGATAAAATCCTCTCAGACTAGAAAAAAAAAAAAAAAGATAATTTAATTAAACAATAATTGGATTAAATTGTGAATAATTGATTGGAAAATTTAAATTACCTCCCATCGTTTGAATCTCACACAAGGATGAAAGCTGACGTCATCGAATAATCTTGGATTCATGAAGGATAATGTCAAATCAGGCATTCCACTCAATTTGATACAGCAATCGATCTTAAATTAATTTGAATGAGTTGTTTAATTGTTGGATTATCTCGTTAATAAGTCAATTTAAAGGAAAATATCAAGAGACCTTTTTTGTAGAAAATTTTATCAGCTTCAAAAAATGTCTCTTGACATTTTTTCCTTAAATCATTAATTCTCCAGATAATCACCGAATTAATGAAGAGTTTAATTCTTATTAATCAATTAATTATAAATACTCACGTATCCCTGAATTTCAGCAGTAACGGTAGCTCCAGTTCTATCAATAATAGCATCAACCTCCTCTACAACATCGAAGTAAGCTTCATTATTCGTATATTTGACTCCAGTTCTTCTCCAAGGAACATTGGACAATTGACCACTGGGTAAAATTCCACTGACGCTGAAATAAAAAAAAAAAAATGATTAAATAACCAAATTGAACTAATATTCTACCACTTAATAATATAATTACTAACTTTGACTTTCCAGTTACAGTATTGGCTATAGTCCTCAAAATATTCGGTGGCTTTATGAGTTCCTTCAGAATATTAGACTCAGTAGCAAGAGGAAAACCATTGTCCAACATTTCATCCAATAATTCATAAACAACAACATAATTCTCTTTGATTATCGTCTCAGTGCATTCACTGAAGTAATCCTCGAAGGTGTCAACAACTCTGTGAAGAAACTCAATGACAAAGAGTGGTGGAACTGTAAAAATACATCAATTTTTGTATTATCATCGTCAAAAGAAGATAAATAAAAAATCACATATTGTTTATTTTGCAAATATCTCAGAAATGAAGGATTTTACAAGAATTTATCAAGAGACCTTTTTTATAAATCATAAAATTCTCTACAAAAAAGGTCTCTTGATAAATTCTCCTAAACCCCTTCATTTTCAAGTAATTCACAAAAATAGATTACCACTCACCCTCTGTAGTGCATACAGCAACAAAAAACATATTACACCTGTAAATACTGATCAAATAATGATGCGGTGTAGCAATAACAGGTGGTGTATCCTCGGGTGATAGTACACGTCTCTGCTGATCGAAAAAATAATCACAGAGAGACCTGGCGACAGCACTTTTCCAATGTTTCTCCATAAAAACATCTCTGCAAATGAATAATCAACAATTTTACTCCAAAAAAAAGGGCCTAAATAACCTATCAACAGTCAAAAACGTCAAACTGCACTTTTACATCTCCTTAAGTAATTAAATACTCACCCTGAGGAGTTTATAATGAACAAACTGTTGATCATGTTGACAGAAAAATTGTTTAAATCTCCTGGGAAAAATAAATAACTGAAAATTGAACTCGTTGGAGAACCCTAAATATAGGGAAACTCAACAAATAATATCATCTGGCGAGTTTTCATGAAGCAATTGATTTCTACAACAGCTGTTCATGTCACAAAATAACACGTGTACATAGTAATTATTTATTTTCACAAGTATTATGTCTAATATTCGTTAAAAAATTGTTAATTGATGAGAATGAGTGAAATACTGGATCTCCAGAGCATCGAGAACGATGGTAAGTACCTGAAAAAAAACCTAAAATAATCATTTTTATTGTAAAACTACAGTCTCAATATTAAAAATAAATCCTTCTTTCTTCCTTCAGAATTTTTCAGACAATTTCTGGATCCAGGATTAAAGAAGAATGATGCTACGAAGCTCCTGACAGTGGCTCAACAGTTGAAAAAATTGAGTGAAGCCCTCGAGATTCTCGACACAGAGATACATAAACAAGTTCTAGCTAATCACGAGGACTTGCTGTCTCAAGTGACATGGGTGGAAAAAATTGAGGGAATTCTCTCGATAATGCACACTCACGTACAGAGCCTCCTATCAGCAGTGGAACGCCTACGTTTGAAGATAGTGGAGCCCTTCAATCGAATAGAAGCTCAAACGATAGTTTTAACTCGTCTCCATGAGACAACAGATCTCTTGAGACGAGTTGGAAGAGTTCAGCACCTTCTACACTCCCAGAAGCTCCAATCCCAGATAAGCAATGCAACCCAGAGTTCAAATATCATAAAAGCAGCAAAGAGTCTCCATGAACTGGAGCAACTGATGTCAGACGATGATTTAAGTGGTTTAGACATTGTTGCTGATGATAAACAGGCTGTAAAGACACTGAAGGCTTCAGTTCAGAGGATAGCAAGTCACTCGTTGATCCAGGGACTCCAGCAAACAGATTCCAGCAAAGTTGCAACAGCAATTCAAGTTTTTGAGAATCTTGGAATGTTGAGGAAAGCTGTGGAGAAGACTGAGGAGACTGCACTTTCTGATATTGAGAGAGTTGGGAGAGAGGCACTGGATATATCGATTCTCTCGAATCAGGATGTTAGGAGAGGTGCACCAGGAAGAGCAGCTCTACCTTCTCCAGGTTTTTATCGTTTTTTTTTCATTGAGATTGAGGTAAAATTAATATTTTTGAGATTGATTTAATGACAGGATTCTCGTTACTTCCAACAGGTACATCTGGAAATGTCAGAACACGTCTGTGGGAGAATCTAGACCGCCTCTTCCAGGAAACCGTCTACACTCAATGTGTCCAGGTTGAGCTTCTTGAGCGAGTTCTCCTTGAGCATCATACTAACGATTTTGACGGTTTCTCCGCCACTTTCTGGAACAAAGTTACTGCTCTACTATCAAAAATCCTGATCGAAAGATCCCAAGGATCATCTTTTATCAAACAAGCACTCGAGGGGGAATACCCCAAGTTCCTGCGAATCTTCTTGGACCTCAAGAAACGACTGAAGGAACGACCCCAAGCCATTGGAACCTACACCATCAGCAGAGATATCCTCCAGCCTTTTGAGAACGCTTATCTCTCCAGATCAATCTCAAGACTTCTCGACCCTGTTCACACCATGTTCTCGGCAGACTCTTCTCCATCACAAGACGAAATTGATAATTTAATTAGAACCGTCACCAGTGAATTGAGTGTTTCACTAGTTGACGAGAGTTTATCAACAGTTGTTGGTAAAAATGTTGGAAAAGCCATCAGATTATTCTGTCTAAAGTGTGAACAAGGCTTGATAACTGGTGGTGAAGCCAGTCAAGTGATTGATGCAATGACTCCAGGACAACTGATCAATGTCAATTTAGCCAATCTTCTCTACTATTTAGCTAGTCAAATTAGCAGAGTTGTGGGGAATTTGGCTGGAAGTCTTCCAGCTGAAGGTGCAAGTGTTATTGCAACAGCTCTTGAAGACACTGATAAATTAACCAAGAACATTCTGGCACCTCTGATGGCCTCCATCACAGATGCCATTGAGAGTATTATCCTCACGATGCATGATGATACTGAGTTCAGGGAGACGTCAAGTCCTCTCGGTAGGGAAATCAGTTGCTCTCTTTATATGAGGGAATTACAGGGTTTTATCCTGAGATCAGTGACGACTTTTCTTGCTCCTTATAAAAATCAAGTGGCTGTTGCTGAGAGCTGCAATGCAGTTGCTTCAAGGTGTATTGAATTGTTTGTAAGACATGCGTGTCTGATCAGGCCATTGACTGATTATGGAAGGGCAAAGTTGATTGTGGATTTTGGGCAGATGGAGGTGGCGGTAGGGCCTTTGTGCAGGGGTGGACAGCTGGGGCTGGTGGAGCAGCAGCAGTATAGGACTTTGAGGGCTTTGAAGGGACTGTTGGCTCTGGGACCTGAGAAAATGGTGAGAAATGAAGATTTTTTTTTTTTTTTTGCTACATGATATTAAAATGCTTTGAATTTCATAGGTGGAAAGGGTTGTCGAGATGAGGGGTGAGGGAGGTGTGCCAGCATCCCTGGTGCTGCTACATTTGTTTTCTGGGGCTCCTCCAGAACTTCAGTCACCTCATCAGAGTGCTGGATGGTCGATCAACAGATTGTCACAGTGGATGGATGGACATACGAGGGAGGAGGACAGGGTGGCGTTGAGCAGTGGACCTCTGCAGAAGTATGAGGCGGGTATTAGACAAAAGGGTATGAAGAACTTTCATCCCCTGTTTCCATTGATGCTGAAGCTGGCAAGTCTTGGGGACAAGTGATGTTTTTATTCTATTTATTATTAATTACAATAACTTCCATTAATCTCCAATCGGAAAGATAATTAATGTATTGATAATTTTAGAACATGAATGCTTTAGATTTAATTTAAAAAAATTTCTTAATAAAAAATACTGTCTTTTGTCTTTTGTTGAGGTTGTTTAATACTCAGTTCCACAGTCTTGCTGAATATCCAGTCTTTGATAGATAGAATCCAGCCATAACAGCCGCCCCCAGGATGATGGGCCATTTGGCCATTCTCTTTTTTTTATCAGGACCAATATACTCTGGTGGTGGATGAACAATATTGTCTCTCTCAACTTTTTTAGCAAACTTCAACATCTGATGGAGATCTCTCTTCAATGATCCTAGAGTCTCTTCGGTTCTTTTGAGATCTTCCTTGAGAGCTTTGTCTTGCATTTCAGATAATTTCTCTTTGGCTCTACCAATCTGTGATATATTATTCTTAATGTAACAAAAACTAGAGCCAATCACTCCAATTTGACGTGCTACATTACCAAGACAAATAATTCCATCATAAAGTCTAGAATTTAAGGAGAAAAAATTGTTAATCAAGTACAAAAATTAATAAATAATGTTTTTAAAATAATTAAAAATTTAGAAATATCCTTACGTATGAGAAATCGCTTTATTAATGCTTCCCAAACTCAAATGACTCCACTTTCTCGTATGAAACTGCATCAGCCCATTCAAAAACAGCTTCCTGTGATACCCCATATCCATACCCAGTCTGATCAGATCGTCCTCAGTCAATTGCAGTAATTCTTTCAGCTCCATTCCCGTGAAAATCGGTCTGTACCTCTCAAGCCCCAGAGCATAGAGGACAGCAGCCACATCAACGTTAATAAAACCCTCTTTAGTTCCCTTAATACCTGGAAAAGCATCTCTCCACTCTGTGACATATGCCACTGGACAGAAGCTCTCGATATCCTCCTCCTCAAACTCCAGCATCTCTAGAATATTATCAAAACCCTTCATAGAAGCAATATCTCTAATAGTCAAGTTACGTCTGTCCTTGAGACTCACTGATGCTTTATTAATGATCAAGATCTTGACGATTTCTGGATGATTTGATGTAACTGCGTGGAAAATTGCAGATCTTCCATCATTATCAACAGTATCAATATCCTTTACGTGCTTCAGCATCGTCATAACAACTTCTGGATATCCTGTTTTGCAGGCCAACATCAGGGCTGTTCTTCTGTCTTTATTTGTGGCATTGGGATCTGCTTTTGCTTCAAGGAGAATCGAAATGCAGTCTAGATATTGATCAGGTTTGCCATGGTAAGAGTCACAGACTGCCATCAGGGGACTGTAGCCATCCTTGTGCTTGTTTGGGTCTGCGCCGCGTTTTAAAAGGTGCGATATGACCTTGGGGAGGAGTGCACTGGAGGCGTAGAGGAGGAGGGTCCAACCACTGCTCAGGAAGGCGTTTATGTCGTGGCCAGAGTCCAGAAATGAGTCAATTGTGGGAATTTCTCCTGTCATGCAGGCTGTCAGTACTCGGTGATGGAGGTCGTAGTCACTGGACTGTGAGTCAGGGAGCTTACTCGTGTTGTTGTCGGAGTCTGGAGGAGCTTTAGGGTGAGTTTGAAGTGTGAGCTTCTTCTTGTGGGTCTTCTGAGGGGAGATGAATGCCGATTTATTGATTATTTTGTGAATATCTTCGGAATGGAGGAGTTTAGGGGAAAATACCAAGAGACATTTTTTGTGTGAAATTTAATGGACTATAAAAAAGGTCCCTTGATTTTTTTCTCTAAATCCACTAGTTTCAGAGATATTTAATAAATAATATGATTTAAATTTTTGATGGTTAAGATGAGATCAAAAAGGATTTATATACTGTTTTGTAAATATCTCTGGAGAAAAGGGGTTTAGGGGGAAATGTCAAAAGACATTTTTTGTGGGGAATTTAATGGGCTACAAAAAATGTCTTTTGACATTTTTATGTAAACCTACTGATTTCAGAGATATCCGCGAAATAGAAAATAATGAGGTTAGAATGAACTTGAGAATTTTGTAATTACATCATCAGCAAGTGAAAAGCCATCTTCATCATCAAAATCTCCATCTGAAGAGTCCACCAATCCTGCAGGACTGAACGACATTTTTTAGTTTAATCAGCCAAAAAATTTGAAAATTATTATCTCTCTTCTCCTGTCAACACCAGCCGGCTTTTTCTCTTTTGTTTACATTCCCCCCCCCCCCCCCCCCACACATATGCCACAGAAAAACATGGCGGCGGCACTTGTTCTACGCGTATCAAATCATGCACGATAACTAGACAAAGATTTTATGATTAAACCGTAAGTACACCTCTCATACACACCTCAAGCCTCAAACAAAAATGATAAAAAACATATTTTGACAAAAATCAATAGAAAACTTCATAATTGAAATTTCTCATTTTTTGTTAATTATGGATTTTTCTCAGAAACGAGTAATGTAATGAGATTATGTCAAAGGATCTTTTTTATAGCTCATGAAATTCTCTATAAAAAATGTCTCTTGACATTTTTCCCAAAAATTCCTCATTATCGAGATAATTTGATATTTAAAGAATCATATTGAATATTATTCCATTTCCAGATGAATAAACCATTGCTAATTGCTTTTGACTTTGATCACACAATCGCAAACGAGAATACCGATCATGTTGCTTATGAAATGCTCCCTGGGGGTGTACCAGAAGACGTGAAAAAGCTTTATCACTCAGGTGGAGGCTGGACAGAGTTCATGAGAAGGTGTTTTCAGCTGTTGCATGCAGCAAAAATAACGAGAAAAAGTATTGAATCAACTGTGAATGCAATTCCTCCAGTTCCAGGGTATGAAAATCTCCTTAAGAATTTGCACTCAAACAACTGTGAAGTGATAATCATCAGTGATTCAAACTCAGTCTTCATTGATAATTGGTTGGTTTATCATAAATTAAAGCATACAGTAACAAAAGTCTTGACAAATCCTGCATTTTTCGATGACGAGGGAATGCTCCACGTGGAAGAGTATCAGGATCAGGATTTTTGTGACCTCAGTGAGAGGAATTTATGCAAGGGATATGTCTTAGAGACTTACATAAAGGAACGAGCCAATGAAGGAATTAAATTCCAGAGGATTGCTTATGCAGGAGATGGAAAAAATGACTTCTGTCCAATGTTAAAATTATCAAAAAATGATCTGGCGTTTCCTAGGAAGGATTACACTGTTATGAAGTACTTGAGTAATCCGCAAAAACCTTCTGTGAAGGCTGATATTCTACCCTGGAGTGATGGGAATGATATTTGGAGGGAAATCAAGAGTCGAATGAATTTTTAAACATTTTATTACAAATCTATTTTTTTTACATGATATTGAAAATCTCGGTAATGATTGATTTTAAGGAAAAATGTCAAGAGACATTTTTTGTTGGAAATTTTATCAGCTACAAAAAATTGTCTTTTGACATTTCTTCGTAAAATTACTCATTCTCGAGATAAAGCGGGGTAACAAAAAGTGTTATGTATAAATCTAGTTCTTTTGCTCATGGAGCAAAACTTCCAAGCCTTGTCCATAGACAAATGCTAATATTTCGTTACAATTATCTGGATTATTACATATAGTTAATCCTTGTAAGTCTGATACAAACGTGTGCAGAATTTTTCTAGGTTCCACTGATAATTTTCCATTCGAATAATTATAATCGAATAAAACCACTCGTTGGTCAATGGCAGTAGTCAATAATTGATTGTTAGGTAAGAATCTTATACCTGAAAGAATAACATTATTTTTTAATAAATATACAATTAAATTAATCAATAAATTTCAAAAATTGAACGATAATCCTGAATATCTCTGTCAATTCTTGATTTATCTCAGTAACGTGTAGTTTTACAAGAAAATGTTAAAAGATATTTTATGTAGATCACAAAATTTCCTACAAAAAATGTCTTTTTACATTTCCCCTTGAAATCACTCATTATCGAAATAATTAAATATCCAATAAAATTACCTGTTATCTGCGCAGAATGAATCGCCGATGACTCCCAATGATTAATCATCCTTGACTCCTTCTTTCCCCCTGAATAATCCAAAATTTCGAATACCGAAAAATGAATTTTATTATCATCTCCCCCCGTCGCAATAAAATATTCCTTCCCCTCCGGATTTTCCATAAAATCATAGCCGTTAATTCCAGATTGATGAGCCCTCCATCTCCCAAAAGGTTCAACCCCCCCTTCAATAAAATAATCCCCCTTATTCCTCAATCCTTCCCCAACAATACAACTAAAATTCCACAAATTGATAAATCCGTCAGTCGCCATTGAAATCAAAATAAAATCATTATTATCTAAAAAACAATGAATTTTCAAAATACATCGATTAAAATACGAAATCCCCGATACCAGCGTCACTCTCATCCCCTCAATATCATAAAAAAATATCCTAATAAATCCATCAGAACACGCCACAAACAAAATCACTAATTTTTCATTCTCCGGACACAATTTTCCACTCATATCCATAAATCTTGTTTCAGGATCCAAAAAATATGAATTTTTATTTTTACTCTGCAGACATTTCCGTCGATCTCTATCACTTCCTCTCAGCATGAATGACGTAATTTCCGTCATTACGACATCATCAGACATTACAACATCTCCATCAGTATGAATATTAATTTCCCAGACCTTCAATTGAGCTCTTCCACCCGCTGAGAAAATCAAATATCTCGATAATTCATCAGAACTCTCGATATTCACAATTTCAATTTTTTTTATATTCGAAATATGTCCATCGTAGACATCCAGTGGTTTCAATTCATATTGTAATGATTCTGTGGGATTTAAGGCACTAATTCGAATACTGCAATCTTCACTTGCTGATAAAATCAATTTGGATATTGAAGAAATTGGTAAAATGGCTAGAGAATGAATTTCTTTCGAGTGAAATCCTGGTATTATCGTTTTACTCGAATCACAAGAGATATTCTCAAGCAAATGGACTTGTTTATCTTTAATACAGACAAAATTAATGATTTTATCATTGAAAATACAGTCCCAAGATCTGTGACCACCTCCACAAATAATCCTCAGGATTAATCTGTCCAATCGAGTGCTGTAAATCATAAATTCAATTTCTTTGAATCCCAGAATAAAAATATCGTCTTTCAACTGAATAGATCTGCTGACCCACTCCATAGGCATTTTCTTCCAGTGAAGAGGCTTCAAAAATTCTCCAAAATCATCCTCAAGGACTCTGTAATACCTCAAAGTCCCATCTCTTCCAGTACTAATGATTTTTTCACCAAAAATCCCGAGTGATTGGACTCCCAGTCTTCCATGGATTTTTGGAAATATCTGTTTTGGTGTTTTCAAGTCCAATTGGAACACTGTAATGCTTCCAGCTCTGTCTCCACAGATTAATAATTTTGAGGAGATTATTGAGGAAGTTGTCCAGGGTTCTTTACTCTGGGGTAGAGTGAATTCCAGATTATTTTGGAGAGAATTTTGGGATAAATTGAGGATTTTTAAGGCACCGAATGCTCCAGAAATCAAGAGTTTTGAGTTGTTTAACCACTGGAGTGAGAATATTTTTGAATTCATCACTTTTTGGTGTATTTTTTCATCAAGTTTAAGGGGTTTTTTAGTTGATTCCTCCTCAAAAATTAGGATGTAACCGTCTTGAGATGCTAGAGCGATTTTTTCACGATTTGGGGAAATTTGCATTAGGCAGTAAGTTTTTAATTTTGGGATGATAATTGTGGCTTCGGGTTGGTCTTGGTGATTGTTTTGAGGGGTTGAAGAGTAGAGGAGGAGTTCTCCTCCATCGATGAAGACTACGAGGGCTCCTGAGTTGAGGTAACTCACGAATTTTGGAGTCTTTTTTGGATAGGTAAATTCTGGAGTTAGGGATGGGTTTTTTAGGGTGTTTGAGGACCATGTGTTGACTGCACCGTCACCTCCACCGGTGATTATTGTGGAGTTATCGGGGGAGATTTCGATACTCCATATTGGGGCTCCTCTGTGGGCTATTATCTTGTCATGGAGGGCTCCAGTGAGGGACCAGATGCAGATGAGAGAGTCCTGGAAGAGAGTTAATTCATGATTTCTAGGAATCTTTTTTATAGCTGAGAAAATTTCCAACAAAAAATGTCGCTTGACATTTTCTCCTCAAGTCCATAATTACCGAAGATAATTCCATAATTAATGAGAAGAAATGTTTAGTTTTGAATATTATGACAATAAAATAAAATAACTACCTCTCCAATACTGATGATATTATTCTCAACAATAATTGATTTCCAAACTCGTGCTGTATGCCCAAACATCGTAGTTACCAAACAAATATCAATGTTTTCCCACTCAATAGTTCCAGAAACTGAATTCAAATCATTTTCTACGATTTTCCAAAATCTAATTGTCCTATCATCTGAAGTAGAAGTAATAAATTTCAATTTTGGATCATAAAATACAGAAAAAATAACTCCTTTGTGTCCCTTGAGTCGATGCAGAATAGGTGCATCTGATGATAAATTAATTTTATTATTCACTTTCCATAATAAAATTTCCTGGAAGACTGTGCAACTGAATACAATAATTTCTTCAGAATTCTCTCGAGAGAGATATCCTCCATATAAAATACATCTCTCCTCACACCATACATTCCTCCATTTTTTTGTTGATGTATTGAATAAATACAAATTATTGTGGGAGAATAAAATATAAATGTCATCAGAATCATGAGTAAAGAACTCAGCTGCAATTATCCAGTCCTCAAAAACATGAGATATTTTTTTTTCAATAATTATTTTCCCTGAATTTATCGTTAATTCAAAAATACTCATATGTCTTCCCCCAAAAACAATAATTTTATCACAACTCTTGACAATATTATGAATTACATCATCATGAAAAGTGTCTATTGTCCTCAATAACTCAAAATTTGAATTACTAAATACTTTTAATTGATTTCCAACACCTGAAAATAAATAAATAATTAAATCTTCATAAACAAAAAAACATACAAATTTATTCCTCGAATATCTCGAGAATAAATGGATCTACGAGAATTTATCAAAAAACCTTTTTTGTAGCCCTTGAAATTCCCTACAAAAAATATTTTCTGATAAATTCTCGTAAACCTCTCCACTTCGAAGATATTCGCAAAATAGTAGAAAACAAAATGTCTGCATCTGTCAATTCTCATTTTTAATGAAAATTTCAACTTACCAACAATTATGTACTTCCCGATACATCGAATTGCGAGTATATCACGTGATAATGCAATGGGTAACATTTTGTGCCCATGGATTTATTATTTAAATAAATCAAAATTCATTTCTCAGTGACACGTGGGTTTTACTCATACCCCTGTTATTTTCTGGGGTATTGTTAGGTTAGGTGACCATTGTTGACATCCTCCCCCCCCCCTGCCCCGCAATCCCGCCAACCACGCAAGAAGCTCTGCTCCGAAATATTGGAGCAGAGTCTCTCCAATAAAATTGATATTTTAGGTTCTCAGAAATTTTTTATTTTTCATTTCTTCTTTATTTCTTCCAATATTTTATTTTTAACATTTAAGTTCTCATTAATTCAATATCGTAATAATTTAATTTAATATCGATTTTTAATACTCGAATTAATGAGTTGAAGAGGGACGCAAGTTGCGAGGAGCACGCAGTGGTTCTAGCTGTATCTCCTCCTCTGGAGGAATGGATGAGCGACGAGGGGGGCGAAGAGGCTGTAGGAGTTCCGGAAAGAGAAAATTAATCGAGTGATTATAATGACGAGTCAAAAATCCATGAATCTTGCTGTTTACCTCCACATTGACCTCTAGCTGTGGTGATTGTCTCCTCCTTTTCTCTTGCTTTGGCTGGAGGAGCTCCATTCAATGTCCTCACGATAGGTTTTCCCTCAGAGTTCTTCATGGGATCGTAAGTACCTGCCCCAACAAAATCCTGTAGATATAAAAAAAATAATTTGAATTGTAATTCATTCTATTTTATTCATTTGATTTGAATCGAGTCTCTATCTAAATCCTAATAAATACCGAATGTTTACTAATAGACATAGAGGTAAAATGACCTCTGATTTAAAAGTGAATTATCCGATTATCTCAGTAACTAGTGACTTCACGACAAATGATCAAGAGATCTTTTTTGTAGAAAATTTAATTTCCCACAAAAAAGGTCCTTAGATATTTCCTCCAAAAATTACTCATTCCCGAGATAATTCATTAATTAATGACCAATTTTTTTCTCAAATCATTGTTTTACCCGTTTATAACACTCTTAAAATATAATAACTCATATCCCAATTTTCCTCGTTTCTATATCAACTTTGTCCTGAGCCTGAATCGCGTTAACCTCCTCAACTGTAATAATTCCAGGCAGTGGTCTAGCATCAGTTTTATAGAGAAATTCCTGCATCACTCTGTAGTCTGGACAATTGGTCAGGTGATTCTGTAATTATAAGAAAAAGAAAATTAAAAAGAAATAATGATTTAATAGAAAAAAAGAAACAGCAAAGAAGATCAAAATAATTACCTGAGAATCAATCTTGTCGACAATGTGGACTGGATTATAAGGCCAGATCATTTTATCCTGAAGATTGTGATTTTTCTGACGTCTTACAAGATGATGCTGCAATTTACTCTTCAATATTTCATGTGCTGGATCAAGAGGACACAAAACACGAGGATTCACTGCTGCCATTTTTTTCTTTGTTCTTTCTTCTTCTTCGACAACCGCAAGACTAACCGGCACGACACCTTAAAATGACGCTTTTCACCCCCCTTCCCCCCCCCCCCCCCCACTCCCACTACTCGAGAATCTGCGCAACGTGAATAGAAATAAACTAAACCCTCCAACCAAATCCTCAACTTGTATTTTTCTCGTAAATATTTTATATCACTCGAGCACACAAAATCAGACCTGAGGTACCCAAAACCAAATAAACAACTCTCCTCCCCTCCCCCTCCAGCAGTCGAAGAAATGTAAACACAAACCATGAAATTGATACTAGGATGAATTTTTATGATTATCAGTAATTTTTTATAAGAATTTCAAATTCTAAAATTTTTTTTTTAGATTTTTTATTAATTTTTTTCAAGTCTAAATTTTTGGGGTGTGTGTAAAATTCCCAGCGTACAAAATTCCCAGCGGAAGTTGAGGCATATTCAGGTTGGTAATAAGATAGGAGTGCCATCTGTCGGCCTAGTTAAGTGCATTCTCAACAGGTGGTGGGTAATGTACGAAAATAAAACATTTTCAGGCATTGGCGTAATCGTTTCTAAAAACCTTTCGAGGTATAGTCGTCCAGCGAAAGCTGAGCAATACGTAAGGGGATGGATTCGAGAATGCAAATGACAATTTATTAGAATACGTTAACTAGATGCAATTAATTATTATGTTCCTCAACAAGTGTGGGAATATTACAGCGTAAAATAGGTGTAGGTGTTACTGTTAAAAGAATAAAAATCCATGAATGAAAGCAGATGTTGAACCAAATGACTTTATTGAATAAGAAATATAAGAAAAGTATTTCTTGCCCCCCCCCCCCCCCCCCCCACTCCCCACCACCATAATAATGCAAATTTTGTCATAACCACCAATGAAATTGATAAAAAATCAAGGACCTATATGCCTCTCATACGCCACTAAGATATTTATGATTATTTCTATTTTTTAGAAAACTAGCAATTAGCAACAAATTTTCCGTGTCGGCACGGGAAATGTAAAAATTACTATTTCTCCGCCCCTCACCCTAGTAAAACTGTCACTGCTGTCATAACTAGTATAATACAATTAAAAAAAAAACAAGGACCTATTTGCCTCTCACACTCTATTGAAATATTTATAATTATTTCTACACTTAAGGCACGAAAAATTTCCCGTGTCGGCACGGGAAATGTCCAAATCACCATTTCTCTGCCCCTCACACTGGTAAAATTTCCACTGGTGTCATGAATGGTAATAACATTGAAAAAAAAATCAAGGACCTATTTGCCTCTCACACTCTACTGAAATATTTATAATTATTTCTACACTCGGAGGACGAGAAATTTCCCGTGTCGGCACGGGAAATGTAAAAATCACCATTTCTTCGCCTCTCACCCTGGTAAAATTCCAACTGGTGTCATAACTGGTAATAAAATTAAAAAAAAAACAAGGACCTGTTTGCCTCTAACAGTCCAGAATTATTTCTATTTTTTGAGCACCAGTAATGAATAATAAAATTCTCGTGTCGGCACGGGAAATGTAAAAATTACTATTTCTCTGCCCATCACCCTGGTAAAATTCCAACTGGTGTCATAACTGATAATAAAGTTGAAAAAAAAATTCAAGGACCTATTTTCCTCTGACAGTCCAGAATTATTTCTATTTTTTGAGCACCAGTAATGAATAATAAAATTCTCGTGTCGGCACGGGAAATGTAAAAATTACTATTTCTCTGCCCATCACCCTGGTAAAATTCCAACTGGTGTCATAACTGATAATAAAGTTGAAAAAAAATTCAAGGACCTATTTTCCTCTGACAGTCTACTAAAATATTTACAATTATTTCTACACTCGGAGTACGAGAAATTTCCCGTGTCGGCACGGGAAATGTAAAAATCACCATTTCTTTGCCCCTCACCCTAGTAAAACTGCAACTGGTGTCATAAATGGTAATAACATTGAAAATAAATCAAGGACCTATTTTCTTTTGACAGTCTATAATTATTTCAATTTCTTGAGCACGAGTAATGAACAACAAAATTCTCGTGTCGGCACGGGAAATGTAAAAATAATTATTTTTCTGCCCATCACTCTGGTAAAATTCAAACTGGTGTCATAACTGATAATAAAGTTGAAAAAAAATTCAAGGACCTATTTGCCTCTCACACTCTACTGAAATATTTATAATTATTTCTACACTCGGAGGACGAGAAATTTCCCGTGTCGGCACGGGAAATGTAAAAATCACCATTTCTTTGCCCCTCACGCGGGTAAAATTTCCACTGGTGTCATAACTGGTAATAACATTGAAAAAAAACAAGGACCTGTTTGCCTCTCACACTCTACTGAAATATTTACAATTATTACTACACTCGGAACACGAGAAATTTTCCGTGGCGGCACGGGAAATGTAAAAATTACTATTTCTCTGCCCATCACCCTGGTAAAATTCCAACTGGTGTCATAACTGATAATAAAGTTGAAAAAAAAATTCAAGGACCTATTTTCCTCTGACAGTCCAGAATTATTTCTATTTTTTGAGCACCAGTAATGAATAATAAAATTCTCGTGTCGGCACGGGAAATGTAAAAATTACTATTTCTCTGCCCATCACCCTGGTAAAATTCCAACTGGTGTCATAACTGGTAATAAAGTTGAAAAAAAATTCAAGGACCTATTTTCCTCTGACAGTCTACTAAAATATTTACAATTATTTCTACACTCGGAGTACGAGAAATTTCCCGTGTCGGCACGGGAAATGTAAAAATCACCATTTCTTTGCCTCTCACCCTAGTAAAACTGCAACTGGTGTCATAAATGGTAATAACATTGAAAATAAATCAAGGACCTATTTTCTTTTGACAGTCTACTAAAATATTTATAATTATTTCTACTCTTAAGGCACGAAAAATTTCCCGTGTCGGCACGGGAAATGTCCAAATCACCATTTCTCTGCCCCTCACACTGGTAAAATTTCCACTGGTGTCATAAATGGTAATAACATTGAAAAAAAAATCAAGGACCTATTTGCCTCTCACACTCTACTGAAATATTTATAATTATTTCTACTCTTAAGGCACGAAAAATTTCCCGTGTCGGCACGGGAAATGTCCAAATCACCATTTCTCTGCCCCTCACACTGGTAAAATTTCCACTGGTGTCATAAATGGTAATAACATTGAAAAAAAAATCAAGGACCTATTTGCCTCTCACACTCTACTGAAATATGTATAATTATTTCTACACTCGGAGCACGAGAAATTTCCCGTGTCGGCACGGGAAATGTAAAAATTACTATTTCTCTGCCCCTCACACTGGTAAAATTCCAACTGGTGTCATAACTGATAATAAAGTTGAAAAAAAAATTCAAGGACCTATTTTCCTCTGACAGTCTACTAAAATATTTACAATTATTTCTACACTCGGAGTACGAGAAATTTCCCGTGTCGGCACGGGAAGTGTAAAAATCACCATTTCTTTGCCTCTCACCCTAGTAAAACTGCAACTGGTGTCATAAATGGTAATAACATTGAAAAAAAACAAGGACCTGTTTGCCTCTCACACTCTACTGAAATATTTATAATTATTTCTACACTTAAGGCACGAAAAATTTCCCGTGTCGGCACGGGAAATGTCCAAATCACCATTTCTCTGCCCCTCACACTGGTAAAATTTCCACTGGTGTCATAAATGGTAATAACATTGAAAAAAAAATCAAGGACCTATTTGCCTCTCACACTCTACTGAAATATTTATAATTATTTCTACACTCGGAGCACGAGAAATTTCCCGTGTCGGCACGGGAAATGTAAAAATTACTATTTCTCTGCCCCTCACACTGGTAAAATTTCCACTGGTGTCATAAATGGTAATAACATTGAAAAAAAAATCAAGGACCTATTTGCCTCTCACACTCTACTAAAATATTTACAATTATTTCTGCACTCGGAGCACGAGAAATTTCCCGTGTCGGCACGGGAAATGTAAAAATCACCATTTCTTTGCCCCTCACGCGGGTAAAATTTCCACTGGTGTCATAACTGGTAATAACATTGAAAAAAAAACAAAGGACCTGTTTGCCTCTCACACTCTACTGAAATATTTATAATTATTTCTACTCTTAAGGCACGAAAAATTTCCCGTGTCGGCACGGGAAATGTCCAAATCACCATTTCTCTGCCCCTCACACTGGTAAAATTTCCACTGGTGTCATAACTGGTAATAACATTGAAAAAAAACAAAGACCTGTTTGCCTCTGACAGTACAGAATTATTTCTATTTTTTGAGCACCAGTAATGAATAATAAAATTCTCGTGTCGGCACGGGAAATGTAAAAATTACTATTTCTCTGCCCCTCACGCGGGTAAAATTTTCACTGGTGTCATAACTGGTAATAACATTGAAAAAAAACAAAGACCTGTTTGCCTCTTACACTCTACTGAAATATTTATAATTATTTCTACACTCGGAGCACGAGAAATTTCCCGTGTCGGCACGGGAAATGTAAAAATTACTATTTCTCTGCCCCTCACACTGGTAAAATTCCAACTGGTGTCATAACTGATAATAAAGTTGAAAAAAAAATTCAAGGACCTATTTTCCTCTGACAGTCTACTAAAATATTTACAATTATTTCTACACTCGGAGTACGAGAAATTTCCCGTGTCGGCACGGGAAGTGTAAAAATCACCATTTCTTTGCCTCTCACCCTAGTAAAACTGCAACTGGTGTCATAAATGGTAATAACATTGAAAAAAAACAAGGACCTGTTTGCCTCTCACACTCTACTGAAATATTTATAATTATTTCTACACTTAAGGCACGAAAAATTTCCCGTGTCGGCACGGGAAATGTCCAAATCACCATTTCTCTGCCCCTCACACTGGTAAAATTTCCACTGGTGTCATAAATGGTAATAACATTGAAAAAAAAATCAAGGACCTATTTGCCTCTCACACTCTACTGAAATATTTATAATTATTTCTACACTCGGAGCACGAGAAATTTCCCGTGTCGGCACGGGAAATGTAAAAATTACTATTTCTCTGCCCCTCACACTGGTAAAATTTCCACTGGTGTCATAAATGGTAATAACATTGAAAAAAAAATCAAGGACCTATTTGCCTCTCACACTCTACTAAAATATTTACAATTATTTCTGCACTCGGAGCACGAGAAATTTCCCGTGTCGGCACGGGAAATGTAAAAATCACCATTTCTTTGCCCCTCACGCGGGTAAAATTTCCACTGGTGTCATAACTGGTAATAACATTGAAAAAAAAACAAAGGACCTGTTTGCCTCTCACACTCTACTGAAATATTTATAATTATTTCTACTCTTAAGGCACGAAAAATTTCCCGTGTCGGCACGGGAAATGTCCAAATCACCATTTCTCTGCCCCTCACACTGGTAAAATTTCCACTGGTGTCATAACTGGTAATAACATTGAAAAAAAACAAAGACCTGTTTGCCTCTGACAGTACAGAATTATTTCTATTTTTTGAGCACCAGTAATGAATAATAAAATTCTCGTGTCGGCACGGGAAATGTAAAAATTACTATTTCTCTGCCCCTCACGCGGGTAAAATTTTCACTGGTGTCATAACTGGTAATAACATTGAAAAAAAACAAAGACCTGTTTGCCTCTTACACTCTACTGAAATATTTATAATTATTTCTACACTCGGAGCACGAGAAATTTTCTGTGTCGGCACGGGAAATGTAAAAAGCACCATTTCTTTGCCTCTCACCCTGGTGAAATTCCAACTGGTGTCATAACTGGTAAAAAAATTGAAAAAAAAAATACAAGGACCTATTTCCCTCTCACACTCTACTAAAATATTTACAATTATTACTACACTTAGAGCACGAGAAATTTCCCGTGTCGGCACGGGAAATGTCCAAATCAGCATTTCTCTGCCCCTCACACTGGTAAAATTCCAACTGGTGTCATAACTGATAATAAAGTTGAAAAAAAAATTCAAGGACCTATTTGCCTCTCACACTTTACAATTATTCCTATTTATTGAGTACGAGTAATTAGCATCAAATTTTCCGTGTCGGCACGGGAAATGTAAAAATTACCATTTCTCTGCCCCTCACGCGGGTAAAATTTCCACTGGTGTCATAACTGGTAATAACATTGAAAAAAAACAAAGGACCTGTTTGCCTCTCACACTCTACTGAAATATTTATAATTATTTCTACACTCGGAGCACGAGAAATTTCCCGTGTCGGCACGGGAAATGTAAAAATCACCATTTCTCTGCCCCTCACGCGGGTAAAATTTCCACTGGTGTCATAACTGGTAATAACATTGAAAAAAAACAAAGACCTGTTTGCCTCTTACACTCTACTGAAATATTTATAATTATTTCTACACTCGGAGCACGAGAAATTTCCCGTGTCGGCACGGGAAATGTTAAAATTACTATTTCTCTGCCCCTCACACTGGTAAAACTGCAACTGGTCTTGTAAGTAGTATAATAAAATTTAAAAAAAAACAAGGACCTGTTTGCCTCTGAGAGTCCAGAATTATTTCTATTTTTTGATCACGAGTAATGAGCAATTGGTCTCATGCCTAGTATAATAAAATTAAAAAAAAATACAAGGACCTATTCGCCTCTCACACTCTACTAAAATATTTACAATTATTACTACACTTAGAGCACGAGAAATTTCCCGTGTCGGCACGGGAAATGTAAAAATCACCATTTCTTTGCCTCTCACCCTAGTAAAACTGCAACTGGTGTCATAAATGGTAATAACATTGAAAATAAATCAAGGACCTATTTTCTTTTGACAGTCTATAATTATTTCAATTTCTTGAGCACGAGTAATGAACAACAGAATTCTCGTGTCGGCACGGGAAATGTAAAAATAATTATTTTTCTGCCCATCACCCTGGTAAAATTCAAACTGGTGTCATAACTGGTAATAAAGTTGAAAAAAAATTCAAGGACCTATTTTCCTCTCACACTCTATCGAAATATTTATAATTATTTCTATTTTTTAGAGCACTAGCAATTAGCAACACATTTTCCGTGTCGGCACGGGAAATGTAAAAATAATTATTTCTTTGCCCCTCACACTGGTAAAATTTCAAATGGTGTCATAACTGGTAATAAAATTGAAAAAAAAACAAGGACCTATTTGCCTCTCATACTCCACTAAAATATTTATAATCATTTCTATTTTTTAGAGCATGAGCATGAGCAATGAAAAAACAGTATGATTATATTACATTTCAGGTCTTGCAAAATATATTTTCTTCCTCTCTACGTGTAAGATTCCAAGGCACGTAAGAAACGTTGGTATATTCTTCATGGCTTGGTCTGAACCAATTTGTTAGGATTCAGTGTAGAAAAGGAATGTAGTGTCGGCACGGAAACATTTGAAATGCTCTTGCTCCAAACGGTGGTATTCCCCTTCGACGACGTTTTCAAGTATTTTTGATGTAGCCAATGGGAGGATAATCTCATTTGAAATTCACCAATGATTTCGCTGGGTTTTACCTCCACCTGCTTAAGTGAAGAATGTAGATGGCGCTGTCAATAGTTCCTTCGGGCTCGTCCGTGTGGTGTGTCTAGCTGTGTGGGTTGTTTTTGCGTGTTATTCAGTTGTCCATTGTTCTCCGTGATTTCTCGTGCGACTATCCTGAATTGCCTGAATTATTTATCCTGTGAAAATGGCTTCATCGAGGGAGGCAAAGCTTTTGAAATTGGGTGCTACTTATAATAATTATAAAGATTTCGAGATAGATTTTAATCACTCAACCTTCTCACCATTTTACAAGTGGCACACCTTTAATTCCAAACTCATTGGTTCGAGCAAAGGTGGTCAGAAAAAAATTCCATCAATGTTGAAGTGGACGAATCTCCGGAGGCATTGCTATTATGGGCCGAGGAAAGGAGAGCCAAGGTACGTGATATTACCTACGTACATGAATTTTTTTTTTTTTTTTTTTAACATGAAAATTCCTCTTTGATTTAATCATCTGGATTCACAAGTAAAATCATAAAAATAATTCAAGGAGTTTCATCAACTCGACTTATCAATTTTATTCATACAAGGAACATAAATAGCAGCTTAAAGTGATTTATCAATTATCACTGGCATATGATTCGTTATTCTTCCATTCTTTTCTTTCCTTCTTTTTTTTTTTAATCTTCAATGACTTCAATTATGCCGGGAAAACGTCTTTCATTACCCTCGGTTAACATACCTGCAGAATTCAGCTTGTTTATCGTGTCCTCTTTCCCCTCGAAAACTCGAAACATACCCTGATGGATCAATCACAGAGATGCGGCTATGAGAAGTTTCCTCGATCACAGAGGGGATTGAGGATAAACACAGCTGGTTATTTTCTTCAATAAAATTGATTTCAATTCATTTATTATTTATAAATCTATATAGAGGTCATTGAATATTGTGAAAATAATGACTTAAACTATTCAATTATTTATTTATTAATTAATAACAATTGCGGGGGTCATTAGACGTTGTCTAAATGATTTTTATACTATATTCACATGGAAGGGGGGGGTCAGACTCAATTTCCCCCTCTGGGATCGCCTGTGTGATTGCTCCCCGTCACAGAGCACAACACAGAGGTATTTATTTATTAAATAAATAAATGATGAATTGTTTAGTGATAATTGAGGGGGTCATTAGACATTGTCTAGATGATTTTTGGAGTATGTTCATATCTGGGGGGTGGAGGGGGGGGGGGGGGGACTAACTGAATTTCGCCCTCTGGGATCGCCTCTGTGATTGCTCCCCGTCACAGAGCACAACACAGAGGTATTATTTTATTCAATAAATAAATTATTAATTGTTCAATAATAATTGGGGAGGTCATTAGACATTGTCTAGGTGATTTTTGGAGTATATTCATATTCGGGGGGGGGGGGGGGGGGAGTATCTCACTGAATTTCGCCCTCTGTGATCGCCTCTATGATTACTCCCCGTCACAGAGCATAACACAGAGGTATTTATTTATTCAATAAATGAATTATTTATTGTTCAATGTTAATTGACGGGGTCATTAGACATTGTCTAGATGATTTTTGGAGTATGTTCATATCTGGGGGGGGCGGGGTATTTCACTGAATTTCCCCCTCTGGGATCATCTCTGTGATTACTCCCCGTCACAGAGCACAACACAGAGGTATTATTTTATTCAACAAATAAATTATTAATTGTTTAATAATAATTGGGGAGGTAATTAGACATTGTCTAGATGATTTTTGGAGTATATTCATCTCTTGGGGGGGTGGGGAGGTGTAACTAAATTTCGCCCTCTGGGATCGCCTCTGTGATTGCTCCCCGTCACAGAGCACAACACAGAGGTATTATTTTATTCAATAAATAAATTATTAATTGTTCAATAATAATTGGGGAAAAAAAAAATAATAATAATAATAATAATTGGGGAGGTCATTAGACATTGTCTAGATGATTTTTTGAGTATATTCATATTCGGGGGGGGGGGGGGGGAGTATCTCACTGAATTTCGCCCTCTGGGATCGCCTCTGTGATTGCTTCCCGTCACAGAGCACAACACAGAGGGACTTATTCATTTCGTAAATAAGGCACCCTTCTGCTCTGGGACGGGAAGCGATCCCAAAGGTGATGCCAGAGGGTGAATTTCAGTTAAATTCCCCCCCCCCCCCCTCCCAACCCCCGGATATATATATGCTCTAAAAATCATCTAGACAATGTCTAATGACCTCCCCAATGATTATTGAACAATTAATAATTTATTTATTAAGGAAAATAATACCTCTGTGTTGTGCTCTGTGACGGGAAGCAATCACAGAGGCGATCCCAGAGGGCAAAATTCTGTTAGTTCCCCCCCTCCCCCCCCCCAGATATGAACATACTCCAACAATCATTTAGACAATGTCTAATGACCCCCTCAATTATCATTAAACAATTCATAATTTATTTATTGAGTAAATAAATACCTCTGTGTTGTGCTCTGTGACGAGGAGCAATCACAGAGGCGATCCCAGAGGGTGAAATTTAGTTACACCTCCCCCCCCCCCAGATATGAACATACTCCAAAAATCATCTAGACAATGTCTAATGACCCCCTCAATTATCATTAAACAATTAATAATTTATTTATTGAATAAATAAATACCTCTGTGTTGTGCTCTGTGACGGGGAGCAATCACAGAGATGATCCCAGAGGGGGAAATCCAGTTAAATTCCCCCCCCCCCCCCCCTCCTCCCAACCACCGGATATAAATATGCTCTAAAAATCATCTACACAATGTCTAATGACCTCCCCAATTATTATTAAACAATTAATAATTTATTTGTTGAATAAAATAATACCTCTGTGTTGTTCTATGTGACGGGGAGCAATCACAGAGGCGATCCCAGAGGGGGAAATTGAGTCTGACCCCCCCCTCCCATGTGAATATAGTCCAAAAATCATTTAGACAATGTCTAATGACCCCCGCAATTGTTATTAATTAATTAATAAATAATTAAATAGTTTATGTCATTATTTTCACAATATTCAACGACCTCTATATAGATTTATAAATAATAAATGAATTGAAATCAATTTTATTAAAGAAAATAACCAGCTCTGTGTTTATCCTCAATCCCCTCTGTGATCGAGGAAACTTCTCAGTATGTGATTGTCTATGGGATGCTATGTGACTGATCCATCAGGGTATTGTTAAAGCCCACTCTAGTCTCCAATTAGTAGCATTTTGTAATTTTTTTGGAGAAGTTCTTACAATATATTCTTGGAAGCATTTCCTGTCTGTTGCCTTCAAAGAATTGTTGAAAGTAATGTCAAAGAACTAGTCAGAGGCAGATCTAAATACAACACAAAATTTTTGAATCGGTTTTTTCCAAAAATTCTTTGAATTGATAATCTAATTTCTAAATGGTGGTCTCCTATTTTAGAATAATTTTCAGGTTTATCGCCTTTTAACTTGCAGAATCATACCCGATAAATGTCCAGCTGTTGTGGAAGTCTCATCGGGGGTGAAAAATCCAAAGTTGAGAGTCACGCAACTGATTCTGCAACACCAAAATCACCCTCCAGAGTCAGATGAAAGCCCTCAAAATTCAGATGCATCTGAGGATTTTTTATCTTTTAATAAAGAAGGAGAATATCATCAGGCCCCTCCGCCACAGGACGATAAATCATCTCGGGACACATCAACCTCAGACTCGGAGGAGTCGGACAGATCCTCACCATCTGATGGACCATCCTCCTCAGCTTCTTCTAAACAAAATTTTTACAAAATGGGGCCGGCTGGATCCACCCCTTTTTCAAGTAAAAAACGTGAAAAGGTTCGTTTTTATTCTGTTTTTATTCTGTTTTTATTCCATTTCGATCTAAAATGTAAAAACAGCTTTTTCTTTGGAAATTTGATTAGCTACAAACTACATTTCTGAATATATTCTCCTCTAGACCGCTTAGATGACAGATAATAAAGTCATTAGTGATGTGAATTTAATGACGAAGTAGAAAAACGTCATAGAAGATTTTTCCTTCAATGTTTTATTAAGCATGAAATTATCAAGTTAATGGGGAGTTGTAGAGATTATTTTTCCCATCCAAATTTCAGCCAATAGGATTGCACCATCAGACAAAATTCACGGTTAAAAATTCAATCTGTCAGATCGAATGAGATTTGACTTGATTTCTCGTCTTATTAATCAGGTAATTCCCTCAAGGTTCCCTGCAACCAAACGAAGTCGTCAATTTTTCCAGAAAAATTGACTCGTGCTTCGCACTCGTGATTTTTTAACCTGCAAAACTTGACTCCTTCATTTGTTTGCAACGAACCTATCGGGAATTACCAGATAATTTTGAAACTCTTCTGGTATTACATGCGAATATTTGAGCAGCCTTCTTTTGTAAACCATTAAATTGCCAATAATAAGGGTATTCTCTCCTTTTATCCTAAAACCACCTATCATTCAGATATTTTGATACTTAGGATATATTAAGAACTAACTTGTGCTGTTTGATTTGATCACTCTTTGATTTAGATCAAGAATGAGGCTAAGAAGGAAGATTTTTCTCCCGAAAGTTCACCTAAAAGGTTCAGTTCTGCAAAACCTGGACCTATGAGTTTCAAGAGGCGTATGCACAAAGTATGTAGTAGATTTTCTCCGTGTTTTTTATAAGGAAATATCTTTTGCGTATTTTAAACATATACATTTATTTCTGATATAGAGAAATATATTGTCTTCGATGAGTATTCAGAGTAGCAATGGAGCAGGAAAGGTGACACCAAAGAAAAGAAGAATTATCTTTGCTGAAGAGCAAAAACCTTCTACTTCTACCAAATCTCCACCAAAAATGGGCTATAAGGAAAATCTTGATCCTCTGGTGAGAGTTATTTTCCACATTGAAACCTGCACACATAAAAAATTTTTACTCATCATAGTATATTGATTTAGATCACGAACGAGGCTGAGAAGGAATATTCTTCTTCAGAAAGTTCACCTGAAAGGTTCAGTTCTCCTGCAAAACCTGGACCTAAGAGTTTCAAGAGACACCAAGTATGTAGTAGATTTTCTCCGTGTTCTTTGAGGAAATATCTCTTGCGTATTTCTAACATATAAATTTATTCCTAATATAGAGAAATATATTGTTCCCAAAAAGTGTTCACAACACCGATGGAGAGGAAAATAGAAGAATACCCTCTGCTAAAGACAAGAAAGTCTGTTGCTCCACTAAATCTCCACCACAAACGGTGGACATGGAGAATCTTGAGCATCCGGTGAGAATCATTTACTACACTGAAACGTGTACATATTATGAATTCTTACTCATCAGTTTTTTAATTCAGATTTCAGCTGAAGTGATCAGTGGTAGCAATGAAAACCCAGTTGAAGATGGAAAGGAACACGTAGATGAAGAGGGGTTGAAATTTAAAGAAATCAATCCGCCTTCTGCTGTTTCATCAAGCCTTGTAACAGAACCCACAACTTTTCCCACCTCACTGGAACTTCGGCGATCAGAGCGCCGGAAATATAATTCGATTCGACTGGAAAAACATATCTCCATGTTAGATCATCACATGTTGAAGCAACATGGATCCAAATGTTTCCATGAACTCGATGAGACAGTAAAAAGAAATTTGCTACTCTGTCTCTTAGTTGGGGCAAAATTATGGTCAGAGCTATCTGAGAGTAATTGCAGGATTGGTATGGAACATTGGAGGTCTGATAACTATGTACCTGCTTTGTTTCTCGAAGCTAGTGGGGATATTTCCCTTAGTTATGTACATCTCAAGTTGGGGGTTATTTACCACTTGGATAAAAAGCTTCAAGAATTACGAAAATCCAAGGTTTTTAACTGTCTCGTTTGCGGTCGTCAGGAGCTAAGAGATACTGATGTTTGGAAAACCTGTGGCAGGTGTTTTGAGAAAGTTCATGATAAATGTGTCAAGGAGAGCGGAAACAGCAAAAACGTATGGTTCTGTGCAGCTTGCAGATAATTTTGATTTTCGTTTCGTTTTCGTGCATTATACAAGGATTTACATGTAAGAAATAAATATAAAACATCTTAATGTAGTATTTTATGTCTGTGCCTTCGGCTTCACCCTCCGGAGATTACCTTACTTGTCTTTCACTTATATATGTGCCTGCAACCTACCTTGAGACCCCCTTTCCCTTCAACAATAACATTAAAAAAAAACAACAACAACAATAATAACACTGAAAAAAAAATCAAGGACCTATTTGCCTCTGACAGTCTATAATTATTTCTATTTTTTCAGCACGAATAATGAACAACAAAATTCTCGTGTCGGCGCGGGGAATGTAAAAATTACTATTTCTCCGCCCCTCACCCTGGTAAAACTGCAACTGGTCTCATGACTAGTCTGATAAAATTTAAAAAAAAACAAGGACCTGTTTGCCTCTCACACTCTACTGAAATATTTATAATTATTTCTACACTTAAGGCACGAAAAATTTCCCGTGTCGGCACGGGAAATGTCCAAATCACCATTTCTCTGCCCCTCACACTGGTAAAATTTCAACTGATGTCATAAATGGTAATGACATTGAAAAAAAAATACAAGGACCTATTTGCCTCTGACAGTCTATAATTATTTTTATTTTTTGAGCACCAGTAATGAATAATAAAATTCTCGTGTCGGCACGGGAAATGTAAAAATTACTATTTCTTTGCCCCTCACCATATAGTAAAACTGCAACTGGTCTCGTAACTAGTATAATAAAATTAAAAAAAAAACAAGGACCTGTTTGCCTCTCATACTCCACTTAAATATTCATCATTATTTATATTTTTTAGAGCACGGGAAATTTTTCGTGTTGGCACGGGAAATGTGAAAATTACAATTTCTCTGCCCCTCACCATAGTAAAACTGCAACTGGTCTCATGACTAGTATAATAAAATTGAAAAAAAAATTCAAGGACCTATTTCCCTCTCACACTCTACTAAAATATTTACAATTATTACTACACTCGGAGCACGAGAAATTTTCCGTGTCGGCACGGGAAATGTAAAAATCACCATTTCTTTGCCTTTCACCCTGGTGAAATTCCAACTGGTGTCATAACTGGTAATAAAGTTGAAAAAAAAATTCAAGGACCTATTTCCCTCTAATAGTCTATAATTATTTCAATTTTTTGAGCACGAGTAATGAACAACAAAATTCTCGTGTCGGCACGGGAAATGTAAAAATTACTATTTCTCTGCCCCTCACCATAGTAAAACTGCAACTGGTCTCGTAACTAGTATAATAAAATTTAAAAAAAACAAGGACCTGTTTGCCTCTCACACTCTACTGAAATATTTATAATTATTTCTACACTTGGTGGCAAAGGGGAAGGGAAGGGAAGGGGTAGAAGGCTACCCTGAGCCATTGAAAATTTTCTTTCGTCTAGCCTCACTGGGTTGAAACCTTTTCACCCTTTTCTACCTCATCCTGAGATGTATTCAGATCCGTCACTTCTGAGGTCATGACTCTGATACCCTTAATCAGCTTATCCAGCTGCTATAAAATTCTAATCTCCAGTGACGAACGTAAACTTAAAAATTCCCTTGCAAACACGGGGATACAGAATTCATCCCTCCCTTCTGTTCTTACAGATCCACTGTCCTTAGAGTTAAACCAATTAAAAATTATAAAAGGGAACACTCACTGTATGTTTTCCAATACTCGCACACCACAAACGGTTGCTCCATTTCTCATATAGTGACTTCTCGAAGAACATGAGTGATCTACTCACACCAGCTCGTGATCTCTCATCAAATTATTTGTTGATGTAGTCAGCAATTTCATCTGAAGGGATTGAATCCGAATTTCCTCGTGCTAACGACAGCTCAATAGTTCCTCATATTCATTATTTCCACCGAAAATTTGTAGTGAATGTGACTGTTGATTACACAAAATGAACTTCAAACTCGACTATCATCATAATTATTAAGGGTAATCGCGTAGAGGTATTGGATTCTCATGCCTGAGCATTGCAATCGTTTCGGAGAATTGAACGTAACCGTAGGGACTGGAGACATCATTGATTTATTTCGAATTTAAATGTCCCGCTATTGAATACATTGGTTGGCGTTTGGAAGCACCGCATCAAGGGGGAATTCCACAACTGATAGAAATAGAGCGATGCTTTACCGTGCGTACACGAGAAACAATTGTACTTTATGTGACTCGAATTTTTTTACAAATACTCCAGCCAACTGATTGAAGGTGCACTGCACATTTTATCACTTCTTTTGTTGTCGATAGTAACAACAGTTGCATTAGCAGGAAGAGGAAGGAACAATGATTTCTGGTTCTCCTGCGCCCACCCGACACATTTTTCGTTAATACAGATCTTCTCAAACTAGAAATCCTGAGATATAAATTTGAAGAGATCAGTCCATTGGCAACTTACTCTATCAACTGTCTTCTTGATAATCACATTTGAATGTAAAGGGGGATCCGGAACAGTAATTTGTATTTCCGTGCCGCCACAATAAGCTTTGCTTTCAGTAATATAAATGAAAAATATATGAAAATGCACTTGACTGCTCGTTAGTTTTTTGGTTGATGATAACATGGGTTGCATCCATAGAGGGAGAGGCAATTGGCGTGCTCAATGATTCTTCTACCCAAACTATTCTGCAATTTTTTGCAAATAGGATTTTTGATAAACGTTAGTGTGGAATGACTCAGTATGCGTTTGACCACTTATAGATTTCTTCGTTGATAAGAACGATAACTAAATAGGCAAAAGAGGCATTTAAATGAAAAACCGCGATTGCTTTGAGTTGATCCGTTCCGTCACGACAATACAATATTAATAGTGATGTCTCAGAACTCTCAGTTATTACAAATATTTGAGTCGAGTTGAGTCTTGTAAACGCTTGACCTTTCATTAACTTTATTACTATTGCGACGTATTGAGATATGACAAAACATTCCGTCTTTTACATCTGTAAAGTGATAAAAAATACTGTCTGGTGTGAGCACTTAAAATTATTCTTCTACTTCCTGGCGCTTCAATTGTTCAAATACGGCAGTGTGTAGTAATTGTCCAGTTGATTCATCATTAACTTTTTTGGTGGTTTGTCGAATTAGTGGAATATGATAAGGAGAGGGTCTATGAGAAACTCATTATTTTGAAGTTTCCCGTGCCAACGCGTTCGTTTTAGGAATGATATAAGTGGCACAAAGTGTTAAGGAATGGTATAAGTGTTAAGAATGATAATCAAGTGTGTCATCAACTTTTTTCCAACTTGGTTTTAACAATGATAACATCTCCCTTAATCACTGGAGAGGGGAACTGCGATTTTAATTTTTCCCGTTCAGACACGAAACTTTTGTAAAATATAAAAGGTCACTAAGAACACTAAAATATATTATTACAGCTTGAAAACCCGTGCAGTAATTTTGCTTACTGAGCATATATCGTTGAGCCAAGTGATATATTATTGAAAATTAACGTTAAGAAACTTTAACTACAGCTTAACTTGTGAAGAGAAAATAATGCAGACATATGTAGAAATCTCATCAGCGTCTAAATATGTTCATAGTTCTTCACTACGACAATTCCATCCACCATTCGGAAAAGGCCAGATGTCTTTCACTTTCTCATGCCTACACCAGCGAAGATTTCCGTATTTTTTCCTCCATAATTTTCGATTTCAGTAGACTTGGTGCTGAAAGGCTTCAACTTACAACTGCTCTTAATAAAGACGTAAAATTAAATTGTGCTTTGATTGTGAGCTTCCCCGTGCGCGCACGAGACTGCTCGATGAATCCTCCTTTCCATATTGCCATTCTCCATAAAGATTCAGCTTGAGTGATCGAGGAAAGCTCTCAGCTCCCATCAACATCGGTACTGATGGAGGATTCAATAAAATTCCTGAGCAGAAATAAAATTTGAAAAATTATGATTTTGAATTTTACCGTGCGCGCACGAGAATCAGTAATGTCATGATCGTTTAAGCTCTTCATGCTTGATGAATATTGGAGTGGAGTATTCAAGGTCATTTTTGATGTTCCATTACCTGAGTTGCTCAAGAGAGATATTCATACAGGGCCACTATTCATGAAACCTTGAATTCCGGAATTTTTCTCATATACGACTGGCTATCTCCCCATGCTCACCTGCTATAAGCAGATTCTCAAATGAACATTATAATTCATCAATTGAGAAATTGATTGATCACTCAATAAAGTTATTCATAATGACAATAGTGAGCAAATCGTGAGGAGCACTGGTTAAAAACATGACTTTTGAAGGTTGATGTGCTGAGACGAACCATGTTTGAGAGTTTTCACTTACCCGAGGACATATGCTTTCTTTTATTAATATTATAAAACTACAATTTATAATAACAATCAGTATTACTTGGTCAAAAAGAGGTATGCAATATGGTTATTTTATAGATGCATTTTTTTTTTAATGCAAAACTATTTATTGTTGCAAATCATAGTCAAATAACATGTATAAATCAAATGTAGCTTGAATATATATTGTTTGAATAGAGGGCGGTGATAACCACATACTCCAAAAAGTAATGCCCAATTGGACGAATAAAGATTTATGCGTGAATAACCCCACCCCCTCTCCCCCCCCCCCACCCCCGGGACGAAGAACAAAACGAGGAACGTCGTAATAAAGACTTATACTTTTTCACGTTTTCATCTGTCATCAATCTTTGTTTTTATGGTGGATTATCCATAAAAATGAATGAAATTTTTATAATCAAGGCTCCAGGAAGTATAGAGGATGACCAGTCAGAGGCTATACCTAAGAAAAGACGCAAAAATGAGATGCACGATCGATATGTCATCCAAGGACGTCGGTACAATTGGCATAACGACCTTGCAGATGGATCAATGTAAGTTTGATCGCATTTTTCGTTATTCTACTTCGATTCCACGAATCGTACGGCCAAGTATTGTCATTCGCCCAGGGGTTTTGAACGTTTATTATCATGCCCTTTGGATATTCTTTATCGCCTATATTTCATTGCAGTTTAATTCAATGTAATCAAGCGTATTGTGGAGGGAAAGGAAAAATTATGGGGGATAAAACGTTCATTTTAACGGGAAATCACGCTGCCTCATGCAAAATGGATGTTTATGCAGTTGACAGAGAAAAGATGAAAGCAAAATTGAGAAAGGCAGTAGAAGAAGACATCAATACCAGTGGGCATATAATTTACGCTAAGATACGAAAGGAGTAAGTATTCAAAATTTGTATGATTAAGCATGTATTGGTAGAAATGAGATGAATTGAAAGACTAAGTCCTTTTGAATATCCTTGTGTCGGCGTAATAGAATGTTTTATATGAAACAGTTTTCGAGTTTTATATGCTCTTGGATTCGTGATGGAAAAAATTGGTTGGTCAAGCAATCGTCAGTGTTCAATCATTATTTTCATCACTAGGCCAGCATAAGCCAATTTTCAGAAAACTATGAGTGAGCAGTATGATCCAAAGGCGAGTGCTGCAATTATATGAGGCCATCGAAATTCATCACGGTCTAATGACGAACGATTTTTTCCATCACAACGGCTGTGAAGGGCGTAGTTGCATTGCGTAATGACGGGATTAAAACCTCATGTATATATTCCTCTATCGTCCTGATTGTTTATATGCCTCATTGTTTAGATTCCCCTTGGAGATGGGAGGTGAATATCGTCAATTCAAGAACCTAGTGAGAAAGGTAAGAAGGACAATAAATCCGACACTACCAGCAGATCTCTCAAGCATGTACAAGGCTCTGTCAACAGAAAAAGGAGAGAAATTATTGAAGTATACGAGCGGTGCTACATCAGGAAAACTGACAGTTCACCTCGTGGAGAATGTCAACGAAGAGGGTAAATCCCCTTCATACGCGATCATCTTTATAGACAAAACTCACGTCGAAGAAGTTCTGCGATCATGCGAAAATAAAAGCATTGAGGGAAATTGCGATTCTACGTTCAGTGTGGTACCAAAAGCTCTCGATGCGACTCAGTTACTCTTATTTCACATTTCTCGCTTTGGTCGCGCCGTACCGCTGTTCTATGTTCTCATGGAGAGAAAAACAACCCAGGCGTACCAAGCAGTATTTGAGGAGGTTTTAAATCACCTGGTACCGGAACTCAAAGAGAAGCTCTGCAAGGTCCATATGGATTTTGAGCTTGCTGAAGCTCATGGACTCCAAGCAATCCTTCGCGATATCAAAGTTATTCTTTGTTGGTTCCATTTTTGCCAGGCTCTTTGGAAACAAGCTGCAAAAAAAGGAGCATTGACGAAGAAGAAGAAGAAGAACGGAAAGGTGATTGAATTGTCCGATCAACAAAAGCGAATATCAACAGAAGCTGAGAGATTTGTAAGAATCCTATGTAAATTCCCATTTTTGAAATCAACTGATATAACAGAATCACTTGTGGACCACTTTACCGTGACAGAATTATGTGCTGACACCCAGAAGAAGTTGACAAAATTTATAAAATATTTTAAATCTCAATGGCTGAAGAAACGCAAACCCAAGGAATGGTCGATCTATGGGGAACTGGTTCGAACCAATAACCTTGCGGAATCGTGGAACCGTGATCTGAATCAATTGATCAGAAAGAATCCACAACCTTGGGAGTTCGTTAGCAAACTTGTTAGCATACAAGAAGATGCTGTCGTTGCTTTTGCCACACGAAGGAGTCCCAAGAACCCAAGCAAGAAGAAAGAAGAGCAAATCAGAAGAGCAATCGAAGCTTACAACAGTGGTATGACAAGGACAGATTTCATATTGCAACTTCTTCACATTGATCAAGAGACGAAAGGCTGGAGTGAGGCGGTAATAATGGCAGACATGGAAGAAAACGAAGATGCTGATGAAGAAGAAGAACAAGCAGAAGGAGAAGAACAAGAAGAAGATATAAAGGACGAAACAGGTATAGTCGAGCCAGCGGAGGAACAAGAAGAACAACTTGATTTATTAGCTGTGGAGGGGATGGAAAAGAGAGAAGTTTGGTCACATGGCATAGTAGCTGAGATCATAAACAACGCTGGCGATGACACGGGTGACGATGGAGATATTGAAAAGTATCTGCAATCATTATTCCCTTGAAGATCGGATTCAGTCTCAATTTGCATAATTGGATGTTCTCCCTTGAAAATCACTTAACACGGGATATTATTGTCGTCAATGTGATCTATACCATGCTATATTAAACAATTGAAAAATGTCTTGTAATATTGAGTCTATAACGATTCAGCATTTGATCTATGTATTGTTCTGTTTTAAATGTTTTGAATATTTTAATTGAATGACCGCACTGCTGATATATCGTATAAATAAACTGAATTGAATTTTTCTTCGGCTCTATAGTGATTCTTAGTAAGGTGCCGACACGGGAGATTTCTCGTGCGCTAAAAATATAAATAATGATGAATATTTAAGTGGAGTATGAGAGGCAAACAGATCCTCGAAGTTTTTTTTCAATTTTATTATCAGTTATGAGACCAGTTGAAATTTTACCATTGTGAGGGGCAAAGAAATGGTGATTTTTACATTTCCCGTGCCAACACGGAAAATTTCTCGTGCTCCAAGTGTAGAAATAATTATAAATATTTCAGTAGAGTGTGAGAGGCAAACAGGTCCTTTTTTTTTTCAATTTTATTACCAGTTATGACACCAGTTGGAATTTTACCAGGGTGATGGGCAGAGAAATTGTAATTTTCACATTTCCCGTGCCGACACGAGAATTTTATTATTCATTACTGGTGCTCAAAAAATTGAAATAATTATAGACTGTCAGAGGGAAATAGGTCCTTGAATTTTTTTTTCAACTTTATTATCAGTTATGACACCAGTTGAAATTTTACCAGTGTGAGGGGCAAAGAAATGGTGATTTTTACATTTCCCGTGCCAACACGGAAAATTTCTCGTGCTCCAAGTGTAGAAATCATTATAAATATTTCAGTAGAGTGTGAGAGGCAAACAGGTCCTTGAATTTTTTTTTCAACTTTATTACCAGTTATGATACCAGTTGGAATTTCACCAGGGTGAGAGGCAAAGAAATGGTAATTTTTACATTTCCCGTGCCGACACGGAAAATTTCTCGTGCTCCGAGTGTAGTAATAATTGTAAATATTTTAGTAGATTGTGAGAGGGAAATAGGTCCTTGAATTTTTTTTTCAATTTTATTATCAGTTATGACACCAGTTGGAATTTCACCAGGGTGAGAGGCAAAGAAATGGTGCTTTTTACATTTCCCGTGCCGACACGGAAAATTTCTCGTGCTCCGAGTGTAGAAATAATTATAAATATTTCAGTAGAGTGTGAGAGGCAAATAGGTCCTTGAATTTTTTTTCAACTTTATTATCAGTTATGACACCAGTTTGAATTTTACCAGGGTGATGGGCAGAAAAATAATTATTTTTACATTTCCCGTGCCGACACGAGAATTTTGTTGTTCATTACTCGTGCTCAAGAAATTGAAATAATTATAGACTGTCAAAAGAAAATAGGTCCTTGATTTATTTTCAATGTTATTACCATTTATGACACCAGTTGCAGTTTTACTAGGGTGAGAGGCGAAGAAATGGTGATTTTTACATTTCCCGTGCCAACACGGGAAATTTCTCGTGCTCCGAGTGCAGAAATAATTGTAAATATTTTAGTAGAGTGTGAGAGGCAAATAGGTCCTTGATTTTTTTTTCAATGTTATTACCATTTATGACACCAGTGGAAATTTTACCAGTGTGAGGGGCAGAGAAATGGTGATTTGGACATTTCCCGTGCCGACACGGGAAATTTCTCGTGCTCCGAGAGTAGAAATAATTATAAATATTTCAGTAGAGTGTAAGAGGCAAACAGGTCTTTGTTTTTTTTCAATGTTATTACCAGTTATGACACCAGTGGAAATTTTACCAGTGTGAGGGGCAGAGAAATGGTGATTTGGACATTTCCCGTGCCGACACGGGAAATTTTTCGTGCCTTAAGTGTAGAAATAATTATAAATATTTCAGTAGAGTGTGAGAGGCAAATAGATCCTTGATTTTTTTTTCAATGTTATTACCATTTATGACACCAGTGGAAATTTTACCAGTGTGAGGGGCAGAGAAATGGTGATTTGGACATTTCCCGTGCCGACACGGGAAATTTTTCGTGCCTTAAGAGTAGAAATAATTATAAATATTTCAGTAGAGTGTGAGAGGCAAACAGGTCCTTTGTTTTTTTTTCAATGTTATTACCAGTTATGACACCAGTGGAAATTTTACCCGCGTGAGGGGCAAAGAAATGGTGATTTTTACATTTCCCGTGCCGACACGGGAAATTTCTCGTACTCCGAGTGTAGAAATAATTGTAAATATTTTAGTAGACTGTCAGAGGAAAATAGGTCCTTGAATTTTTTTTCAACTTTATTACCAGTTATGACACCAGTTGGAATTTTACCAGGGTGATGGGCAGAGAAATAGTAATTTTTACATTTCCCGTGCCGACATGAGAATTTTATTATTCATTACTGGTGCTCAAAAAATAGAAATAATTCTGGACTGTCAGAGGAAAATAGGTCCTTGAATTTTTTTTTTCAACTTTATTATCAGTTATGACACCAGTTGGAATTTTACCAGGGTGATGGGCAGAGAAATAGTAATTTTTACATTTCCCGTGCCGCCACGGAAAATTTCTCGTGTTCCGAGTGTAGTAATAATTGTAAATATTTCAGTAGAGTGTGAGAGGCAAACAGGTCCTTGTTTTTTTTCAATGTTATTACCATTTATGACACCAGTTGAAATTTTACCAGTGTGAGGGACAGAGAAATGGTGATTTTTACATTTTCCGTGCCGACACGGGAAATTTCTCGTCCTCCGAGTGTAGAAATAATTATAAATATTTCAGTAGAGTGTGAGAGGCAAATAGGTCCTTGAATTTTTTTTCAATGTTATTACCAGTTATGACACCAGTGGAAATTTTACCCGCGTGAGGGGCAGAGAAATAGTAATTTTTACATTTCCCGTGCCGACACGAGAATTTTATTATTCATTACTGGTGCTCAAAAAATAGAAATAATTCTGTACTGTCAGAGGCAAACAGGTCCTTGTTTTTTTTCAATGTTATTACCATTTATGACACCAGTTGAAATTTTACCAGTGTGAGGGGCAGAGAAATAGTAATTTTTACATTTCCCGTGCCGACACGGGAAATTTCTCGTGCTCCGAGTGTAGAAATAATTATAAATATTTCAGTAGAGTGTGAGAGGCAAATAGGTCCTTGAATTTTTTTCCAACTTTATTATCAGTTATGACACCAGTTTGAATTTTACCAGAGTGATGGGCAGAAAAATAATTATTTTTACATTTCCCGTGCCGACACGAGGATTTTGTTGTTCATTACTCGTGCTCAAGAAATTGAAATAATTATAGACTGTCAAAAGAAAATAGGTCCTTGATTTATTTTCAATGTTATTACCATTTATGACACCAGTTGCAGTTTTACTAGGGTGAGAGGCGAAGAAATGGTGATTTTTACATTTCCCGTGCCGACACGGGAAATTTCTCGTGCTCCGAGTGTAGAAATAATTATAAATATTTCAGTAGAGTGTGAGAGGCAAATAGGTCCTTGAATTTTTTTTCAACTTTATTACCAGTTATGACACCAGTTGGAATTTCACCAGGGTGAGAGGCAGAAAAATAATTATTTTTACATTTCCCGTGCCGACACGAGAATTTTGTTGTTCATTACTCGTGCTCAAGAAATTGAAATAATTATAGACTGTCAAAAGAAAATAGGTCCTTGATTTATTTTCAATGTTATTACCATTTATGACACCAGTTGCAGTTTTACTAGGGTGAGAGGCGAAGAAATGGTGATTTTTACATTTCCCGTGCCGACACGGGAAATTTCTCGTGCTCCGAGTGCAGAAATAATTGTAAATATTTTAGTAGAGTGTGAGAGGCAAATAGGTCCTTGATTTTTTTTTCAATGTTATTACCATTTATGACACCAGTGGAAATTTTACCAGTGTGAGGGGCAGAGAAATGGTGATTTTTACATTTCCCGTGCCGACACGGGAAATTTTTCGTGCCTTAAGAGTAGAAATAATTATAAATATTTCAGTAGAGTGTGAGAGGCAAATAGGTCCTTGATTTTTTTTTCAATGTTATTACCATTTATGACACCAGTGGAAATTTTACCAGTGTGAGGGGCAGAGAAATGGTGATTTGGACATTTCCCGTGCCGACACGGGAAATTTCTCGTGCTCCGAGTGTAGAAATAATTATAAATATTTCAGTAGAGTGTAAGAGGCAAACAGGTCTTTGTTTTTTTTCAATGTTATTACCAGTTATGACACCAGTGGAAATTTTACCAGTGTGAGGGGCAGAGAAATGGTGATTTGGACATTTCCCGTGCCGACACGGGAAATTTTTCGTGCCTTAAGAGTAGAAATAATTATAAATATTTCAGTAGAGTGTGAGAGGCAAATAGGTCCTTGATTTTTTTTTCAATGTTATTACCATTTATGACACCAGTGGAAATTTTACCAGTGTGAGGGGCAGAGAAATGGTGATTTGGACATTTCCCGTGCCGACACGGGAAATTTTTCGTGCCTTAAGAGTAGAAATAATTATAAATATTTTAGTAGACTGTCAAAAGAAAATAGGTCCTTGATTTATTTTCAATGTTATTACCATTTATGACACCAGTTGCAGTTTTACTAGGGTGAGAGGCAAAGAAATGGTGATTTTTACATTTCCCGTGCCGACACGGGAAATTTCTCGTACTCCGAGTGTAGAAATAATTGTAAATATTTTAGTAGACTGTCAGAGGAAAATAGGTCCTTGAATTTTTTTTCAACTTTATTACCAGTTATGACACCAGTTGGAATTTTACCAGGGTGATGGGCAGAGAAATAGTAATTTTTACATTTCCCGTGCCGCCACGGAAAATTTCTCGTGTTCCGAGTGTAGTAATAATTGTAAATATTTCAGTAGAGTGTGAGAGGCAAACAGGTCCTTGTTTTTTTTCAATGTTATTACCAGTTATGACACCAGTGGAAATTTTACCCGCGTGAGGGGCAAAGAAATGGTGATTTTTACATTTCCCGTGCCGACACGGGAAATTTCTCGTCCTCCGAGTGTAGAAATAATTATAAATATTTCAGTAGAGTGTGAGAGGCAAATAGGTCCTTGAATTTTTTTTCAACTTTATTATCAGTTATGACACCAGTTTGAATTTTACCAGAGTGATGGGCAGAAAAATAATTATTTTTACATTTCCCGTGCCGACACGAGAATTTTGTTGTTCATTACTCGTGCTCAAGAAATTGAAATAATTATAGACTGTCAAAAGAAAATAGGTCCTTGATTTATTTTCAATGTTATTACCATTTATGACACCAGTTGCAGTTTTACTAGGGTGAGAGGCGAAGGAATGGTGATTTTTACATTTCCCGTGCCGACACGGGAAATTTCTCGTGCTCCGAGTGTAGAAATAATTATAAATATTTCAGTAGAGTGTAAGAGGCAAACAGGTCTTTGTTTTTTTTCAATGTTATTACCAGTTATGACACCAGTGGAAATTTTACCCGCGTGAGGGGCAGAGAAATAGTAATTTTTACATTTCCCGTGCCGACACGAGAATTTTATTATTCATTACTGGTGCTCAAAAAATAGAAATAATTCTGTACTGTCAGAGGCAAACAGGTCCTTGTTTTTTTTCAATGTTATTACCATTTATGACACCAGTTGAAATTTTACCAGTGTGAGGGGCAGAGAAATAGTAATTTTTACATTTCCCGTGCCGACACGGGAAATTTCTCGTGCTCCGAGTGTAGAAATAATTATAAATATTTCAGTAGAGTGTAAGAGGCAAACAGGTCCTTTGTTTTTTTTCAATGTTATTACCAGTTATGACACCAGTGGAAATTTTACCCGCGTGAGGGGCAGAGAAATGGTAATTTTTACATTTCCCGTGCCGACACGGAAAATTTGATGCTAATTACTCGTACTCAATAAATAGGAATAATTGTAAAGTGTGAGAGGCAAATAGGTCCTTGAATTTTTTTTTCAACTTTATTATCAGTTATGACACCAGTTGGAATTTTACCAGTGTGAGGGGCAAAGAAATGGTGCTTTTTACATTTCCCGTGCCGACACGGAAAATTTCTCGTGCTCCGAGTGTAGAAATAATTATAAATATTTCAGTAGAGTGTGAGAGGCAAATAGGTCCTTGAATTTTTTTTCAACTTTATTATCAGTTATGACACCAGTTTGAATTTTACCAGGGTGATGGGCAGAAAAATAATTATTTTTACATTTCCCGTGCCGACACGAGAATTTTGTTGTTCATTACTCGTGCTCAAGAAATTGAAATAATTATAGACTGTCAAAAGAAAATAGGTCCTTGATTTATTTTCAATGTTATTACCATTTATGACACCAGTTGCAGTTTTACTAGGGTGAGAGGCGAAGAAATGGTGATTTTTACATTTCCCGTGCCGACACGGGAAATTTCTCGTGCTCCGAGTGCAGAAATAATTGTAAATATTTTAGTAGAGTGTGAGAGGCAAATAGGTCCTTGATTTTTTTTTCAATGTTATTACCATTTATGACACCAGTGGAAATTTTACCAGTGTGAGGGGCAGAGAAATGGTGATTTGGACATTTCCCGTGCCGACACGGGAAATTTTTCGTGCCTTAAGTGTAGAAATAATTATAAATATTTCAGTAGAGTGTGAGAGGCAAACAGGTCCTTTGTTTTTTTTTCAATGTTATTACCAGTTATGACACCAGTGGAAATTTTACCCGCGTGAGGGGCAAAGAAATGGTGATTTTTACATTTCCCGTGCCGACACGGGAAATTTCTCGTGCTCCGAGTGCAGAAATAATTGTAAATATTTTAGTAGAGTGTGAGAGGCAAATAGGTCCTTGAATTTTTTTTCAACTTTATTACCAGTTATGACACCAGTTTGAATTTTACCAGGGTGATGGGCAGAAAAATAATTATTTTTACATTTCCCGTGCCGACACGAGAATTCTGTTGTTCATTACTCGTGCTCAAGAAATTGAAATAATTATAGACTGTCAAAAGAAAATAGGTCCTTGATTTATTTTCAATGTTATTACCATTTATGACACCAGTTGCAGTTTTACTAGGGTGAGAGGCAAAGAAATGGTGATTTTTACATTTCCCGTGCCGACACGGGAAATTTCTCGTGCTCTAAGTGTAGTAATAATTGTAAATATTTTAGTAGAGTGTGAGAGGCGAATAGGTCCTTGTATTTTTTTTTAATTTTATTATACTAGGCATGAGACCAATTGCTCATTACTCGTGATCAAAAAATAGAAATAATTCTGGACTCTCAGAGGCAAACAGGTCCTTGTTTTTTTTTAAATTTTATTATACTACTTACAAGACCAGTTGCAGTTTTACCAGTGTGAGGGGCAGAGAAATAGTAATTTTAACATTTCCCGTGCCGACACGGGAAATTTCTCGTGCTCCGAGTGTAGAAATAATTATAAATATTTCAGTAGAGTGTAAGAGGCAAACAGGTCTTTGTTTTTTTTCAATGTTATTACCAGTTATGACACCAGTGGAAATTTTACCCGCGTGAGGGGCAGAGAAATGGTGATTTTTACATTTCCCGTGCCGACACGGGAAATTTCTCGTGCTCCGAGTGTAGAAATAATTATAAATATTTCAGTAGAGTGTGAGAGGCAAACAGGTCCTTTGTTTTTTTTCAATGTTATTACCAGTTATGACACCAGTGGAAATTTTACCCGCGTGAGGGGCAGAGAAATGGTAATTTTTACATTTCCCGTGCCGACACGGAAAATTTGATGCTAATTACTCGTACTCAATAAATAGGAATAATTGTAAAGTGTGAGAGGCAAATAGGTCCTTGAATTTTTTTTTCAACTTTATTATCAGTTATGACACCAGTTGGAATTTTACCAGTGTGAGGGGCAGAGAAATGCTGATTTGGACATTTCCCGTGCCGACACGGGAAATTTCTCGTGCTCTAAGTGTAGTAATAATTGTAAATATTTTAGTAGAGTGTGAGAGGGAAATAGGTCCTTGTATTTTTTTTTTCAATTTTTTTACCAGTTATGACACCAGTTGGAATTTCACCAGGGTGAGAGGCAAAGAAATGGTGCTTTTTACATTTCCCGTGCCGACACAGAAAATTTCTCGTGCTCCGAGTGTAGAAATAATTATAAATATTTCAGTAGAGTGTAAGAGGCAAACAGGTCTTTGTTTTTTTTCAATGTTATTACCAGTTATGACACCAGTGAAAATTTTACCCGCGTGAGGGGCAGAGAAATAGTAATTTTTACATTTCCCGTGCCGACACGAGAATTTTATTATTCATTACTGGTGCTCAAAAAATAGAAATAATTCTGTACTGTCAGAGGCAAACAGGTCTTTGTTTTTTTTCAATGTTATTACCAGTTATGACACCAGTGGAAATTTTACCAGTGTGAGGGGCAGAGAAATGGTGATTTGGACATTTCCCGTGCCGACACGGGAAATTTTTCGTGCCTTAAGAGTAGAAATAATTATAAATATTTCAGTAGAGTGTGAGAGGCAAACAGGTCCTTTGTTTTTTTTTCAATGTTATTACCAGTTATGACACCAGTGGAAATTTTACCCGCGTGAGGGGCAAAGAAATGGTGATTTTTACATTTCCCGTGCCGACACGGGAAATTTCTCGTGCTCCGAGTGCAGAAATAATTGTAAATATTTTAGTAGAGTGTGAGAGGCAAATAGGTCCTTGATTTTTTTTTCAATGTTATTACCATTTATGACACCAGTGGAAATTTTACCAGTGTGAGGGGCAGAGAAATGGTGATTTGGACATTTCCCGTGCCGACACGGGAAATTTTTCGTGCCTTAAGTGTAGAAATAATTATAAATATTTCAGTAGAGTGTGAGAGGCAAACAGGTCCTTTGTTTTTTTTTCAATGTTATTACCAGTTATGACACCAGTGGAAATTTTACCCGCGTGAGGGGCAAAGAAATGGTGATTTTTACATTTCCCGTGCCGACACGGGAAATTTCTCGTACTCCGAGTGTAGAAATAATTGTAAATATTTTAGTAGACTGTCAGAGGAAAATAGGTCCTTGAATTTTTTTTCAACTTTATTATCAGTTATGACACCAGTTGGAATTTTACCAGGGTGATGGGCAGAGAAATAGTAATTTTTACATTTCCCGTGCCGACACGAGAATTTTATTATTCATTACTGGTGCTCAAAAAATAGAAATAATTCTGGACTGTCAGAGGAAAATAGGTCCTTGAATTTTTTTTTCAACTTTATTATCAGTTATGACACCAGTTGGAATTTTACCAGGGTGATGGGCAGAGAAATAGTAATTTTTACATTTCCCGTGCCGACACGAGAATTTTATTATTCATTACTGGTGCTCAAAAAATAGAAATAATTCTGGACTGTTAGAGGCAAACAGGTCCTTGTTTTTTTTTTAATTTTATTACCAGTTATGACACCAGTTGGAATTTTACCAGGGTGAGAGGCGAAGAAATGGTGATTTTTACATTTCCCGTGCCGACACGGGAAATTTCTCGTCCTCCGAGTGTAGAAATAATTATAAATATTTCAGTAGAGTGTGAGAGGCAAATAGGTCCTTGATTTTTTTTTCAATGTTATTACCATTCATGACACCAGTGGAAATTTTACCAGTGTGAGGGGCAGAGAAATGGTGATTTGGACATTTCCCGTGCCGACACGGGAAATTTTTCGTGCCTTAAGTGTAGAAATAATTATAAATATTTCAATAGAGTGTGAGAGGCAAATAGGTCCTTGTTTTTTTTTTAATTGTATTATACTAGTTATGACAGCAGTGACAGTTTTACTAGGGTGAGGGGCGGAGAAATAGTAATTTTTACATTTCCCGTGCCGACACGGAAAATTTGTTGCTAATTGCTAGTTTTCTAAAAAATAGAAATAATCATAAATATCTTAGTGGCGTATGAGAGGCATATAGGTCCTTGATTTTTTATCAATTTCATTGGTGGTTATGACAAAATTTGCATTATTATGGTGGAGGGGAGTGGGGGGGGGGGGGGGGGGGGCAAGAAATACTTTTCTTATATTTCTTATTCAATAAAGTCATTTGGTTCAACATCTGCTTTCATTCATGGATTTTTATTCTTTTAACAGTAACACCTACACCTATTTTACGCTGTAATATTCCCACACTTGTTGAGGAACATAATAATTAATTGCATCTAGTTAACGTATTCTAATAAATTGTCATTTGCATTCTCGAATCCATCCCCTTACGTATTGCTCAGCTTTCGCTGGACGACTATACCTCGAAAGGTTTTTAGAAACGATTACGCCAATGCCTGAAAATGTTTTATTTTCGTACATTACCCACCACCTGTTGAGAATGCACTTAACTAGGCCGACAGATGGCACTCCTATCTTATTACCAACCTGAATATGCCTCAACTTCCGCTGGGAATTTTGTACGCTGGGAATTTTACACACACCCAATTTTTGATTTTGACCAATTTAAAAAAAAAAAAATTGCGCATGTGCGGGACATTGAAATGTACAGCGCTACCATAAAGTGCGTGGGACGTGGGAGACGCCAGAAGCTATCTACTCTAACCTAATTGCACCTCAAAATGACTAGTGCTATTTGATTTTTGTTATTTAAAATCGTTCGATGCATTCGAATAATTATACAAATGGATTTGAATGTTGTTACGAGGTCTCTACCCCCTTTAGTCGAGGGTAAAATTCATGGATACCTGAAATTAGTGATCAGTGAGGTGATTTGGCATCGCACAAGGCCAGGGGATGTCACAGTGATTGCAGCCTGGTGGGGTGAGACAGAAAGTGCTCATTTCAGGTATTTATCGTTCAATAAATAATTATTCCATCATTAGCAATAATTTCCATTTCTTTTTACTTAAATTTTGACGAATAATATTCGTTATTTCAGACCTGTGGACCCCACAATGTGCAGCACTCGTGATCCCCTCGAAACGGGTGAAATTTACTCGATTAAAACGAATTTTAATTTGTTTGAAGAGTATTTAACAAACTGTGGAACAGTAGACTTGACAATAATCTCAGAACCACTCAATGAGATCGTTGGAACTGCCCAGATATCGGATTTGCACGAGATATTCACTGGTAAGCCTTACATTCAGTACTGCAGTATATTCAACAAGGTAGGAACTAAAATTGGAGATATACCAGTGAATTTAACTCTTACAAAAGCTCAAAAGTGCCAAAAAATTCCAAGAAAATTGAAAGAAAAAATATACACTCATTCATCTATTCCAACAATTAATTTACACGAACCTGATCTCAAATTCAGTCTCAAAAAATCACAAATTTACGAAAATATGGCAACAACGAATGAAAAAGAATTTTCTAAATACGAAGACAACATCTATCGATCAATACTGAAGGATAAAAGATTTAATATGAATAGAAATATTGAGAAAATAAATACCAATGTCACTGATAAATTAGTTGCTCAAGTTGTTGCTAGAGCTCAAAAATTGAGAGGTGTATTGATAAAAGAAACTGGTGATGATTTTCTAGAAATGAATGATAATTATCGGTCTGAGAATGAGCCAGAGGATCACTCAGCTCTTTATAATTACTTTATGGGTACTAGTATGAGTCTGAAAGAAGAAAAAAGAGCATTAGAAACATTGAGATCAAGGTCACCAACAGCAAGTCTCATTGACTTTGCAACAGATGCAATAATCTCTTGCAGGGATTTAAAAAATCCTAATCAATTATCTGATTCTCCGAGAACCCCAGAATTATCATCAGATGAATTGAACGATGATCCAGAATCCTCAAATCGTCTTAAGATCAAGCAGAAAGAGGCTGATCCCATGGATCACGTAGACAGTTTAAAAATATCCATCGACTCTCTAACACTAACACCTGCTGGATACAGAAGAGTAAAGTCCTCATGTCTCACTAGAACCGATGGAATTCCCACTTCTATCACTTATTTCGTTCAGTATGATGCAGCATTTGCTAATGTCAAGAAGTACAATAAGAAAGTGATAAATGAGAGTAAAAAACCAGTGAAAATAACATCAAGAAGACAAGATGAACAGGTGATTAATTTTAATCATGAAGCTGTTTATAATCTTCCTAAATCTCATCTCCATCTGCTGCTGAACATGCCCATAAAGTTCAAGATATTTAATCGTCATCTGGAGCAGAGAACACCCACTGAGCTTGGAGTTGGATCAGTGGTCATTGGAGATGCTGCTAAATCACCTGATTTGAGCTCCACTCAGAAATTAGCTATTGTGAAGAAAGGAATCAAAATAGGAGAATTAAAGGTGACAATTGAACTTGGATGTGATAAAGTACATTTTGGAAAGATGTTTATTGAAGCTGTTACAATGGCTAAGGAGAATATTCCAGTTTTAGAGCTGTCTAATGGTAATTTAAGCATCAACTCGAGTCGATACAAGTGCACAACTGGAAGTGAATCAAAACCAAGTGGTACCAATACTTCATCATCAGTTTCTGATCGAAGACAGTGTACCTCCAGACAAGAAAATCCACAAAATTCGAGTAGAGAACCCTCAAAGAAGACGGAAGGAAGGATAAAAACAGATATCCCTAAAATTCCAGAAGAAAAAACTCTTCTTCATGGATTGATTTACATCTCTGAGGGTAGAAATATACCATCAATGAATACTTATATCGTCTGTAGAGCTCTGTGGAGGCAGGATAAATCATCGAGTGGAGTCTGCACTGATACCACAAATCCTCACTACAATTTTCATCAGATTATACCCTTAATTTATGGTCTGGAGTTGCTGGAGAGGACGAGAGACAACTGTATAATCACTGAAGTTTATTCTAAAAATTCAATTGGGGAGGATAATCTCATTGGAATATCGAAATTATCGGTTCATCAGTTGTACGTGGCCTTCAGAGATCCCCAGATTCTTCCAAATTTACTCAAATCAAGATATCCAGTGATATCTGTTGATGGTTGGGTGCCAATAACAGATCCAGTGACTGGAAGACTTTGTGGAGAACTTTCAGCTCTAGTGGCACTTGGTACAGCTGATCAGATTGCTCTCCTGGAGATGACTAGGTGTCTACGAGGGATCAGGAATTCTCCAGATTCTTCAAATCTCCAGCAAGAGACGAGAGAATCGAGTGTCAGGACTCAAGAATGTCAAACTGAAATCTCTACAGTTTCTGATATCAAATCAACGGATTTAAAATTGAGAAATTCTGGAGAATTTGGAGAACAAAATGTTCTCCATAATATCGTGGATAAACTAGCTCAGGCATTGACAAATCCCAGGATAATCACTAATCAAGAGGCTCAGACTGAGTTTCAAATACCCACGAGAGAGTCTGATGTTAAAATTGAGAATAATTCGAATCAAATTTTGTGTTTAAATCCATCGAATAGTGAAAGTTTCTCTGGAGATGATGAAAGTGCTAGAGATAATTTTGGAATCAGTAGAGAAATGTATAGAAGTGTTGGAGTTGGAGCAGAATTTAATGAGACGCCAGCACAAAATTCTCAGAATAATCAGACGATAAATATTGATGATTGTGATTCATCTCCAGGGCACGTTGATGAGAAATTGAATGAGCCGAGTTGTTCAAAAAATAACATTTCTCCACAATTGAAAGAAGACTTGAATGATGAGGGATTTAGAGCAATCGTCGAGATAGATTGTGCCCTTCATCTGCCCAACGTAGAGCTACTAAATGGTTCAATCGAGCCCAGTACATACGTAACCTTCCAAAGATCTCCCGGGCTAGATGAAACAACTGAGGTCTGTCCCTACAGCTGTAATCCAAGGTACAACTGGAGATGTGACACAAAATTATCTATTGAATTACTTACAAACGAGAAAATGCGACTTATTATGAAAGTCCGGAGACTACTGGATCCTGAAGTGAGTGATACAATAAATCCAGATAAAGACATTGTTATTGGATTTTCAGCTGTTGATTTATCAGTATTAACAGCTGGTTTTCCAACAGTCTCAGGATGGTTTCACATCAATGATTTTTCTGGTAAATCTAATGGACAATTAAAAATTTGTGTTACACCATTAGACGATATTTCTACTTTTTCAAAAACTGGAAAAACTTGTACAAGAGTTGATCCTGTAGATCACTCGAATTTCTCATCACCGTATCCTGAAGATATTGAGAAAATTAGGGGATTAAATAATATTCAAACGTGTATGGAACATTTGGAAGAGCCTAAAGTCTCAGAAGGAGCTTTTGACATTGCTCTAGGCCTTGGGGACACCTCCATGTCATTTCTGTCTTCTTCCCTCAAACAAAAATTGACTGAATTGGATGAGATTAAACAACGCCTTCAGTCTCGTTTACTAGACGTCACTAGTACAGCATTTGATGATGATTTTGACAATGATTTTGATTATATCGAAGGAGAAATTGATGCTGAGAATGATTATAATAATGGTAACGATGTGGAAATTGATCCTACGAATGAATTGCCTTCCTCTGTTGATAATCATTCATCAGAGAATGGAGTTGGTCACGTTGATAATCGGATAACAAATGGAAATGGTGAAGTTATAGGGGAAATTGAGCATAATAAAAGCAATTTAGAAGCAAATTTAACCGATACTGGATACTCTTCAGCTTCAAATATTCCTGCAACTGTCACTAATAGTCACAGGACCAATCCAGTCATTGGACCTTCAGTAGAAAATACAAATGGACAAGATGAGACTTATCCAGCTAGAGGAACTCGAATGCATATAAGTCATCTACTGGATAAACTGTCGATGCAACTGACAACAGCTCCTGCACCCATAACAAATATTCCAATGAAGAGAAATATAATGGATCTCATCAGCAGTTTAAGAAGAAACAATAATAATTTTTCAAATGACATAAAGTGCAATCGTCAGGCCAATGTCAGAACAGTTCCAACTCAGACTGATGGTAATTTTGTTAGTAATTTATCTTGCAATAATTCTGAAACCAAGAGGAATAATTCGAGTTTTGATAGTGATGATGTTATGAAAGAGAATGAAATACCAGCGAAAACACAGAAAAGGGAGAAAATTTCAACGATTGTTAGAGAAGAATTGATTGAGGATGATCAGAATGATTCACTAGAGTATGATGAATTATCAACACATCTGATTACTTCTAATATTCATCATATGGAGGGAAATGATATGTTGAATCCACTTTTGTATAGACATGCACTTCCGGATATTTCTGATCTATCTGAGGTGCAGGAGATTCAGATGATTGGATCTGCAAGTCCATCGGAGGAGGAGGAGACTCTTGAGAGATTGGAGACGCGTTATTCAGAGACTTTTAGTGCTACGATTGATAAAAATCTTGGGGAATTGAGGAATTTTCTTGATGGTGATAGTTTGGGAAATTTATCGAGATTATCGACGACTGATAGCACTGATGTCTTTCGTGGTACTCCGTCTGGGGTGCCTGATAATACTGATGGAAATATCGATGTTACTGTTGTTCATAAACCTTGTAATGATGAACTTATGGCGAGTAATAGCAAGGAATCTACAACATCTGGTTTTGGGGATAATGGGACTGAGATCGATTGTTATAGTGAGGGGGAGTCTGTGAGCTCGGTATCAGTGGTTTCTAGACAAGCACCTGATGGGGGAAACACTGTGGAGGATCCTGGTAGACCGGTTTTGGTGAGGAGAAGGGATAGGTCTGAGGATTCGTCCTCTGGGAGTTGAATTCAGTATGTAACTCTTTATTTTTAATTTTAGTTTTTGTAATTATGGATTTATTCGTTTAATCGTTGATTTTAAGGGAAAATGTCAAAAGAGCTTTTTTGTAGAGAATTTAATTTCCTACAAAAAAGGTCTTTTGATATTTTTTTATAAAATTACTTATTAACGAGATAATTTGATAATTAATGCGATTTGGAAAATTGAATCATTACGATGAGTGAACTTCATTTGAGGGGGAGTTTTTGGTTGATATCTCGGGATCTGAGGGAGGTGGGAGAATTTTTGTTGGAACCTTTTTTGTAGAGTAGAATGAGTGCTACAAAAAAGGTCTCTTGAACAATTTCGATATCTCTTTCAAATTCAGAGATATTTAACAAAAAGTGAAATTTAAGGAGAATTGAGGCATTTTTTTTTTTACGAATTAATTAACCAATTGATTTTACTCGCCCAGTACCAGTTTAATACCAGTATACGTAACATAAAAAATTGATAAAGACACTTAACATTTAACATTTCAATATTTTTTATACAATCTTTCTGTAAATAGAAATGAATTTTTAGTATTATCGCAGACATAAAAATTGTATATATACTTTGTGAATTTGGTAAACAATAAAAAAGTCCAAGTATGTAACTCATATTTTATATATTTTCTATATAAATGTCAACAATTAATGATTTTTAGTCTTTGAAGTAAGAGCACAAATATGCCTCTTTTTGTGACCATTTTTGTATTATACCAGGATGTATTTTCCATATTTTAGCATCTGTACCTTCGTGCGAGTGAATCATGGAACAATCACGAATTTTCTGAAGTTGAAGAATTAATGAAGTTAATCGAGGATATTATGAGTTAATTTTGTTGATTTCGGTTTTAATGGGAAAAGTACATACACGAAAATTACTCAATTCTTTATTCGTGTACTTTCTCGGCCGCTGACGTTCCATTGACATGCAATTACGACAGAGATATATTCGGTTGTTGATATGCCAGTAATCACCTATTGGATTTTCATTACAAATTCCACAAATGTCTGTGTTACGTTTGCAGCATTTTATTTCAACGCCTAAACGTAATTTCACGGTACCACCGAAACTATGCTCGAAATTTATTCGCCTTCTTGTAGGAGTTGTGTTTCTATAGAGTCCAGGGCTTTGGAAATAGTAAATATTCAATTATCTTGGTAATTATTGACTTTAAAGGAAAATGTCAAAAGACATTTTTTGTAGAAAATTTTCTGATCTACTAAAAAGTTCTCTTGACATTTTCTCGTAAACTCAGTCATTGTCGAGATAATCGTAGATTTAATGGACTTTACCACTGAATTATCGATTTACAATTTATTTTATAATGGGAGTTTCGTCTTTGACGGATTTCACCTCGAACTTTGAGTTAAAAAGTTTTGAAGTAATTAAGATAGTTCAATTTGTAATGAATTCATCGAGATTTCGATTTAATAAAAAATAATTAATCGATAATCCAATTCAGAGTAATAATATTCTAAAATCAATCTATTATAAATTTAAAAAAAAATATATAAGATGTCCTCAATTTCTTTGATAAAATCGATTGTCCCTAAAATTCTGAACATAAATCAATCGATTTCTGTTTTAAAAATAATCGTAGAAAATAAATCGTGCATGAATAATTTATAAAAGAGGTCACAAATATTCTAAAAATTCTATTTTCAATAATTCACTCACGATTAATCGAAAAAAATCAAGACAATTGAATTATTCAATTATAATTAAAAAAATTGAAAATATTAAATTTTGGTTTAAATGAATATAAAAATTGAAAAAGTGGACTCACCCTGGATTTCGATTAATACTAAAATTTTTTCGCTTAGCAGTGGACCCAAATGGCACCTTCAGCTCCTTAATTCTCCCAGGAAACGATGGAACATTGTAATCACAAGGTGCAGGATAATCTTCAGTATGTGTTATCGACACTGCAAATCTCCCCAGTCCTCCATATCCTCTCCTACTAAAGCTCTCAGCACAGGGTTTTGAATTGACTGCCTTGAAAGCACCTAGTACATCATATCGTCCAGGCCCAGTATTCGGTAAATCCTCATAATCATAATACCTCATAAATGAATTCATTCCACTCTTGAGACCAATGTCTCTAGATTTACCAGAGCCAAAACATATTTTCTGCTGCTCCTCCTTTCTCACAATATAATTGAATCCTAGAAGAAATCACCAAACATGTTCATTTAAAAAATGGATTTTTTTTTTATATTTGAAAACAAAAAATTCTAAATTTTTCTTATGATGTCGATTTAATCCTTGCGTAAATGTTTGAAAATCTCGGAATCTAAGCGAGATGGAGAAATTCTTATAAGAACCTTTATTGTAGAGAAAAATAAGAGCTACAAAAAAGGTCATTACAAAAATTTTGATATCTCCCATAGATTCAGAGATATTCATCAAAAACTGACCCTAGGACAAAATAGACTTTTTACCAATTCACTACTAATTTTTGAAAATTGTAAAAATATGAGTGTATTGGTGTGAAACCCATTCACAATTGTACCCGGTAACTATGTATCGAATATTAACTTTAGTTTGAAAATGAATGCGCAAAGGCACACTACGCACATACCGTCGCGACATACCCACATAATGCAGTTTTGATACTATCACGAAAATTTAAAATTCCTAAAATTAATATATATTTTTTTTCAATAGCTTGTTAACGTTCTATTAGACTGAGGAAATCAGTAATATAGATTCAAGTTGTACGAATTTCGGTATTACTATGGCAACGAGTTACACAGTACTTTATGAAATCGCTGATTATTGACTGAAATGTTCACAAATACCCTTTTATGCGGATTCATTCGGAATGGAATGGGGAGTTTAACTGTAACCCAATTTCTTGATTTTTATGAGCACGCAATGGAAATAATAAATAATACTTACCTTCCATTTTTTTAAATAGAGATATTAATGATAATTGATTTTTAGTTCACATGACAGATTTTACGATTTTAACTTTGAGAGTCATTTATTTTTTATTTACTTCTTCTCATTAGCTAAAAAATAAATAATATTCAGAAGATATAAAATTGATATAAAAATTATGTTAAATTATGTTTTTTTTTTCACTGGATGTTAAAATTATACAGATATATTATTTATCCTATTAAAAATACAAAAAATTGTTAAAATTCTGCTACAGTAATTTAGGTTGACGTTTTAGGCTCGAAATATCGAGTATATTATGTGAATTATCTCCATTCTGTGGACTTTGTTTAGAGTTTATTAAATAATTTACACGTTGAGTATCTGGTAGAGCCTTTGGTGATTCCTGGATACGTGGATCGTAATTAATTTTAGGAACTGAAAAAAAAAATTAATCAATTTAGGAGATAATTGGGGCAAAATGGAGCATCTTTAAATTATCTTCTTACCCTCATGAACACATCCCCCAGGAGTATTCCCCTGAATATTACTCAGAACCATATTAGTGACCATATTGGGAAGTTGTTTGCTCCCCAAATACTTCATAGCCAAAGCCTTCATATGTAAACTGGTATCACTGGCAGAACACGAAGTCTGAAAAACATTAGCCTGATAATCCAATCTAGGATAGTACGATGCATCAATTGGAATAGGTGCCATTCTCCTATTATCCAGTAGAGATCTTCCTCCAGAATATCCAGAATTTTCAGCAAAAGTAAATCCAAAAACCTTCAATTGTTCCACCGACTGTTGTATACCATTCACCACCAATTTTGATTGATTGAGTGATGGATTATTACTCTCCTCTCTAATTTCTTCCTCTTGTGTATTATGTAAAATCTCATTGACTTGACACATGACATTATCATACAGTGTCCATCCAACTTTAGGTGTTTTTTTAATAACATCACATTGAGCATTTGATGGAGCATTTTGAGAATTTTGAGACAATTTTTGTTGATTTACTGATTCATTATCTTCATTTGTAGATTTTTTATGACCATTTGTCACTTCCAGATCATCACAAGGTTTATTAACTTGATTCTGTGGCACAATTGAGTTATTAATTACTGGCGATTCCATGCAATTGGGAGTATCTCCTTGAAAATTACCCTGCAATGATTTTTTTACTGATGAACACGTGTTAAAATTATTACTAGCTTGAATAGTAGACGATAAATGACTCTCTGAGTCCTCTATAATCTGCTCAAGTGGTCCATTATGTACTTTAGCAACAGAAACTGGAGTTCTAGGGGGTATATTTTTATTTCCAATTGAATGAGGACTTTTATCATGATGATCAGTGGTAGATGGGACATTATCAATATTGTAGACAACTGAATCTTGAACAGTTAATTCAAAACTTGTCATAACACCTATAGATACTTTTTTCTCCTTTATCAGCTGTTTGCACATTTCGTCTCTCTGTTTATCCTCAAATTCCTGAATTTTTCTCGGTGAATTTTGGTACTGAAAACGTGGATTTTGGACAGTTGGATCCAGGGTATTTGTGGAGACGTTGTGATGGGGAAGTCTCTGATAATCGTTTAATTCTCTGGATCTTTCGTTTCTCATTGTGAGGAGAGTCTCCACTTGGCCCTGGAGCATTTGTATCTGAGCATTTTGACTCTGTACTAATGACAATAATTTATTTATTATCTCAGTATTTTCGTTTTGATGAGAATGACAATCACAGGTTGTTTTTACTTGATTTATCCTCTCTTCGGGATTTAATGATAATTGATTTTTTTGTTTCAAGACGAGATCTGAGGGAGTGATTTTCTGGGCTTGAGAGCCAACTGAGAGAGATCTTTGAAGTCTTCTTGAAGGTGTTTTAATGCTGTTTAATGGGTGGGTATTCACTTCTGCTGAGGAAGGTCCTGATGTGAGTTTCTGGTAGAATTTTAAACGAGAATCTTTTGTAAACTCCTGATTCTGGGGTTTTTCAATTGTCACAAGAGCAATATTCTGTCTTCTGGGACTCTCTGCTGATGAATTACTTGGTGAAAGTTTTTGGATAATTCCAGAATCTGTCATTTTGTTGGAAATTGATTTGTGGGGCACTTGTTGCTTCCATTGAGCATAAGTAGCTGACACTGTAGGAGTTTTGGGATGATATTTTGGGGAATTCTTTTGATGAGGAGTGTCAAAGGCTAGAGACACTTCTGGCACTGTTGGAACGGTGTCAGTCTGAAATTTTTATTTATTTTTCATTAATAATTGTTTATTAAATTTGAATAATAAGAGGTTAGGTGTTTACCAATGCTGGAGTTGGATGTCTAGGTACTCTGGGCTCTATTTCACTATTAAAAAGGGAATTTCTGGTAGCCATTATGATACTTTATCTATGGGTAGTTAAAAAATTTAAAGAATTAATTTTTTTTATTAATAAAATTCAATGTAAAACGTTATTTTATCAAATACTGCGCCCCACACTTGTCACTGAATCCGGGGATGTATCATGCATGGTATGCGCATGCGCATATTACCGCTCTTGGAGGCTTTTGGGGTTATATGATTAATTGTTAGTTCCTCCTGGAAAAATTGTAATTATAATTGAAAATGAACTAGTCGATGTGTTTTGGTTAAATTTTACGAATATTTTTGGTCAATGTGATAGACACATGCTTGACTGTGTTTGTATTTATTATATTGTTGTTACGGCTGGACCCGAATCGTGATCATGAAGCATATTTTGAGTGGAAACTTTGGGTAAGTTTTTTTCAATCAATTATTTGATTATATACACACTTTCAGAATTAAATAAAATATTATTAATTTCATTTATATGTTTATATTTTGGAGCAATTTCTGAGCATTTCGGAGTGAATGATAGGTTATCCCTCATATGTTCTCTTGAAAAGTAGAAATTATTACGAAAGAATCCTAATTATTTATTTAAATATTAGATCAATAATAAAATCCAAAAATTTCACTTGATTTGATAATTATTTAGCATTGAAATTGTCCTTTATTATGCCTGTTTTAGGATTTATTTCAGGGTAAATTATAGGTTATATTCTACTAAATTAATATGAAATTCAATAAATTCTTTTTAACATAAAAATAATAATTAAAATTTAATTTTTTCCATTTTTTATAATCAATTAAAATTGTAAAATTTATTGATTTCATTTAGACACAGCATTCTGCTGATATCCAAGACCTCTCGTCATCCAATATCAGTGATTAATACAAGAAACTTGATGACTGGAAAATTGAGTAGATTTTACAGACCTATACTGTGCACACCACACTCACGATATTTTATTAATCCCAATCGTGGATATGCGATGATCGTGGGACGAGTGTTGAGGGGAGTTTTGAAAATTCGGTATTTATTGCTGGGTGGTGCTGTTGGAGGTGGTGTTACTCTTCAAAAGAAGTATGAACATTGGAAAGAGGGTTTACCGGGGATTGAGTGGATAAACAATGTTATGCCCACTGACCAGCAGTGGCAGGATTTCAGGAGTTCGTTGATGGATTTCAAGAATATTTTATCTGATAAAATTGAGATTGGTGAGAATAGAACAAATTAGTAAAAAAATAAATTTTTATATTTTTGTTAATTGTCTATTTATCTCGAATATTATTGATTTTAGAGAAAAATGTCAAAAGAACTTTTTTGTAGATGAGGAAATTTGGAATAAAAAATGTCTCTTGATATTTTTCTTTAAAATCACTTTTTTACGAGATAATTTGATATTTAATAAAACGTGAAAAATAGTTTCTGTTACGTTTTACCATCAATTAATTCTCATTCATAATTATGAATTTAAATTGTCTAGATCCTCGTATTAAGGAATATGGTGAGGCCAAATATCGAGAATACAAGTACTGGTTCAATGAGAGATTAGAGGGTGCAATTAAGGCAGCAGAGAGTCAAAGATTGGGGGAGCAAAATGGGGATTTGGTCAACAGTGAGTTTTCACTCGTGTGATTAAAAAAAACTCCTCTACATAATTATTTAGCACCTGTTCCCATTCTGCTTCATCCCAGCACTGTTATCCTACTCCTTACTTGTCTCCTCTCTTGTCGAGATAATTATAATCCTGCATTTTTATTTATAAATTCAACATTTGCATGAATGAATTTCCCAGAACGAGAGGAAATGAAAATCTTTCGAAATTCTTCCATAATTATATTATTTGGTCTGTTCTATTCAGGTTTATTCGATGCACTCACAGCCATAGCAAACCAAGTCTATTCAGGTGTGTAATAAAAAAAAAAAAAAAGAGAAAAATTGTTATTACACGGAGAGAAAAGAATTCAAAGTTGTAAAACGTTGAATAACGAAAAAAATCAATTTATACATTTTAAATATGAAATTATCTGAATAGTGAGTTATTTTAGAGAAAAATGTCAAGATACATTTTTTGTTGAAAATTTTTTAAGCTACAATAAAGGTTTCTTAACATTTTCTCCTAAAATCAATTGTTTCCTAGATAAATGCAGAATTTTAAAATGTTAAATTTGAATTTTTACGTTTTACCACTTTAGACGTGTTTTCGTCTCAATTTCAATAATTTGAATTAATTTATTGACTGAAATGATCAGAATTAATACTTTTCACTCAGTCTGACCATTCAGCATTCCCAAATATGTTTAATTAATTTGATTTATTGAGTTTATTAATTATCAAACATTATTTAAATACTGAATGGGATAGACCTATAACTCGATTGGAATGTTTTTTAATTTGCTATTCACCTTCCCACATGCAATTTATGCTTTTGTCACAAGTCCTAAATAACATCATTCATGGAATTGTTTATTTTTGATATTTAGATACATTCCAATCTTGATAAAAATGAATTAACAATTTATTATTCATAAATATACACAATTATTTATCAAAATTTTCTAGATACGAAGAAGGAGTTGACGAAGAGTTCAGTGGCATATGCAAAGTCTCTTGATAATTACGAGGATGAGCGTAAAAAATCACGTAAATACCTCAATTAAATTATTAAATTATTTTTTAAAAATGAAAAAAATGATAATTTACAAAGATAATTTCATTTTAGACTCATCACAACAGAGAATGGATGCAATGCATGATGAAATAATGCAGATGCAATTGAAATATCAAAAAGAACTCGAGAGACTTGAACGTGAGAATAAAGAATTGAGAAAGCAAATATTGTTGAAAGGAAATCAGAAGATTAATAATCGAAAAATTAAGGTACGATAATTCATCATTTTAATGGCTAATATTGAGGTACATTTCACTTTTTTTTTTTTTTTCTTCAGAAATCTCTCATAGACATGTACAGTGATGTTCTCGATGAATTGAATGATTACGACAGTGCATATTCAACAGCTGATCATCTACCGAGAGTTGTCGTAGTGGGTGATCAGAGTTCTGGAAAGACTTCTGTACTTGAAATGATCGCTCAAGCTAGGATATTCCCAAGGTAAACCAAGAAAACTATTAATTTATCATCATTTAGTATTTTTAATCGTAAAACAATAGAATTGTTCTTAATTAGACTTTACATTTTGCTAAATATCTCGAGATTGAAAGGAGATATGAATTTTTTTGTAATAACTTTTTTTGTAGCTTGAAAAATTACCAACAAAAAATGTCTCTTGACATTTTACTCTAAAATTACTCATTAGCGAGATAAATCAATATTTGTATGAATAAAGAGAAAAATGATTAAAGGGGTGGAGGTGAAATGATGACACGAGCTCCAGTAAAAGTGACTCTCAGTGAGGGTCCATACCACATTGCCCAATTCAAAGACAGTTCTCGAGAGTTTGACCTCACGAAGGAATCAGAATTATCTGAATTACGACGAGAAGTAGAATTGCGAATGAAGAATAGTGTGAAGAATGGAAAAACAGTCAGTCAAGACGTGATATCAATGACTGTTAAAGGCCCTGGACTCCAGCGTATGGTGCTCGTTGATCTACCTGGAATAATCAGTACTGTTACCGTCGATATGGCTGAGGACACCAGAGACGCTATTCGTCAGATGACCCAGCAGTACATGAGCAATCCAAATGCCATTATTTTGTGCATTCAAGATGGTTCTGTTGATGCTGAGAGAAGTAATGTCACTGATCTTGTTGCACAAATGGATCCTACTGGAAAACGTACTATTTTTGTACTCACAAAGGTGACAATAATGTAGTTATATATTATGAATTCATCAGATTTAATATCCAACTAATAAATCCCGCATTTCAGGTCGACATGGCAGAAGAGAATTTGACAAATCCCGACCGAGTACGTAAAATTCTCTCTGGCAAACTCTTCCCCATGAAAGCCCTCGGCTACTTTGCAGTAGTAACAGGCCGTGGTCGTGCAGACGACAGTATCCAGACTATAAAAGACTACGAAGAAAAATTCTTCAGGAACTCAAAACTCTTCAAAGATGGTGTCGTAATGTCCGGCCAAGTGACAACTCGAAATCTCAGTCTCGCTGTCTCTGAGTGCTTCTGGAAAATGGTTCGAGAAACAGTTGAGCAGCAGGCAGACGCTTTCAAAGCCACAAGATTCAATTTGGAGACCGAATGGAAGAATAATTTTCCAAGACTACGAGAACTAGATCGTGATGAACTCTTTGAGAAAGCCAGAGGTGAAATTCTCGATGAAATAGTTAATTTATCACAACTATCCCCTAGACACTGGGAGGAAGTTCTAATGACCCGAATATGGGACAAAGTGTCTATGCACGTTTTCGAGAATATCTATCTACCAGCTGCTCAAACTGGTGACACTGGAACATTTAATACAGCTGTTGATATCAAATTGAAACAATGGGCTGAACAACAATTGCCAGCTAAGAGTGTTGAGAGTGGTTGGGAATGTTTGAAACAGGAATTTGAGAATTTTATGAATCGTGCTAAACAGAGCTCTGATCATGATGATATTTTTGATAATCTCAAAAATGCTGTTGTTAATGAAGCTATTCAGAGGCATTATTGGGAGGAGAAAGCATCACAGATGCTCAGGGTTATTCAATTGAATGCATTGGAGGATAGAAATGTTAATGATAAGAGGGATTGGGACGAGGCTGTCAGATTTTTGGAGTATTCTGTTAAGGATAAACTTCAGAGCACTGAGAAGATACTTTGTGAGATGCTGGGACCTGGGAGAAGGGAGAGGATTTTATATTGGAAGAGCCAGACTGAGGATCAGGTGAAGAGATCAGCTGTTAAAAATGAACTTGATAAGATTCTTTATGCTGATAAGAGGCATGCACCTATTTTAACTCAGGATGAGTTGACAACTGTCAGGAAAAATCTTCAGAGAAATGGTTATGATGTTGATAGTGAGTTTATCAGGTCAACTTGGCATCCTGTTTACAGGAGATTCTTCCTTCAGCAGAGTTTGACGAGAGCCTATGATTGCAAGAAAGCATTCTACATGTATCATAATGGTCATGAGAATGAGACTGAGTGTAGTGATGTTGTGCTGTTCTGGCGAATCCAGCAGATGCTCAAGGTCACTTCTAAGGCTTTGAGACAGCAGATTATGAATAGGGAGGCCAGGAGGCTCGATAAGGAGATCAAGGAGGTACTTGAGGATTATAGTCAGGATAGTGAGGTCAAGAGGAAATTGTTGACTGGGAGGAGAGTCGAACTTGCTGAAGAATTGAGTGAGTTTTACTTTTTTCAATTATTATCGATTTATCTTGGTAATTAATGGCTTCAGGAGAAAATGTTAAAAGACCTTTTCTGTTACAAATTATCAATTATTTCATCTTTTTCTTTATTTTCAGAACGTGTGAGACAAATTCAAGAAAAACTGGAGGAGTTTATTCAAGCTTTAAACAAAGAGAAGTGAATAAAATATAGAAAAACAATCGAGGGCTTTTATTACTGTAAAAATGCCAATGTACAGTGATCCTGATGATCGATGGCTTAAATACGAATTTATTCAAACAATATAATTCCTTTTCCTTACTGATTTTAAGGAGATAGTGGCACATTCGTTAGGAATAAATTTGTTGGAACACAGTGAAAAATTGTTTTTATCCATTATTTAAAAAAAAAAAAAAATAGCTTTTGTATATTGGCGCTAAAATCTAATTTTCATGTCGATAATCTAGGTATCTAATGTCACTTCCACCCCCACCTCATGTATCCAAAATTAGTAAATAAAGATGGTGGAAACGGCTGTGTCGTGTGCCGTATCGTTTCTCACAAAATGAAGTGGAAACAAATGAAAAAAATTATAAATTGTTTATTAATTGGGCTACTAGAGCCCTTCGTTGTTTAATAACCTCAAAATTATTGATAATCCTTGTGTAAAACACTTGTGAAATAGTACGTGAGACGTCGTTAGAGAGCCGACAGGGAGATAAAAAAAATTTTTTTACGGATTAAACGTGTGAAGACTGAAGGAGAGAGAAAACTAGAGAATTTCGGGAGGATAATTTTGCTGGAGAGTTCACGGTAAGGGTAATAATTTTTTTTTTTTTTCTATATTTAGGTGAGCTCGATGTGTTGATTCTCATTCAGTTGTCGATGGGGAAAAATTGAGGGTTTTGTAGAAATTTTTAGGGGATAATTATTTGGCATTTCTTGGAGATGTTGAGGGGAATTTTATAATGTGTGGGTGGTTTCTACGAGTCAACGAAGAAAGTGTCTCTGTTGTGAGATCATCGAGGCACTCCTGCTACTGTCCTCCTTTCACCAATTTTCTTTTTTCTTATGACAATTTAATTGTGGTTTTTTGGTAGTTTGGTTTTTGCTGAATGGAGTTGTCTGATTGTCCTGGGGATTATCTACTGGGATATACGGTGTAAGGGCCCAAAACTAAATATCAGTTGGCTATTTCGGGACTCGAGGAACCTACATACCGATCTTGCTGAGAGATACTCAACTTGCATTACATGTTTAGAAATTTTGAGGTGGTGATAGTATTGACAGGACATGTTTTAGAAATTTTCGTCTTTAAAAATATTTGATTATCTTGAGAATTAAGGATTTTAGGTGAAAATGTCAAGTGACATGTTTTTTTTTGAAATTTTATTGGCTACAAAAAAGGTCTCTTGACATTTTGCCATAAAACCTCTTATTTCCGAGATAAATGAATAATTAACAAAAGTCATATTTGAGTTATCAACAAAATTTACAGAATTCAATTTTTATGATCTTGTTAAATATTGAATTATCTTGATAATGCGTAATTTTAGGGTAAAATGTCAAAAGGCATTTTTTGTTGGAAATTTTGTCAGCTACAATAAAGGTCTCTTGACATTTTCTCCTCAAATCACTCGTTTTCAATAAAAATGCAGAAACAAAAATCTCCAATTTCGTTTCGTTCGCACTATGGCCTATGAACAAGTGTATGAGGAGCCCTGTCATTACCAAATGAATCTTGATCCCTCAGAGCATGTAAGACAGTCGTTTATTACATAAATATTCCATCCGGAAGAAACAAAAATAGAAGAAAAATTCAGTTTTTGAATTCGATAGTTTTCAAAGTTTTTTATTGAAAATTTCCGTTGTTTTTTTATTTTGTAGAGAAGCTTTCCGAATGAGGTCAGTGTATTTTAAAGGATTCGAAAGGGACAGAGGAGTCAGTGATCCACTGGCGTTCAACCGGAACGATTGACCAATAAATCTATTAGTCATTCTCAGTCATTCCATATTTAGTCTCTCCAGTGATGTTATTAAACATTACACGTATAAGGTAAAAAATATCGTATAAACTTGATTCGAAAATTGAAGTCATTTGAATTGCAACAAGATTTAAAAAAAAATCTGAGATAAAAATTTTTAGTTGACAAAAAAAAAAATAATTTAAATCTATAAAATTGAATAAAAAAATTGAATTTCCTGATGCATGAGGAATTCGTAAAAAATAACCATCCAGAATTCCTCAGTACATAATAATAATTGTGTGAATCACCTCGAGATGTACCTGACCGACTGTTGTGTGACGTTAAATACGGTATGACGTCATTGAGAAGCCAGAATGTTTCTACTGCCCTCGTCATGCATTTCGCGAGATGCTAACTGTTACCCTCGTTGTTCCTGTTTACCTCTGGGTATTCCATGTGACTTTGAAATTAATTGTGATTAATTATCAGAGAAATGGGAACAGGTGGGTCTCATCAGAATGACTCGAATAATTTTTTAATTAGCAAAATGTTACAAATTTTTTTTCTTCATTAGAAAAATTTTGATTAAAAAAAAAATGTAATCATGAAAATTGATATTTAATTACTTGATTCATGTCATCAAGGCAATTTTTAATAATTAAATGATATTCATTTTACCTCAAAAATACAGAATTCCTAGGACATGGCGTGTTTAACATCAATTGCAGTATGCAATTTAACAAGGTCACGACCTCGAAGCCAAAGCTTTTGAAAGTTTAATACAATAATTATTTCTCCCTTTTTCTCGTCATTTTAAGCGGCTGACCCCAGTGAAATGAGAGTCACTAGAACGTCACCCCCCCGGTTTAATGCCCACGCGACGGCACTAACCTGACGCTAAAAATAATTGAACGAAATAATCAAGCATCGAGAACAGAAGCCGGTATAATTCATCTTATTCGTGTACATGTGAGACTAATTATTGTTATCAATTAACAAATCATCATTGACCTATTTTTACGTTTTTTATTATTCATTGAATTATGTTTTTCTAATCGAAATTTACTAATTTTTTTTAAGTGAAAAACACAATTTTGTTGAATTTTCTTTTTTGCAGATTATGAGTATAAAATTGATAATTTAATTTTCTAGTAAAATGTCCTATTCTTCTTCAACAATCGATGATTTATGAATTTCACGAGCTGGAGGAGAGAATGAAGAACGTGTGAGGTTCATTCATCACTTCCAACGCGTCATTCATTCCCTCTAATCGATTAATTTTATAGAAATCATCTTTGGTGATGATTCTATCGTTTGATTGATGTCTGGAGTCGATGGGGAATACGTGAAGATGAAAATTATTCCAGGAATTCCTATAATTAGTCTTCGAGTTGGAATGATTCACGTGATTTTCCTGAAAAAAAATGCTTACATTATGCGGGTGCTGAACATGTGGATAGAAACATACGTTTAAATTTTCCCATAAATTTGAAGCTAATCTTAAAAAACAATAGCAATTATTTTTACAAAAAATTAATAATCAAATTTTTTATTTATTTATTTATTTCGTTTTAAAAATGAATTTAAATACAATTTTTTTTTTTTGAATTAAAATTGTATATCAAGTCGTAATACAGCAGTGAGAATTGAAAAATATTAATTTTATCTCTTCACATAATTTTCATTACCTCACAAACATTGTTAGAGTAAATCTACGAAGGCCTTGAATAAGTGACATTAAATTCTGGCGTGACTCCACTAAAATCTTGAACGAAAAACGCATCTCCGTTGATTTACCAGATTTCTTAATGTGTTAGTATTTATATTGCGAATTTTCGGAACAAGTACTGCCCGACACATGTGTGTTTTAAACTTTTCAGTGGCTTTTTTTTTTTTTATTCTTCGTTGGGCAAGTGAGTAAAAGCCAAGAAGAAACGACAGGGCGACACACGGCGTCTTCTGTGCACCGAAAATAAACCTTCCACTACATTCTCGTTCTGTCTTTTCATCTAGGTCCCGATCAGATCGGCGAGACGCTTGGCTCGTTGGTTTTTACGAATGAAAAAAAAAAAAAAAAAAATAGAAGAAGATAATGGAAAGAATTGAACGGATTTTTGAAATTTTTTTTCGGTTCTTCCGCTTCCGGAATTTTCAAAATTTCTTTTATTTCTGAATTGTGTGATATGTCTGATAAATTGTGGCTCATGAAATAAAAATGATAGGCGAATTTGACAGTTATAGATTTTTAATTAATTAGAATTCTTCTGAAGAATGATTTTTTTTTTTAAATTTACAGAAATACTAGAAAACTGTCAAAATGGTGGTCGGAGAGGCGAGTATTCACAATATTATGGGTGGAATGGAGAGTACGGGGGGTGTGCGACTTCACAATCATAAAAGAAAGTTGAAGCAAAGGTAAATACTCGTTTATTATTAAGAAAAAAAGTAAATTCCTTGAGGCAAACCAAATTTATGTATAAAAAGCAATTTCTCACTCAAGTAAATTGCATATATCTCGTAAACGTATGATTCTAGAGAAAAACGTCAAAAGATCTTGTTTGTAGCTGATTAAATTTCCAACAAAAAATGTCTCTTGACATTTTCTCCTAAACCCACTAGTTCTCAAAATAATCAAGAAATTAAATATTGAAAAATTGTGAAAACTGGATTTAACTACTGAAATTCTTAATTTTTCAAATAATGAATAAATAAAAAATCTTCTTCCAGATTTGATATAATAAAAAAATTGGGTCAAGGTACCTACGGAAAAGTCCAACTGGGTATAAACAAAGAGACCGGTCAAGAAGTAGCAATAAAAACAATAAAAAAATGTAAAATAGAAACAGAGGCTGATTTAATACGAATACGTCGTGAAATTCAAATAATGTCCAGTGTCCAGCATCCCAACATAATTCACATATACGAGGTGTTTGAGAACCGTGAAAAAATGGTACTTGTGATGGAGTACGCAGCAGGTGGAGAACTCTACGACTATCTCAGTGAGAGAAAAGTTTTAGCTGAAGAAGAAGCTCGTCGAATATTTCGACAGATATCAATAGCAGTATACTACTGTCACAAGCACAAAATCTGCCACAGAGATTTAAAACTGGAGAATATTCTGCTGGATCAATCTGGAAACGCCAAAATAGCTGATTTTGGTCTATCAAATGTCTTTGACGATCACAGATTACTCAATACATTCTGTGGAAGTCCTCTGTACGCAAGTCCAGAGATTGTTAAGGGTACACCTTATCATGGACCGGAAGTTGACTGCTGGAGTCTTGGTGTTCTTCTATACACATTGGTATACGGTGCAATGCCCTTTGATGGCTCAAACTTCAAAAGATTGACGAGACAAATATCAGCGTCAGACTATTTTGAGCCAAAAATACCATCTCCAGCTTCAGCCTTGATCAAAGAAATGCTGACTAAATGTCCATCGAGGAGAGCTGATATCGAGAGGATATGCTGTCATTGGTGGGTTAATGAGGGTTACGAACAGAATTGTCTTGATATTGCTGAAGATTTAGCTGCTCAGACACCAGTTAGACTTGATTTGCTGCTGTCTCTGGTGCCTCAATCAGCAAGTGCTGATAAATTGGTTGTGGGAGGTGATCCTAGACCTGAACCAACTGTTTCTAGTCTCTCATCAGATGCTCTGGTGACTAGATGTCACTCGGTTGGAAGTCTGATGGAACTGGATAGATCAGCTGATGACAAACTGAGGGATATTGTAGAGGGAATGGAGGAGGAGAGGTGTTCTGCTGGTGGTGGGGATATTAAACGTAAATTGGAGCTGACACCTTCGATGGAGGAAACTGTCTCTGCTGGTACCAAGAAGAAGGAGAGGTCCCGGAGGAGAGAGAAGGATGGAGAGGAGAGGGAAACAAGGGCTTACAGATCATCTTCCCGTCATCATTCAGCTCCTATTGGGGCTGCTATCACTGAGGAACCTATGGAGGTAGATCTGAGGGATCCAGAGTCTGCTGATGCTATCTTGGAGATGCTGAAGGAGGTGCAGTCACAGAGTGATAAAGAGAGAAGTAAAACTCCAGTTGCTGGGGTTATTGAGTGTGTTGGGGATGATAAAGCTGTTGGAAATGTTTTAGAGGAGATTTTGTTGGGAGAGAAGAAATTAGCTGGAGATGAAGATAAAGGAAATGAGGGGATTAATAGAGTTACTGGTACTGCTGATATTAAAGATGAAAGTGCTGGAGGGAAAAGTAATAATTTAGAGAGTAAATCACAGAATGAAGAAAAGTCCTTGAAGAAAAAATCAATTCCAGTGGATTCTGAAGATATTCCAGCTGTTGGTCCAGTGAAATCTACAGAGAGGAGGAAATCAAAGATCTTTGAGACTGCTGAGAAGTTTAATCAGTTGGCAAGTAGTGCGTCCATGGAACCGGACAAGGCAAAGAAGATTTTCATACCTGGAGTCAATGTTGGGGGTGCCAAGAAAGCCTTTGAGAGAAAAGCTAGTTTGTCTTCAATAAATCCTCCTGCTGCTGTCAAAGGGAATACATCCAAAGTGATTATTGATGTTCCAGTTGATAAAAGAGGGGATAAAGGGGAGGAGAAGAGTGTGATTAGTGAAGGGGGAGGCAAAGGAGAGGGCAAAAGTGAGGAGGAACGGAAACGAGAGGAGGAGAAGAAACGAGCTGTTGATATCATTGCTGGTGAGAATTTAATTTTTATATTTCTTCATTTATCTCGATAATGAGGGGTTCTGGGAGAAAATGTCAAGAGATATTTTTTGTTGGTGAAAAAATTTTCGACAAAAAATGTCTCTTGACATTATTTTGTGAAACCACTGGTTATCGAGATAATTCAATATTTAACTAAAAAGAAAATAAAAGAAAAACTTTCAAATAATTCAACTCTTCATTTCAGGTGCTCTAGGCAAGCCCCCGATAAAAAAGAGCTCAAATGGTTCCCCTCCACTCACCCCACAGACTTCAGACCCCAAAAAATTGGGTTTAAAAATCCAAGTGGGTCCAAATGATGTCAGAAATGCAACAGTTTTAGTTACAACTCCAATTGACACAAAATACCCAGATTTTGAAATCCCTGTCAAACCTGTACCCATTGACCATCCCCTCCCCTCCCCAGAATCAAAAAGCCTGGAAATATCTCCACCAGAAGAGCCCACAATGTCCAGTAAAATGGAGATAACCCTGAAGAGTGCAACCCTTCCACGACCACGAAAAACCAGCAAAGCTGAGATAATTTTATCAGGTTTCAAGCCCCCATTCAAGTCTGAAGTTGAGGCTAAAATTGATGCTTTTCATCCACAAAAACTTCGTACCCAAAGATCAGAAGTTGCATTTCCAGTTGCTGGAGTTGTACCACAGGCCCACAGATCAGCAAGTCTTGAGCCAGAAAATGGTGGTAAATCCATTAAAGAGAGAATTATTCCAATTCAAGTGGAACCAGAACACCAGAGTCCTCCACCCCATGCCAAGCCTCCAATGCCACAGAGATCAATGTCCCAGAGATCAGGATCTCTATCAAGACAATCAACAGCTGATTCTGATACTGATAGTGCTCTTGGATCTACTGGTGGTCCTGAACCCATCAGAAAGAGTCCTAGAGAGTATATTATTCCTATTGCTGTTGAAGGGGGTGGATATGTCACACCGAGATCAGGAAGTTTGGAACCTGATAGTAAAAATAGCACTCCTACTAGTGTTAATCCATCAAGATCCAAGTTTGGAAGACCTAGGAGAATGGGATCATTACTTTCTGATGCTAGTGAGGATGAATCACCTTTCTCAACTCTTCATAGAGACAGTGATGATCTTCTCCAGAGGCATATGCACCGTCTGAGGAGTTCTAGACCCTCGAAACAACCCTCGGAACACGCAGACAGTCTCTCATCAGGGGAAGACGATGATGATGATGGTTTTGAGCTGCTGACAGCTGAGAATTTATTCTCAACTCTTTTATCAAGAGTCAGAAGCTTGACTCAGCGTCTCAATGTCGATGATCACAGGGGCACAGGCTTCCCCAGGAGCAGATTGCTGGAGAGGCTGGGATCCAACTCTTCTCAAGGATTTTGGGGACTTCATGAACCCCTTTCGAGGTAAATAATAATTTTTTTTAGGTGTGAAAAATTGTGAAATTAACATGTAGAATTTCTTGTGGGTGTTTAAAACTTGATTCATCAATGAATATTAACATTTTTCACACTTCCTGGAAGCTACGAGAGCTACAGTGAAACGAAGATAATTACAACGTGAGTCAATCATCGAAGAAATTGAATAAAAAAAATTATGAGAAAATAATTAGAGGCATTATATTTTAACGACTACTAGTGTTACTTAAATTTTTTTCATCTTTATTCGTGTCTCCATGTCTTACGGTAATTCAAAGGATCTATTAATGTATCCAATAGTGTGAAGCATCAGTGCACTGGTATTTAAATTATTAAAATCACTGTTTTTATCACTTTTGAGCACGTGAAAGTATTAAATCAGTTGGAGTGTATAAATAAAATGGTACTCGATCAATTGAGTACCAGGTACACAGCACATATTCTGGTGGAATAAAATGATCTTATTTGAGCACGTTTATCAATCAATTGCACTTTTTTAAATCAATTTTTAGACATTTTTAGTCGAGTAGAATATTTTCGTTATTTATTTAATCAATTTGGAATTATGTTTTTGGTGAATATCTTGAAATTTGAGAGAGATGGAGTAATTTTCATAATGACCTTTTTTGTAGAGCAGAATGAAAACTATAAAAAAGGTCTTTTCATAAATTTCGCTATCTCCGCTAGATCTCGAGATATTGCTCTAGAAGTTGATTGACTTGAAGATTAAATTGGTGCATAAGATAAATAAATTGATTATTATTCACTAGAGATTGATTGATTTCTGGGAAATTATTGTGTAGGCGGATGACAGAAACACCATTCAGAAGTTCCATCAGTCGTGATACAGATAGATTCGTCAGAAAAGATTCAGCAGTGTCGTCAAATCCAGGGACTCCCAACAGTTTAGGGAGAAGTACACCGTCTCGTGAGAGTATGTTCGATACTGGATCCAACACACTACCCAGAGGTAAGAGCGTGCGACACGTTAATCTATCTACAATTTACCGTGGAACTGATTTTTGAATGATAAATTTTCAATTGGCAACATAATTTTTTTTTAATTTTTTATTTATCTCCATAATAAGTGGATTTAGAAAAAAAGTCAAGAGACACTTTTTATTGAAAATTTTCTCAGCTACAAAAAAGGTCTCCTGACATTTTCCCCTAAAATCACTCATTATCGAGATAATTTGATATTTAACACGACGAAAAAAAAAAAATTTGTCTGTTACGTCTCAGCCATTGATAAAAAGTCGATCCACAGTAAAATATTGAAAAAAATCATACGATAAATACAATTAAAATCAGAAAGAGAGAGAGACACAAACATTATTTGATGTTGTATCGTGTTGTGGCACGCCTTCTCAGAAGCTTAAAAATCATTAGTTTTGCTTCTGCAATTTTTCTATGACTATAAGATTATTTTCCACCCTTTTTTTAAAAAAAAAGTGAAGCTTCTGTAGAGTCGTGGAACATAGAGATTAAATCAAACACTTCATCATCAATCTGATGAATATGACTGATAGATCGATGATGAAACGTTGAAAATATCATAATTTGTTTGCATCTCCTAGTACCTATAGCTGTTGTCGAGTCGTTGATAGACAAAGCACATTTTCTTTTCTGTTAATTTTTTTTTAGTGGTTTATTCACCTGTCATACATCTCTAAATTACCTTTCAACCCCAATAATTATTTTTGCACCATTTTTTTTTCCATATTTGGTATTTTCTCTTCATCTCACTAACAAGTAGTTGATTGTAAATGAGAAATGAGACGATTTTTAATGTAATTAAATTACGTTTTTTTGAGATATCTCAGAATCTAGAGGAGATGGCGCAATTTTCATTGAGATCTTTTTTGTAGATCTCATTTCACTCTACAAAAAAGGTCTCTACGAAAATTTCTATATCTCTGCTTGATTCGAAGATATTCATCATTTAATCTCTCATTTCTCATCATTTAAATTTTTTGTTGCACTTTTCGTCATGTCTACAGCATGAATGCATGTAAAATAGTAATTTATATAATTAAAATGAGATAAATATATACCTGCAAGTCCTGAAAATCCTGCAAGAGATTTTAAATTGAATAAATAGGAGATTAATAGCTTAATTATCATTTATCTGAAAACGTTAGATTTATATTTTGATGCTGCGTTGCTTATGTACAAATTTTTTTATTCACATAATATTTATTTAATTACCTTAATTCATTGTAACAGCGTTATAGCAAATTGCCCGGACGTAAATTACCTAGCATCTACAATAGTTATTAGAGCATGGATTTTTATTCACAAACATGTCCATATGCAAATATTTTCATAGACATTACTCAGTGTCCAATTGGGAAAGTAATCGTTATTATGCGATTTTTTTTCAAAGTCATATGAACCACCTTTCATTCATAAAACTAGTTATTTTTTTTATTCTGAGCCCCTTCGAGCTATTTAAAGTCTATCGTCGACTCTACAATCAGTTGAATAAATTTAATTAATTATTTTCGAATGAGGTATTAATTTCAATGATTGTATTTTCGGTAATAAATGATTTTAGAAGATATTTATTTCAATTAATTTGAATTTTTCAAATTTTAATCATCATTAGAAGTTTTATTTTCAATTTTTCCAGGATCTTTCTTTTTTAATTAATAGTTGATTATGTAATGGCACAATTTTTGATGGAATTTATAATCAATTCAAGTTAATAAAATGAATTATTAATCAATTCAATTATATTAATGAAATGATAGAATCGATGATATCAGTAGTAAAATCGAAAGTTAAATATATCGAATTATTTCGATAATTAGTGATTTAAAAAAAAATGTCAAAAGACCTTTTTTGTGGAAAATTAAATTATCTACAAAAAAGGTCTTTTGACATTTTCCTCTAAAATCTCTCATTACTGAAATAATTGGATATTTAATAAAGAATGACATGTCTGACTTATCAAGTTTCTATCACTTGGTAACTGACATCATTGATTAATTCAAATTTCAATGGTAATTAATTAATTGAGAAGACTATTGAATAAATTAATTATAAAGAGTATAAAAATAATAATAACTTGGAAAATACCGAAAATACATATCATCAATAAATTAACATTCGTTCAACTGACTCACGGTATTTTATTGACGGTTGTTGCAGCGACCGTGCGAGTGACTCTCCGTAGGCGGGTGGACGGTAATCCCCAGTAGAAAACAGACTAGATAGGAAAATACCAAGTTAGGTACCAATACAACTCACCTAATCTCGCAAGGATATCAGATCATGCAGTCATCAATATTTTCTCTCTCTCATATTCCTCCAACTCGAGAATTAAAAATTCATTGAACCTGACAAATTGGAATAATAATGCGAGATTAAAAAAGATTATTGTTATTGTATAGTTAAAAAATAAAATAAAAATGTTGAAGATTGTCACATGCAGGAAGTCTGAGGAATTCTCAATTGGATGTTATAATTTTATAATTTAATATATATGGGCTAGTAGGTATGATTGTTTAAAATTAAAGTATGATTTTTTTTCTTTAATTATCTCACTGATAAAAATTTATTAATTAAATGTCAAAAAAAAATTTTTTATAGATAAATATTTTAATTTTCTATGACAAAAAAAATAATGAAAAAATGGAAATAAATCATACTGTGAATGTTGAATGAATTGTTATCCTTTTGATTTTAATCGTTGAAACTAAAATTGTTGAATTATAATTTTTATATATGACGAAGCTAGTGAATTGTACTATAATCCTTCAAAAAAAAAAAAAAAATGAAATGCAGTTGCAATAAATGTATGATGAATTTATAATCAAGTAATTGTAGATAATGACTAACAAATATCAAGAATGGCTGAAATCTATTTGTTTCTGTTTGATATTTTGAAATAACATAAATTGTCTGTTTTTATTTTTTTGTGGAATGCTTTGCTTGTTTTTACCCCTGTAGAACCGTTTTGAGAGGGCCACAAAACACAATTAGCAATTTTATATCGACTAGTTTTTATTCCTCAAGATATTCACCTTTGATACACGAATAATTGAATGGTTCTGCAGTTGATTGTTGCGAATTAATTAAATAAAGTAATTAAAATTGTGCCAAACGGAGGAAATAGTAAAATGACAATTATTGCTGCTAAAATCAATACAAAAAGCTGTCAAAAGAGCTCAAGATCTATCTACTGAGAAATTAAAATAAATAAATTATTGTATTTAAACAATAAAGGAGTGTAAATATTAAATATTCAACTGTAAACCAATTCTTTTCTTTAATTAGTCTCACACTAACAAAAATCACCCACAGATAATGATTAATCACAACAAAACATGAATAAAACGACCAAAAAACTATTAAAAAATTTAAAAAACGCAGATAAATCTGCGAAGAATCTTTGTTCTTGTCCCCTATTTTCCAGATAAATGTGAAGAGATGGATCTGGACTTGAAGATGATTAAAGAAATCCAAGAGGACCAGGAGGATGATAAGAAATTCACCCCAAGTTTAGCTCGAAGATTGTCCCGTCAATTTATCGAGAAAACACGTCTGTCACTTCCAAGATCACCATCGATACCACGTGAGCGTTTGCTCAGGTCATCCACAGAGGAGCCCACAAGCCTAACCGACCCCTTAGAGCTCTCCCTACTACCAGAACCATCCTACAGAAGTAGATCGAGTGACAGAAGTCTCCGGAGAGCTGCAAGTCTCCTAGAATCCACTGAAAAATCAGAAAGAAGTAATCCAAGAACTTCCAGAAGAAGTGTCAGTTTATTCGAGGATAACGACGAGCTTCTGCCACCCCTTCCTCGTCAGGTGATGACACTGGGTAGGAAATACAGGGAGCAGACAAAATCACCGATCAATGGAAACAGAAGAGAGTCATTCCAGACTCAGAAGATTCAGGAGGAACCGATGGACCTCATGAGCGGTCCAAAGAAGCCAGAAAATCCTACAGATTTATCCGAAGAGAGTTCCACAATCAACATGCCAGACATCTCCAATTGTTCCAATAAATCAGGGGAAATATCTCCCACTGATTCAAATTCAAAGATCCAAGAAGACTCCTTCAATTCATTCAAAGCTCATGCCAAAGAATTTGAGAATAGATTGCTTGCAGCTGAGAATTTGATAAAAGAATCAAAGCTCAGGAATTTGGGTATTTCAAAATTTGATCCTAATTTGTCATCGAGTTATAGGGATACTGACAAGTGTGATAAGGAGATGCTGGGGTCTATGAGTGATTTAACAACTTCAGTTTTGTCGAAAAGAAAAAGTTGCATTCCCAGTTTGAGGCTGAGATCAGGATCATTGACTAGGGAAGTTTCTGCTGGGCGAGAGAGCAGGAGGGAGACAGTTGGGGATGATGGTGTTGGTTCAGTGATACCAGAGAGATCTCTTTTGAGCAAATTATTCAGGAGTTCCAGCAGTACGAGAGAGTCTGAGGGTAGCAAGTCACCAAAGGTGAGGAGGAAAATGTCTAGATTCTTGAGACCTGATTTCTTTGATACTCCCAGGGAGGAGAGTCAGTATGTCAAGGAGAAAGAGGCGCAGAGAGTTGCTGAGAATGAGAGGAGAAGGTCTAGGTTCTTGAGGAGGAAGATGGAGGCTGAGGGGAGCAATGGGGATGAGAAACAGGAGAAGGAGTTGAAGAATGAAGCAAATACTTTGACGAAAGAGAAGGTTTTTGGTAAAAACGAGGAGATTAAAGGGGATGGGGCACATTCTGAGAGGCAGAGTCCTAAAAATTCGTTTCTTCAGAGTCTTGAGAGAAAATTGGAGAGGTTGAGGTCGAATGATGATGGAAAATTGACGAATGGAAGTCCTGAGAAAGAAGTTGTTAAGGATTTAACTGGGGAAGGTGAATCCATTGATATTCTGAGGTCTCCAGAACCTCTGAGGAAAGTTTCTAGTGCTGAAGATCTTCCTCTGGAGGTTCAATGTCCTCCAGTTGCTCCAACAGCTAAATCTAAGGTATCTTCGGTACTTGGGCTGTTTAAGAATGACTCAAAGTCTTCTGTCAATGGTAGCAAAGGGCAGAATACTCTACTCAGTAAATTCAGGAAGAATACTTATAAAGGTTCGAGGTCAGACACTAGTGTCATCACTGGTGATACTTCCAGCAGTAAAATCCCCACGAAATCTAAACTTGATAGCAAGAGCAATTCTAAAGTTCTGAAGACAAATTTGGAGAGGAAAAAGTCGATTGATAAAATCGTTGAATCTAAAAAATCTCCACCGAAGGATAAGAGTAAAGAAATATCACCGATTAAAGATAAAATTAAGGAGAAAACGCCGTCTGAGAGATCGAGTGTTGAACGGAAATCATTGGTTGATAAATCGATGGTGAAATCTCCAAAGAAATTGAGCCCTGAGAAATCAATTGACTCGAAATCAGATAAATGTGAAAAGTCATTGACTGAATTGAAAAAATCTCAAACTTCTGATAAATTTGATAATAAAAATTATTCGACTGTTCGTTTATCTTCTCCAAAGAAAATATCTCCGGATAAAACATTGGATAATAAAAAGGCAGATTCAAAAATCTCTGAGGGAGATGGAAAAAATATTGTTAAGAAGAAAACAGTAAAGTCTTCAACAACTGCTTCATCGAAAAATGGATCGGTTTCTAAAATCGATAAATCTGAAGACGATAAAGTTAAAAAAGTAATTATTAAGAAGGAAATAATTGAGAGAGAGGGGGAGGATGGTACGAAGAAGAAGAGAATTGTTCGAGTTGTGAAGAAAGTTGTTAAAAAATCAGAGAGTTGTTCGGATAAAAATAAAGAAAAACCTCTAAAATCATTGTCCTTGAAGAAGATGGGATTGAGGAAAGAAAAAAGTCCTGATGATGCTTTAAAAAATAATGAAATGAAACCAGAGCCATCTTTGGAATCGAATTATGCAGGTAATTCTGGGAATCCCCGAGACAAAATTGGGGAAAAAAATTCACCAGAAAAATCAGAAGACATTACAAGTCGTTTATCAGGTGATTATCAAGAGGAAAATTCTCAGAAAATAGTCGAAGAGACTCAAATTAATTCATCCCCATCTATTTTACAACAAGATTTTCCTGTAATTGAGGTAAAATCACGAGTCAACAGAAGTAATTTGAAGTTGGACCTTTCAAAAGTACCCCAGCACAGTTTTAAGCCACCATCAGGTATTAAAAGAGATTCTCCACGGTCAGAACCTGCAGTCATGACTCAAGAAACATCTCACAATCCTCAAATACCAGAAAATCAATCAATCCCGTCATCTGATCTAATGAATGAACAAAGAAAAGTAACATCAGAAGTTTCTCCAGAGTTCCAGCGACTGAAGTCAGACCAAAAAAGAGATATCGTACCATCAGAAACGAAAACAAAAACTCCAACGAGTTCCTTGATACGACCAAAAATCCTAACAGAGCACTCAGAAGACATTTTATCTCCAACAGACGACGGTGAGAGTTTCGACTCCTGGTCAATCTGTTCCAATGACTTGAATCATCGTTCCTCAGACTTTCACTCGCCAACATCTCCAACATACTGTCCCCCAGGTCGTGATCACTCAGAATCGATAATCGATAGAATAAGAAGAAAAAGTTTCTACTCAAGATTCAACGAACGCAAGCGAAAGACTTCTTTAACATCTCCAAGTATTTCCAGTGTGAGTCCACTTCCAAGTTCTTCAACACTTCCCAGGAAATTTAGTTTCAACAGTGCAAAAGATAGTGATAGAATAAAATCATCATTATCTGGAAATTCAAGGAGGAGACATGCTGAAAGACCTGTGACCATGTACAATGATGATCATGGAAGATTCAGAAAGTCATCGATTGAGAGAGACAGGTACTCAGACGTTGGCTCTTATTCCGGGGATTTTGATCACTTGAGGAGGTACAGAATTTCACCAACACCTGACTTTACCCACCGCAAGTACCAGAGCTCTGATCTCAACTTTGATCATGATGTTGGGATGTACAAGAGTCCATTCAACTCTTCGACACTGAGTGATCCACTTTCGGATTACAGGAGTGTCTCGAGATCTTTACCAAGAAAATATGGAGGTGTTGAGCTGAAGACACCTGAGTATTATGAAGAATTGTTGGCTCCGAGTAGAATGGAGTACTTGACGAGGAGGACACCTGTACCTGGGGAATCCTCTTCGAAGAATGAAAATGGGTATACTAATGGGCATGTGGAGATTGGCGACAAGTGGAGGAGCTTTTCTGAGAAGGTTGGAGGAGGAGAGTCTACTGATGAGAGTGATAAGAGTCTTGGAGATGATAGGTGAGTTGAGGTTTTAACTATTTCAATTTTTCACATTTTGTTTTATGTCAGTATCTCGATAATGAGAGATTTTAGGGGAAAATGTCAAGAGATGTTTCTTGTAGGGAATTTTTTTATCTACAAAAAAGGTCTCTTGACATTTTTCTGTATAATCACTTGTTTCTGTGATAAACGCATTATTGTAAGAACTTGTTGATCAGATGAATTTTTATGTTTATTCAGGGGAAACAGTAAATCTACAATCGAAGTCAAAGAACTCTCAGCTGCATGTCCAGACGCTGAAGCCACTAATTCAATAATCGAGTGAAATTTGACGGAATAATTGTAGATAGATACATACATGTGCCAAAAATCATCGATTATCACTGACGAAATTAACAACGAAACTGACCAAAGAAATTATACTTAATGTAATTCAATCGTTAAAATATGAATTTTATACGTACTTATAGATAAAATTTTAAGAGAAATATGAAATCATAGGAAATTCATTGAGATTTTTTTTAGTTCAGGTTGAAGGCTTTTTTATACATAAGTAAGAATTTTTAAAAAACATTTTCAATGGTTTTAATGTTTTTGTGACGTAGGTGCATTTTTTTCATTAAAAAATTTTTGTTTTCTGTTTTGAGAAATTTCGTTTTAATTTAAAGTGTGTTTCTATCAATTTTATATGAAAAATTGGGATCTTATTAATTTTTAAGGCTTTTTTTTCATACCATCTAGTCGCATTTCGTACTTATCCACTGGCTCTGATGATTTATCGATTGATAAATCCGTTTATTGTGCAGCCAAGTGTCAATTTAACTCAAATTTAAAAATTTAGAGGCATCGATGAGCCTAAAATCATGATTTTTTTTTTTTTATAGTCAGTGCCTTCCTCCAAGTCATTGGGTACGTTAATCAGTCGATTACTTGATTAAATATATAGAAAGAGTCATAATATTGTTTAAAAATTGTGTACATGAAATTTTATTGTCGATAATGTGTTAATGATAAATTTAATGCTTCTTCAGATTTTCTTATACCGTGTCTTCGAATATTACACATGTGTTTTCTATTCATATACATATTTTACAATAAATCATGAGACTTTACAAACATTTTCTCTCTTGTTAACTCATTCTTCATTTTCGAAGGATAATCAATTCAATTGTGTTTTATTCTTTGTTCAGTTTTATTTTAAATTGTGCATTCAGTAGAATTTGCATTATTATCTGGAAATTTTAATAAAGATTCTCGTGGAAGAAAAAATTTCGCCTGTTCGGGTGAAGATTTTAGAGCGAATTGTATGAATTTCTGGAATTCCTGGAGAATATGATTTATTCTTGATTTCCATATATCGTCATTCGGGGAAATTATTGTCACTGATTTTTCCTCTATATTTTCAATTTCGTGGTTTGCTTTCTCCAGCAATTCTTGAAGTGAGGCAATAGTTTTCTATAATCACAAGAAAAATTTTCTGAATTAATGAATAATTTTTTTTTTTTACCTAAAAATTGTATGAATTTCCGCTTCAATACCTCAAAATTCTCACAAATTTCATGTTTTTCATTTTCACAGTGAAATCGTTCGCAGCGTATGATTTGCTCTGCATTATCTTCACACTCATTTTTCATTTTTGCTTTGAAAATCTCTAAATCTTCAATTTTTTTCTCTTGAAATTGCCTCAAAGTGTCTCTCATTTTGGCTCGTTCTTTTCTGCTCAAAAATCATTAAAAAATGTAATGAAAAAATCCCAAAATTATTATCATCCAACATGAATTAATTACCGAATGACATCATTGAAATTAGCAATCATATTATCTCTCTGTATGCAACATCGTCTCTCGTAATCTGCATTCAAATCAGTTACAATAAACTCCACTTCTTTCCTCATTCTCTTCATCATCTCGAGGGTAACATTCATTCGAGTTTGAACAACAGCTTTTTGCAAAATTTTGTTGTATCTATTTATGACATCATCCAGAGCTTTCTGTCAATATTTACATGCATGAAAAAAAAATTAAAAAGACAAAATAGAGAAAAAAATATATATTCACCTCTAATTTCTTATCATACTCCTTCGTTAAATTATCAATTTTCCAATTGCATTCATCCTCAATTTTTTTGACACGAATATTCGTCACATGTCTCTGTTCAGCTTCAATAAGTAAATGAATATCTTTGATTTCATCAAACAAAGATTTTCGTATTTTCTTCTCTAAATTAGCCTCATACACCCTCAAAGCTTTTTCACCCAATTCTGTAATAAAAATACAAGATGTAAAATAATTTGTAAATTTATTAAATCACATTAATTACCTAAAACTCCTCTGTGTGTAGTTGCCTGTGTTATTGAACTACTGATCGGTGGTTTCAGACAATTTTTATCAATCCCCTGATCACTGGGTGAATGCCACAAGTGATTATCTGGCCCTTGGAGGGGTGGTATTATCCCCACAAATGTCTTTATCGCTGGATTACTCAATTCAAAAAAAATCTCTGCCAATGTCGAGCCCAAGCGATTACGTATTTCTTTTTGTGAAGGAATTATAGTGGACATACTCGTGAAAATTTTATTATTCTCTTTTATTTCACGTTTTTTCTCATCTTCTGATTTTTCATTCATTCGTGAATTAATTATTCATTTAAAATCATGTAATAAATTTTTTTTTTTGTGTCCAATAAAATGAGTTTTGAATTTCCATCTCTCTCATGGAAATGCACTGTCGCTTCCATTGAGAATGATTATTATTGCAGAGGTCGTGACAGTCGCCTCAAGTTCAAAAAAAATGTTTGTCCGTTGGAGATGTTGTGGAGAGACAGACACACAAGCATCAGATTTTATAAATAAGTGCTCCATTCTGTTTTATTACCATTAATTCCCTCAAATGTTCATAAAACATGAATTAGATAATTAAAAATCAATTTTAAAACTCGAAAAAACCGTGATAATCGACAATTACAGTGAAATTTCCCTGAAATTTTTGTTTTTTGAACAAAAATGCTTGCTCTGAGTGAAAAATCTAAGATACTCGGTAATGTACCTCCAGAGCATCGTAGTGCTGTTGCAGAGAGTATGAATACCATGCAGAAGCACGTTGAAGCTTTTGAGGGCTGGTAAAAAACTCAAATTTATTAATCATTGATTATTTGATTAATTTCATCTATTCTATTATTTTTCTAGTTACAATTGGAGCTACGATGATTTCGAACTCGGTGCTCCTCTGGGTAGAGGTAAATTTGGAAGAGTATTTCTTGCCAGAGAGAAGAGGACTCATTACATGGTGGCATTGAAAACTCTGTACAAGAAGGAATTGATTCAAGGACGTGTTGAGAAACAGGCACTTCGTGAAATTGAAATACAGTCACACCTGAGACATCCACACATTCTCCAATTATTGACTTATTTTCATGATGAGAAAAAAATTTTCTTAGTCCTCGAATATGCTGCCAGGGGTGAATTGTATAAAGAATTGAAGAGACAGCCTGGAGAACGATTCAATCAGCATTTGTGAGTATTTATGAATTTATTCCATTTGAGGATAAAATAGTTTTTGTGAGATATCTCGTAATCCAGAGGGAATATTGAAATTGTATTTGTAGAGCTGAATGAGATGTACAAAAAAGGTGTCTATGACATTTCCAATTTCTCCATTTCCTTTAGATTCAAATATATTTAGGAAAAACTCGTGTGTTGAAGAGAATTTTATTGAATTTTTATACTTTTAACTAATTTTAGAGCTGCTAAATACACTTACCAAGTAGCTGATGCCCTTGACTATTGTCACAAGAACAATGTCATCCACAGAGATATTAAACCAGAGAATTTATTGTTAGATGCCAATGGAAATATCAAACTTGCCGATTTTGGATGGTCTGTGCATGCTCCATCGTCAAAGTAAGTTGTTATTTAAGTTAACTAAATTATAAATAATTGAATTAATTCATCCATCACTCAATAGACGAACAACTCTGTGTGGAACATTGGATTATCTTCCCCCAGAAATGGTACAGGGTCAGACATACAGTATTTACGTTGATCACTGGTGTTTGGGAATTTTGTGTTATGAATTTTTGGTAGGAAAGCCTCCATTTCTCAGTGAATCGCAACAAGAGACTTACACAAAAATTAAAACACTCAATATTCAATGGCCACATTATATACCTCCAGGTGCTAAAGATCTCATTTCAAAGGTAAGAAAACAATTAAATTCATTAATTAAAAATAATCAATTCAGATTAAAAATTAATTACACTTGTTACAGTTGATTAGAAAACAAAGTCACGAGAGAATTTCATTGGTAAACGTCAAGAAACACTTTTGGATCGTCGAGCACAAAGACAAAGTGCCCATTAATACAAATTAAAAAATTATTGATAATCAAAACTCTATAAATTACAAAAACTTTTTTTTTATTATTATGAGTTTTTTTTTCAAATTATGTACAAACAAAAATAATCATTATCAATTATAAATTTATCAAATGATCATATTTGATATTTCATTTTCATACTAAAGATGTTTTTGATACAAAAAAGTCTGATATTTTTTTCTGACCTTTTCCCACTGTTGAGTATTTTCCAGGTGATTTTGAATTTTTAAGGATTTTTTTATGACCATTTGAATTAGTATTAGGTACATCAGAATATGTTATTTCAACTTCAGGAGTATTTTCATTGGCTACGAATACATCCAAAGGTGATATTCGTTTTATTGATTTTTCTTTCTCTTCTTCTGTTATTTTAATTATTTCAATTTTATCCACCTTTTCAATTTTCACTTGTATCTCATCTTTTTCTTCCTTCTGATGCCCATTAACTGGTTTAATAGGTTCAACTTGAGGACAAGACTCTGGTGATTTATCATCAGAATCGTCATCTTCCAACATTTTTCTGATTCTCTCCTCATTCTCTTCATCTGATAATTTAACTTTCTGCAGAGTTATCAATCTATTCTTCACTCTCTCCTCTCCTGGCACTGATTTCTTTAAATATCCATTAACATTTGTATTATCATTTGTCTTAATAACTGGGAAATAATTAGTCAATGGTTTTATTTTACTTCTATTAAATAAAAAACGGTAAAAATCCGAGTGATCTGTTGTTGATTCGACTTCGTACTGTTTCAAAAGTGAAAATAGTCGAGCTAAAAAATTAATAAAAATCAATAAACACATGATTAAAAATTAATTGAGTATGTAGACAATGTAATAAAACTTACAAATGTCAATATTACGATCCAAAAGATGCCAATACATTTCCCCAACACTGTCTCTCAATTCAGCATCACCAAACGTAAAATAAACCATTGATCTACCAGCAATAGCAGCTGCCATCAATTGAATGAGTACCTTGAGCTTTGGATTACCTCTGAATGCTCCACATCCCCAATTACCAGTTGCTATTGCTGAGAGATTGTCTCTAGGTGTTTCAGGGGATGAGAATCCAACATAAGCCTGAAATATTATTTTTATTTTCATTATTTTAATTAATTATTTATTTTATAAATGAGAAATAATAATTAAAAAAAGAAAAAACACCTTATTCAACTCTCTGATAATATTCTTCATATTAAATTGTGCATCAGCCTGTGTAAAATAGAGTGCATCAATAGCAACAATAGAAGTTCTACGTCTTCCACTGGAATCCCTCGGTGTTTCATCAAAATAATCACCAGTCCATTTAAAACTACTTGAGTAACCCTCGTACTTGCTGTATCTCTCAATACCACTGACAATTAATGCCTCAGTATCATCAAGTGCTTCAGTTATGAGCATCGTAATCATAAGCTCTGGACAAATAACAAAACGTATTTCCTCCTGAACACAGCCCCAATTTAACACACCACCACCAACAAATTTATTAGCAAAATCCACCTGAAGAAGTCCAGCCCCTTCAGTCTCGATGGTACCTCTACTTGTAATATGCAGTGATGGTAATAAATTGTGCAGTTTATCCCATCTTGGACACTCCTCTCTAGGTATATAACGACGTTGAATTGTTATTGTACCCTCTGGAGGTGTTGTTATTACTCTACGAAAATAATGAAATATACATTTTAATTTTTCAGTCACAGCTGCTGATCTATTTGGTCTATCCTCCTTGTAGCAAGCGAAGAGTCTGTTGAAGTTTATGTTTGGATAATTGGCGTATTCTGAGTGTGGATTCATCGAATTTCTTCTTGGAAATGTGCAGAAAAAAGCGTTTGCCAGGAGTGATGCCACTTGAAGTTGACTCATGCTTATTGAATAATTTGTGTGCTTCTTTAAGAGGGGAATGGGACCTGTTATGAGGGCTGGAAGCTGCAGAGCTAGTTGTATCATCTTTGGGAGTAGTGACTTGAAGAATATTTCTGATTCGTCTTCATCAAATATCTTGAAATAATTAATTTTATCATTATTTTTACATTTATATTAATCTTCATTTTCGTTTTTCATCAATAACTTTGAATCTGAGGGAGATGGCGAAATTTTTCTGAGGACCTTTTTCGTAGAGCCGATTGAGAGGTACAAAAAAGGTCCTTATAATAATTTCTCCATCTCTCTTGGATCCAGAGATATTCACGATAGAAGATAATGAAAATTGATTAATCCTGTTTAAGGGAGTTAGTAATGATTTACCTCAGAGAAAAAATGATGAAGAGCACTCAAATCCCATCTATCAGCATAATTATGGTTATAAGATAGAATAGCTGATTCCAATTGGGTAGTAGACATGAAACTTTGGAGTAATGATTCCTGTATGACTTCCCATCTAATTCGAAACTCTTTTTCATCTCCATGTGCTATTGGATACAAACTTTGTGGAGAATTTGGCATTCTCACGTATCCAACAGTCCATTTGTCAGCTGGACGAGTTGGATAGGGTTTGGGTGGTCCTCGGTGGTCCAAGGGCAATCGAAATAAAACTGTGTGAGTTGCTGATTGAGATATTGGGAGATGTTGATTGATACCAAAGGCTCCCAGTCCCTTCTGAATCTCATCCATACTCACTCCCCTCCATTCTGTGTCATCTGATGATAGCTCTGGCTCTCTGGTGTCTGTTGAACTCGTGTAAGCTGATGAAAATTAATTTAAACAATTTTTTAAAAACACTAATGCAATTATTTTTATTTAATAATGAAACTTATTCATACATTCGTCCAATTGTGCAGTTGTAGATATTTCCTGAGACTCAGGATCTGAGAATATATCTGGAGACATTGGCCCTTCTTCCAGGGATATTGTAGATTCAGCCATTTTTATTTCTTGTGAATTATCAAATCATTAGATAATTAAAAAATATTATATTTATCAAATTTTTAAGGTTTTAGTGGAATTTCTTGAGAGATAACCTCACATATCACTGAATCCTCACACAAATTTTTTTTTAAATTTGAATTTATTATAAAAAAATACTGTTTTTCAATTGATCAATCACTCAAGTTTTATTTAATCCTGATTTTGATTTTAAAATTTGTAAAAAATTCGTTTATTTTCACTATTTGTCAGAATGACAAATATAAACATGTTGTTAACTGTCGCAACACTGAATTTGATTGGATGATGAATAAAAATGGAGATTTTTGGCGGGAAATACAAAATAAAAATACAAATATATAGATGATATTAATCTTAATGATTTAATAATGTCACAATGAAATACTGAATAAAGGACTTTTTTCGATTAATTTCATGAAAATAATTCTCAATAATCGTGAGTTGCTTTTTCAGCAGTTGTCAGCATATTTGAAAAAACAGAATTTGAATTATTTAGTAAATCACAAGGACTACCAATTTCAATAATACAACCAGCATCCATAACGATAATTCTATCACAAGATAAAATTGTTTGTAATCTGTGGGCAATTGTTAATATCGTACAATCTGAAAATTCCTCTTGAATTGTTCTCTGTACAATGGCCTCTGTGCGTGGATCAACAGAGGCTGTAGCTTCATCAAGAATTAAAATCTAGTGAAAAAAAAAAAAAATTAAAATTAATAAAAAATTAAAATTGATATTTTCTTTTAAAAAAGAGAAAAAAAATAGATTAAAAACCTTATTTCCCTGAAGAATAGCTCTAGTGAGACACAACAACTGTCTCTCTCCCATACTCAAACTCGTACCCCCAGAGTCAATGACAGCATTCAATTCTCCAGGCATTAAAAAAATTTTACTCTTCAATTGTGTCTTCTCAAGTGCCTTCCAAAGTTCCTCATCACTCTTGGAATTGTAAGGATCCAAATTGAACCTAATACTTCCACTAAAAATCACTGGATCCTGAGGTATAATTGATAATTTGCTTCTCAATGTCTTCAACTCGACAGTAGAAACATCAACATCTCCAATTTTAATACATCCTCCTGATAATTCAACTATTCTAAACAATGCAGTAATTATAGAACTCTTTCCAGAGCCAGTCCTCCCAGCGATTCCCAATTTTTCACCAACTTCTACCCTAAACGATACCCCATTCAATACTGTTGGCAAACTACTCCGATATCTCAATTCAACATTATCAAACTCAATAGCACATTTCAAAGGCCAATCATCAGACACAACATCATTACCCTTGGTATTATCATCCTCACTCCTCAAACAAGTCAAATAATTACAAATTCTCTCAACAGAAATAAATTTCAATTCAGTCTGATACATTGTCCTGATGGTATACTGAATAAATCCAGTCATCTGTCCACAAAATGATAAAGCAAGTCCTGCCATTGCCGAAGAGACATTATTCTTCAACAGAATCATAGCTAAACCAGTGGCAGCATAAGCAGTTAGAGTTAAAGCATCAAAACGTATCGTAGTCCATCTTGCAGCGATGTTATTCAGCAAATTGGAAGACCCATTGACATCAACTTTATCATAAAAACATTTAATAAACTCGTACTCCTTCTCAAATGCATGAATCGTATCCAATCCCTGGAGTGTTGCTGTTGCATGACTGAGAATTGGAGCTCTCGATGCACTCTCCATTCTCTGGATATCTCTCAATACTGTTCTGAATATTTTAGAAATATAATAGAATCCAATCATCAGGAGGACAAAGACTAGTGTCAGATGTGGATAGATTGCACAGATTATTATGATATGAAGTGGTCCACGCATCAGATTGTTCAACAGATTCTCAAGGGCTAGGGGTAGATGAATATCAAGCTCATCAATGTCTCTAGTGAAGACATTCTGGAGACGACCTCTTGGTGTTGTCTCAAAGAATTCCATCGATGCTTTTATCATTCTCTTAAACAAATTATTATGTAATTTTGTTGAGGCTCTCAATGTTGTCTGGGTAACAACGAGTCCACGAATGAAACCCATGATGATAATTGCAAGGATACAAGCTCCATAGACATACTCGTAAAACTGTAAATCTGGATTATCGATTATGTTGACTATTGTTTTATTGTCTGTCATATTTTGATCACCATTGCCAGCTTTTAGCCAATTTGCTAGCCACCAGCTGCTGAATGTTGATACAGAGACATTTAAAAATACTGTGAATATCACAAAGAGAGTAATTCCATAGCCACCAATGGCTTTTATGTAACTTTTATATGTCTGGAGTTTTATGGAGCCTTCTTCTTTGATTTCTGGTTTTATTAATGTTGCATTTTCCTTTGAAATGTCTCTATCCTCTTGTTCAAGTGGAATTTTACCGTTTGATTTGAGGGATAGTGGGCTTTTTTTTAATATTTCATCGAGCTCTGATTCAATTGTTCTCTCTTCATCATTTGAATTGTGATTAATTGCTGTGGATCTGACCATCATGGAGTATTCTTTTCCAGCCTGCATCAATTGCATGTGAGTGCCAAATTCAACGATTCTTCCATTATTCAACATGTAGATTTCGTTGCATCGTGACAAATAGGATACTTGATGGGTCACCAAGATGATTGTTTTGTCACGGAGAGCATGAAGAATCAGATTTTCGAATATCTGCTTGCCTACACTGACGTCAACGGCGCTCAGAGGATCATCCAGAAAATAAATATCTCTGGAATTTGATGAAATTACGATTTTAAAAATTTTGACATTTTTCAAATTGAGGATTATCTCGTTAATGAGTGATTTTAAAAGAAAATGACAGGAGACATTTTTTATAGAGAATTTTCTCAGCTAAAAAAAAGGTCTTTTGATATTTTCTCGTAAAACAACTGGTTAAGGAGATACAATAACAATTGTAAAAATAGTTATTCACCGATTAGCGTAAAAAGCTCGTGCAAGAGCAACTCTCTGCTTCTGTCCACCAGATAAATTAACACCCCTCTCTCCGATTTCAGTTTCATCAGCAGCAGGCAATAAATCAAAATCTTCCTGAAGTTCGCACAATGAGACAGCAGTGTAATATCGTTGTGCATCAAAGGAATTACCAAAAATAATATTTTCTTTGAGTGTTGCATTTAAAATCCACGCCTGTTGGCTTACATACGCAAAACTTCCATCACTAGATAATTTTCCCGTTGTCATACGCAATTGTCCCAATGCAGCTCTCAATAAACTGCTCTTACCACTTCCCACATTTCCACATATTCCAATTAATTTCTTCTTAGTTGCCTCAAATGTTATATCACTGAGTACCTCAATCCTTTTTGATATCAGTGGAACTTCCGGGTCTTCAGTATCCAATTCCTTCTTCTTTGACTGTTTTTTTCTGTAATCATAGACATAATCATTGATAAAATTAGATTTAAGGATAAAAATTTAATTAAATAAATCACCTTTTTTTTCCATTAAGACCAGCTACATCACCAGCATCAAAATCACACGTGAATGTTCCATTTATAATTGATATTGCTTGATTTTTCACTATTGGTTTGTGAATTAAACAGTGATTTTCTTGCATACTCAGAACACTCTGTGGAATATAATTATGTATTAGTGGGGAAAGTGAATTAAATGATAAATGTTAATTAATTGCAATTATAATTGTTAAACATTTAAAGCAAAACAATTCATGCAGAGAATGAGAATAAAAAAAGCTTATTAATGGAAGAACAACATCAATGAATAATTAAATATTTCATCTAGAAGCAAATCCCTAAAATCACAAATTAATTATCTGTAAACACCTTCATTCTAACAAATGATACTCTTGAATTGACCAGTGTAGATGTGCCAACTTCAAAGAAGGATATCATATGACGAATCATCGTATTGAACATCAAGAGAAATGGAAATGCCTGAAAATAAAATGAAGATTGTTTTTTTTTTTAAAGAAAATGATGAGGTAATGCGCATTAATGTTCCTGCCCCAGACGACTGCACTTTTACAAAAAAAAAAAATAAAATAATAAAACCTTCATTCGTCTACAGGAAACACTAGCAGTAGCCAATGCGGCTGTACCATCTCGTATACTTTTAAATGAATGTTTCAAGTATTTTTCGTACATCATTAATACTGGAAAAGCCTGTAATTTTCAATTTAATCCTCCAAGAATAATTCAGTAGTGAATTGATAAAACGGTTCAAGTCGATTTCATCCTGGTGTCAGTTTTCGATGAATATCTCGGCATCTGAGGGAGCTGGCGAGATTTTCATAGAAATATTTTTTGTAGAGGAAAATGAGAGCTACAAAAAAGGTCCTTATAAAATTATCTCTATCTCCCATAGATTCCAAGATATCCATCAGAAACTTAGTCCAGGATGAAATGGGCTTCAACCGTTTTACCAATTCGCTAACTCATTTGAATTGAAAAAAAAAAATCCCGGAGGTCATTTTAAACTCCATAATTATTACCTGAGCAGCAGTTAAATTATTACCACCAGCCACATGAGCCAAAAAAGTGACAATAGCGGATATCAAAGAAATAGTGATTGATAATGCTGAACCGTAGCTTCTAGCCATTGTCATTTTCTCCAACAATGCTTTCTCATTCTTCCTAATGGCTGAAATAATTACCAATTAATGAATAAAGTAATTATCCTATTATTACAATAATCATCATACCAAGTAGCTTTTCACTGAATGGATCCTCCCACGCGTACATTTTGATCAATTTAATGCAATTGAGTATCTCATTAATAACCGATATACGATTATCCGATGCCTTGACACTCTTGCTCTTTAAGTACCCGATGATACGAGAGATGCAATACTGAATAAATATTAATTAAGAATTATCATTAAATAAATCTTTATAATAATCGTTTACATCAATTTTTAAATTACCTGGAGTGGATAGAACAAGAGGAAAAAGAGTAATCCAATGAGTGCCATGGGACTCAGAATAAACAGAATATAAATAAATATTAGTACTGTAACTATTGGATTTATACAGAAGGGTGGGATATACAGGCATAGATCATAAACCTGTTGGCCATCAGTCGACATCATGTTGATGAACTGAAATAATGTTATTGTACGATTAATTAATTAAAAATATACAAGTGAGACAGTTTATTCAATAAAATAGGTAATATAATTAAAAAACCTATTTATCAAATTATACTGTTCACAAAGCTAAAAAAAGAAAAAAAAATTTTCTTATCTCACTTTTCCTGAATCTTTATTCCCAAGATTGCTTGTTCTAATCAGTTTTCTATACATAGTAGCAATAAAAGCGGCCTTGAATCTCTGAGCAGTTCTATAGCTAATAATCCAAGCCCAACACTGCAATAAAACTTTCAATCCATCCATGATAAATAATAAACCAACCAATCCAATTCCCTCGATAATATTATAATCATCAGATTCAATAAATTCAATTATTTTTCTCATAACAACAGCTGATCCAATAAATCCAAATATTATTGATAATCCTGTTATAATCATAGCCATAATTGTTCTAGTTCTTATAAATTTCCACGTGACACGTGTAAATGATGCCCCACTGAGTCCATTTCTCACAACTTCCTCATTCCATAATGCCTCAAGCCTCTGTACATTGTAATCACAGCAGTCATAAGGCGATGACTTGGGTAAATCAGTTAATTCATTATTACGATAAGCACGCAAAAGATATTTTGTTAACCACGTTGAGAATAATGTTGAAAATAATCCAGCATTGTCAACAGATGCATTATCACTTGATTCCACATGTCTTCTGACCGGTATTAAATTTTTTGTTGCTGCAGTATAACGTGATAATTTTTTAGACTTTCTGTATTCATTTTTAATACCCGGTCTCATTGTATTTTTACGATTTGAGGTACTCTCTTCATTATTCAATTGATTATACATAAAGTCTTGTTTCTCAGTATCTTCGGTGTCCATTTGCTTCAGTGGAATTTAACGGTTGATTGTAGTTAATTATATTTAATCTTTTCTCTTTGTCTCAATCGTCGAGATAATACGATGAATCATCCTACACTCATTGTCAATGATAATTTATTAAATTTTTTTAATAGCTATTAAACAATGAAAAATAATCACTTACATCAGAGTTTAAAATCATCAGAACTGTTCAACTGTTGACACATTACTGAGAGTATTGGGAGAGAACAGTCTTCGACAGTGTTCTCTTATCACTCGCTCAATCAAGGGACTGTGGTATCAATTATGTGTAGATACTTGTTTTTTGACTAATGGTGCTTATCACAGTTGTGTATATTAAATTGGTATTCAGGTGTTATCAATTGTTTCATAGATAGATTATACTATTTTTTTTTTTTATTAATTTCACTTTTATCTGAGTTATGTAGAGAATTTTATAATAAACTCGTGTCATCAAACTGCTCAATTACTTCTATTTTATTTATTTCAGTATAAATCACTCTCTCTCTCTCTCTCGTTATTTTGTCATCACGTGATTAAATAGAACATGTGCACAAAGTGAAATAGATTGATTGAATACTTGATGGCCAATTTAAATATCATTATTTAATCATACATTTCAAGGATAGAATGCAGTCAGTCTCAATGTTTGTAGTTACTTTATTATCACGTTTTTCATTTTATCTTGAAAATTACAATTCACAGAAGGAAAATATTTTTCAAATTGTATACAAGTAGTATTTTTGATAATCAGCTAATTTTTCGAAAATTTTACAATCTGAGGATTTTTTTTTTTTAAGGTATAAAATACGGTAGATCGAGATCAAATAACTCTATCGAAAATAAATTCATGATGAAGATGTTATTTGTTAATTATGCACAATATTGGCACTCAACACAGAAACAAATAGGATAATTCAATCAATTATAGAATATTTTCATCATTATTAAATTATCTGAGATATTCTTTGAATTTTAGTTTTTTTCTTTTTCTTGCAAGCCTGAGAATATTTTCGATATAAATGTGACTATTGTTAGAGACAAATAGTTCTTAAACTACTCAAACACCGAATATTTAAGCCAATTATTTGTGATTAAACTACAAAATTAATCATTAATTTCCATTTGTAATTTTATCCCTCTGGTAAAAGGAAATAATTCATTTTCTTTTCTTTCTCGTGTTAGAAAATATGCTAGTGTTGAGCATACGTGGACGTACTGCTGTCATTATTATTCAATTATTATGAGGGATACGTTATTATTAATTATTCTGCACTTCAATATAAATTGTGAAAAGTCATCAGTGCTTTTCTCTATTTCATGATTTTTTTTTTTTCTTTCTCTGAGTTGGACATTACATTGAATTCTGTCATTGCCAATTGATTTTTTTTTTTCTGTCGAGTCAATTCGTTAATTGGACCAATAACGATTGTGGTAAGAGGGTTTAGTTGTGTCTCAGAAGCTATTATAATTATTACCTCCCAGTTGGCTGTTATAGCCTCGATTATTGGGAGAGTAGCCAGGCCTGAAGTTGTTGGCTAAACCACCACAAAAGTTTCCAATTCCACCTAGAGACATACCACTACCACCACCTCCACCACCACCACCAGATGAACCCGTTGAATTTAGGAATAGTTCGATGTATCTGTGCGACATGTGACTCTTGTCCTGAAAGATAAAAATTTTTCGAATGAAAATTTAACAGTTATTCATAATTTTTGGTGGATATCTGTGGATTTGAGAGAGATAGAGAAATTTTCATGAGGACCTTTTTTGTAGAGGAGAAAGAGAGCAACAACAAAGATCTAATGAAAAATTTTGATATTTCTCTTAGATTATGAGATATTCAAAAAATTCAAAATAACAAACCTTGGACATGGCTTTGACAGCCTCTTCATGAGTAGCAAATTCAACATCAGCCTCTCCAGATGCTCGTCCATTATTCTCAAGGATAATTCTGATGTTGACTGGGACAACTGGTCTGAAGAACTGAATAAAAAAAATCCACGATTCTTCAATCTTTATCAATATTTTGATTAATTTAATGACAAAAATCAACTTACATCTGCAATATCCTGCTCAGTTGCTCTGAAAGGAAGACCACGCATGTGTATGCAGTGGATTCCAGAGCTTCCACTCCAGTTATCACCGCCACCACCACCACCACTGATACCACCACCACCACCACCACCACCTCCACCCCCACCACCACCGCTACGATAATTAGATCCTTTCATCTCCATTCCTCTCATTCCCATGCCTCCACCACCTCGGGATCCATAATTGTTTGAGCTTCCCCATGGGCCACCATCAAAGTCTGAATGAGAGGAGAAAAATTGAAGATTTTTTTTTTTTTTTTATCAATCAATAATAAAACATAAAAACTCACCTCCACCACGATTTCTTCCACTTCTCGCATTATTATTAAACCGATTCATTCCCCCAAATCGATCTCTCTGGTCATAAGGTGCAGGTCTCTGACTATATCCTCCACTCATTGGACCACTTCGCATTTTAGGACCAATGCTTGCACGTACCTCGGACAAACTGCTCCGGAATATTTCAATGTATCTGTTGACATTGATAATAATCAATTATCGCTATTCCATAATCACAATTATATAAAACTCCACAACTCCACTATTTATCTCGTTTTTTTTTTTTTATTATTAAAAATAAAATTGTCAATTAACTCAATATGACAGATAGAACAGAATAATAAACTCGTGAATCTCACCAGAGAAAAAAAATATTTCTCAATTGTGCAAATTGAAATTTTTAAAAAATTAATAATAATATAAAATTATTGTCGTTTTTCATCAGTTTTAAATACTGAATTATGGTGGATTTGTCCAATCAAATCCATGAATAAAATTGTATCCGAATAGCCCAACCCACCTCCCATGGGATATGGTGACGATGTAAGGGGGTACCTCCCGCCCGGCACCCACCCAGAGGTATAAAGTCGGGCCAACAGTACTTTTAACGCTTACAAATGTGCCTCTATCACAATTAATCATCAAGAAGAAAATATTCATTTATTATCCTTAATTTTTCAATTGAATATTTTTAATAAATTACCAGTGGATTTAAACAATTTTTTCTCTTTTTTTTCAAATGCCTACCTGCACCAGAAATCAATAAAAAAAAAAAATTAAAAATTGTTTTCTTCATTGATAAAATCATAATAAATAATACCCAAACCCATTCTAGCATCAGTGCCCCACCTGTGTCCTATCTTTTCCTTGTGTTTCTGTAGAGCGCGCTCCGCGACATCTTTGTTAACAAATTGAACGTAAGCCTCCCCAGTACTGCGGCCCGTGTAGTCTGTTGGTAGCGAAATTCCGTTCGGCAATATCTCCAACCCTGACCCACACATAATCAAACATCCATATTGTAGCGATATAATTACCCATTATGAGAATATTACAGCTGTAATTAATTCTTTCATTAGATGGAAAAAAAAAAAAACAACACAACCCATTTTGGGAGAATTACAATGATGATTTTTGGTTCCTTTTACTGAGTATTTGTCTTCTTCAGTGCAATTATCTGTTTAATATTCGTGGATTATTATCTTCTCAGGATGAACATCTTCACGCCTTGATTTTAATTAAAATGAAGATGATGAATTAATTAATTATTGAAAGGTATTGTTAGTTTAGTTTTAAATAAACAGAAAAATCATGAATAGATTTAAGCAATTTTCACTCTTGTATTAATGAAAACATGTTATATGAAATATTCAAGTGCCTCCACTCATTCTGAATGAATAAAAGTAGTCAATGGGTCCAGAGGCTGTACACTAGACAAAAAAAAAAAAAAAAAAAAAAGGAAACAGAGAGTGGAAAAAAAAATAGAAAACCCATACCTGAGAAGAACTGAGCAATTTCTTCTTTGGAGCAACCGAATGGTAGACCTCGTAGCCTGACACAGCCATCATCCATGACATTTTCGAGATTTAATCCACTTCTCTTCACCACCCAGTCCATTTCCCCTCTTTTTGCTTTGAAGACTGGTGAAAAGAGAGAAAAGTTGAAAAAAAAAACAAGATAAATGGAGAAATTTTATCTAGACTATTTCGATGAATTCTTTGGAAACTGATGGATTTAGAGGAAAATGTCAAGAGAGCTTTTTTATAGATGAAAAAATTTTCTACAAAAAAGGTCTCTTGATATTTTCTCTCAAATTCACTAGTTTCAGAGATGAACTGGATTTCTATTTTATAACAGATTAATAAATTGAATATGTCACCTTCGATATAACGATGACCCATATGATCCCTGTCACGTTTACAAGCTTTCTCGATATCCTCTTCGCTCTCCATTTCAATGTACGCCTCACCACTGGGTCTTCCCTCTCTAGACATGGTCATGTGAATGCCAGCTTTCCCGTGACATATACGACAATCACTGAAGAACTTTAGAATCTCATCAACGGTTGTTGACCAGGGTAAACCCCTCAATTTCACGACGTATCCCTCGTCATCGTGATCACCACTGCCGTTCGACATCTTGACAAGTTATTCCTGCATTTTTTAATGATTTTATAATCGAATAATACATGAAAAATTCAAAATAATGAATTGAGATGAATTAGCTCAATTTCATGATGGTTTTTCACAAATATCTCGAAATCCAAGAGAGATGGGAAAATTTTCAAATAAACCTTTTTTGTAGAGTGGAATGTGATTTACAAAAAAGGTCTCTTTGAAAATTTTTCCATCTCCCCTGGATTCAGAGATATTCAACAAAAACTGAGATCAGAAAAATTGACTCATCTAGTTGTTACGTCAACTTCAATTGATCATGATTTTTTTGATAAATATCTTGAAATCTAAGGTAACCAGCGAAATTTGTATGAGGACCTTTTTTGTAGAGCAGAATGAGAGCTACAAAAAAGGTCGTCATGGAAATTTCATCATTTCCCTCAGCTCCCGAGATACTCCACAAAAACTAAAATTAGTTCCGTATCTCGTTTTATCGCCACTAATGACTAGTATTGACGAGTGATAGCAAACGTACCGCAAGACCTCACAATTCTCTCTAAAAAATTCGACTCAAATTATCAATAAAAACGTCCATACATCACCTCAAAAGTTAAAATGCCCCACGAGCAAATAAAAGAACAACGACTAGATAAAAAAAAAAAAGTGACGTAAAATGTAAATTCACCGAAATTATTTAACACAGTAGACGCTAACCATAAAAATCAATTCCCCACCACATCAATCCTCACAATCCCGTAAAAAATAATAAAACCATCAACTCACCGTCACTCTACAAATACCAATAAACTTCTCCCAGCAATTGAATAATTGAAAAAACGAAAATAAACGTATTGACTTGTAAAAATGCTAAGCCCGCATCAAAAACGTTATCGGCAAAATGGCGACTGTCCCTCTCGGTCGGAAGTGACGCCAGGCCCGTCTCATCCCCACCCCCCTCGACCCCCACCTCCAACCCGACAACGTTGCATTCAGACCACATCAGACGAAAGCAGTGTTGCCAAGTGATTTTCAGCGGCAAATTCAAAGAATTTCATTGGTCCTAAAGACATTACGCTGTCTAACCGCAGTTTGCGAAGGCAATCAAGCCTCTGCGAGGTATTTTGCATGCGATAAGCCGGCGTAGTCGAGTTATGTGTGCCGTAGGTGTGACTATTGTTTACTAAACTGCTTATTAGATTCATCAAAAATGTATAAAATAATAATCGTGGGATTTTTGACACTATCTCTAACAACAATTGGCGATTGTCAGGTGATAATTCTCATTGTTTTACTAGTTATTGATTCTTCGATTTATTTCTTGTCCACGACCATGATATTGGATGATTGCGCATTATCTCATAATTATTCTTTTTTTTTTTTTGTAATTACTGATGCTAATGATAAAGAGAGGAAAATCTTGCATTTTATTTGATAGACGTGATTTTTATTTTATTACTGATAATTCTTGTGGATTTTTTATAGCCAAAAAAACAGCCAAAACCACCGAAAGAAAATTTCTGCCAATACCGAGAAACAACAACGCATTCAGTGTACGATTTCACGACGTTGATATCACCTTCTGAAGCTCGTATTCTCAGAAATGAGGGAACGAATGAGACAGTAAAATTCCAGTTGTGTCATGAATTGAAAAGTAATTGTAATAATGCTGGAGGTTATGCTGCTTGTCTGGAGAATGGAAATCAAACAATTGGAATTGGTGAATTTTTAGTTAATCTGTTGTTTATATTTATGGGTATTTTTTGCTTTGGATTGATGAGATTTTTTTTTTTTTTCAGGTAAATATCCACCAAAATTTAGTAGGGAAAATGGATCAGCTATCTTTCGATTTACTGGAGATGAATGTAATAATGATACACGATATACCCTGGCTGTTATTATGCTCTGTGATTATTCAGAGAGTGATAATGAACCTGTATTATTTCCTTATGTAAGTATTTCGAATTTTCTATTGAATTAATTCATTCAGAAAATTCCGACATTCTTGTTGATTTCATATAACTCGAGAACGAGTGATTTTATGGAGAAATATCAAGAGACCTTTTTTGTAGATCTGAAAATTTCTGATAAAAAAGGTCTCTTGACATTTTTTTGTAAAATCACTCGTTGTCGATATTATTCGATATTCACTTCTACTCTCTCTTTTTTTTATAGGAGAAACAACAGTGTGACTTGTATATCGTATGGAAGACTAAATTGGCATGTGGAGCAGAAGCAAAAAGCGTCAATTGTACTGTTCAGAATAGTGCAGGAGATCTTGTTGATTTAAGTAGATTGAGGAGTTTTGGGAGTAATTATGTGATTCCCATGGATAATCAGAGTTCAATTATCTTGAATGTTTGCCACTCTGTGATACCTGGATATAGAACTATGTGTCGACCGAGTTCTGGGGCATGTTTGAGAAAGGAGAATTCCTCTAGTACAGAGTAAATCAACAATTCATCATTTTAAACGTATCAGCTTTTGGGAAATATCTCAGAATCTAAAGGAAATAGCGAAATTCCTGAAAAGACCTTTTTTGTAGCTCTCATTTTTCTCTATAAAAAAGGTCCTCATAAAATTTTCTCTAGCTCCCTTGGATTTGGAGATGTTCATCAAAAACTGTTTTACCTGCAAGTAAAAATTAATCTTTTTTAATTTATGAAACATTTTAATTAAAAATTTAGCTATACTAATCTTGGAGATGTCGAGCCACCGAAATTGATCAAGGGTAATATTGCTCTCCAGTACACTGGAGGCAAAATATGTACATTTCCTGATGCAGACCATGTGGAGACAACAATTTTCTTCATATGTGATTACAAATCATATGTAAGTTTTTCACAACAATTCCTTCAACTTTGAAATGAATATCGATCTGTTTTATTTTTTTTTTTTGTCTTCAGAAAACGCTTCCAGTATTGACAAATACCACAGACTGTCATTACCAGTTGCTTTGGAAAACTGTTGCAGCATGCAGTGCCAAAGAATTGAAGGAGTACAGTTTGAAGACAGCTAGTCCATGCAAAATCAATGATCCCGTTACAAATACCGAGTAATCTTCTTTTTTATATTTATTTTTCTTTTTTAAACTAATTAAATACTTATTTTTATCTTGTGACGCATTTTAGGTACGATCTGGAGAGCCTTAAAGGTCAAGATTACATGATCGAAGGATCTGAATCATCATCTTATAAAATAAGTATTTGTGGGCCATTGACGAGTAACGCTTGTAAGAAAAGTGATAAAAATACAGGTGAGATAAATCATTAATTAATTTCACTGAAATCATTAGTTTTTTTAAACAAATTTGAATGGGATAAATTTTCATATTTTAGGAGTTTGTCATTCACCAAATCGTACTGAGGGCCAAGCAAACTCTCATCTCTTATGGTCTCGAGAAGGGCCATATCTCAATTACACAGATGGTGAACCATGTGAAGATGGAAAGCGACATTACACGATTATATCTTTCACTTGTGCTTCAGAAAGTGAGAAAAATGAGCCAAAGATCATGGCTAATGAGGCATGTTCCTTGCGAATTCAATGGCCCACTCCACTAGTATGTGAAAACAAGGTAAGTCATTTATTTCATATTCTCGTCACTATTTATTTTATATTCATTACAAAATTACATAAAAATAGCTTAAAATACTCATATGGAGGTAATAATGAAAAATGCAATTCACTCGATACGCCTAGCGTCAAGGTTACCGGGGTAAATTAAAAATATCTCAGTCTTATAATTGATGGTATTATTCAATATTCTCACGGTGATGAATAAGTATCTCAATTCTTGAAAATTGAGAAGAAAAAAATCATATCTTATCTTAATCTACTATACTTGATTGAATATGAGATTCCGAATTAATTTACTGAGTGATGAAACAACATTACTGAATTCATATTCACATTATGTCATGATAATTCGTCCTTCAATATTCAATATTAAACCGTCGTACAGTGTGGCTTTCCATTTATCTTAACAGGCTGACAATCTTCTTTGGTCAACGGTGTATTCACAATATTTTTATCATTCTCATTGTCAAAAGTGTTGAGTGTATCAGCAGGTGGAGTAGAAGCAGCAATTGTCGTACCATTCTGCTTAGAATTCTCAATCAATTCACTTTTATCATTAGCAACGACAATAGTTGGATGCTGAGTCTCAAATACAGTTTGCTTTCTCTTTTTCTTAACAACACCTTCCGAATGTGGAAGTGCATACTTCAATTTTTCCCAAAACCATGGATCCCCCCATTTCACATAGGTATTCATACTCAAGTACGCTTTTAGTTCAGAATCAAGTTTATCAGTAGGTCCAATCTCTCCATAAAGAATAACAATAACTCTAGCTCTACCCTCACTCAGTGCCTGATGATGCGCAGTTCTAAATTCCATCTTACCCCAGACACTTTCCAAGAAATTTGGTGATAGGACAACGATTGTACGTCTCGATTTTTCAACAGATCGTACAATTTGCGCTGGTATCCAGTCACCAGCTAACCAATCACGATAATGAATACATAATTTGAAAGGTTTCTCACCCTCCTCCAATTTTGCTATCAAATCATTGACAAAATCTTCATCTTTGTGGGAATAACTGATAAATGCATCGTACAATTTATCCTTATCCAACTCGTCCTCAGTGACAAACCATAAACACCATTGTTTTGCATAAAGCCAGACTTTGATTTCCTGTTGAAAACGGTAATACAGAGATGCAATGATTCCTATGAGTATTCCAAGCAATGCAATACCAATGCAAGCACCAATAATACCAGCAATGGGTGATGGACACATATCTTCAGGTGTCATTTCGAAGATTGATGTGTCAGAATTATCACAATGAACTTTATGTAATTCTGGAATGTCTACTTTTTTTTGTTGTATGAAACTGAGAAATTCTCTCGAGTCACAATCGCAGGCCCAGGGATTCATCTGTAGAGTTAATTTCCTCAATTCTGTGGAGTTTTTTAGAAAGTCCAGTACTGGTGTCTCTAATCTAGTCAAATTGTTCGAGTCTAGGGCCAGGACTTGCAGATTTTGTGATAGTGCGTTCAATGGGACTTTAGTGATTTCATTTTTAGAGAGAGATAGAACTTTAACTAGATCATAACCATTTTGTGTCATTGAGGGCATTTTTTTAAGGGAATTACCAGTCAAGTTGAGTTCAATTGTAAGTCCTTGAGGACTTTTTAGAGACTTGGGTGCCTCCTTGATGTTTTTGTAAGAACAATCGACTAAATATGCTCGTTTTTTTGGATACAAATAGCATTCACATTCTTGTGGACAAATTGCATTGTAATTTTCTGGTTTTTCCACTCGGCATTTCAATGTTTTTGATTTGAAGCTCTCGACAGACATGTTCATATATTCACTTGGCTTGTTACATATTAAATTGGACATCTTCAGGTGGAAATTGTTTTGGACTTTGGGATGCATCTCACCTTCACGATAACGGAGAAGATCGTAGAGATCGCAGTCACAGTGTATGGGATTATTTTCTATGGATATTATTACATCATTTGGGTATGATCGATTGTTTGCAAATTTTTCAGCTTTAGCTAGGGAAATCCTTTCGATGTGATTGAAAGACAGGTCTACGTTGAGTTTTTCAGAGGTGAAAATAACGTCCGTTGCCTGAAAAAAAATGTTAAATTATTGTAACTAAATTATCCAGGTGAGATAGTAGAAAAAGATCAAATCAGAACTCACATGTAATGACTGCAAATTGTTATTTCGAAGATTTAAAATTTTGAGACGAGGTGCCAGAGTCCAATCGAGGAAAATCTCCGAAATATTGTTATTCGCTAGATGCAGCTCTTCGATTCCTGTGCAAGGATAGAATGGAGATGATGAACGATCACCCTGGGTATTTAGTCCACTGCCATTGGGCCTCAATGTCAATTGATTGAAGGAAAATTTAGCAATCCGGAGCCTCGGGAGGGGTTGAAGGCCTTTGGGATGAATTACTTTCAATCCGTTTATTTCCATATTCAGGATTTCGAGTGATGATAAACCATCAAACATATTTCTGTGTGAAATTGAAGAAAATAATTGGATCATTAGTTTTAATTGTTCGTAACGAGTGACTTTTAATAATAAAAAAAATTATAACTCACGCATTAATCGTTGTTATACGATTCCTCGACAAGTCCAGCTCCGTCAGCTTATGGAGCGTCGAAAAAATTCCATCAGGCAATTCCCTGAGTTTATTCCGACCCAATTTAATAACAAGAAGCTCCCTGCAGTATTTAAAAATATCTCGTGAAAGTATCTCAATATAATTCCCCTCTATATTCAAATTCTGCAGACCATCACTCCTTTCAAACAAATCCTCCGGCAGATGGACCAGTTTATTATCCCTAAGATTGACTTTCTTCAGTTTTGATAAATTAGCAAAGAATTTGGATGGCAAAGTCGTTAAATTTTGTTTATTCCCAGAGAAATCAACGTCCTCGAGAAGACTATTATTTCTGAAAAGTCTTTCTGACAATGAATTAACACTGAAATTATTCCGTGACAATTTGATACTCCTGAGCTTTCCTAGCTTAGCAAAAATATTTTCCGGCAGTGTTTGCAAATTATTTGCATGTATATCAATGGACTTGAGTGACTTGAGATTATCAAAACTTTTTGGTTTAATCTCCACAAGTTTATTATTCCATATATTCAAAAGCCACAATTTTTCCAATTTTTCAAACGTCTCAGGCTCAATGACTTCAAGTTTATTGCTCCCCAATTCTAAAGTTTCTAGATTCTCTAAATCAAGAAATCCTGCCGGCAATTCACCAAGATAATTCTCCCGAAGATTGAGAAGTGTTAAATTTTTCAAATCATGTAATAAATCAGCAGTTACATTTTTCAATTCATTTCTCGTCATTATCAACTTATTCAAACCTTTGAATTCCACCAATGTTTCTCTACTGAGTGTCCATGTTAAATTATCAGTCAATTGTAGGCTCAATTCTTTGATATCATTTGCTATTATCTGTCTAACAATTGTCCCAAGTTTTCCTTCTTCAGGTAATTGACATCTCCAGAAAGAAATAGCACTGACACCGTCAATCTGTTGTTCTTTCCCAAGATGAAAATCTGACCAATTTTTAGAATCTGAACATTCTACTCTCAACCATGAGTGTGGCTTGTACGTTACCCTGAATATGGAGTCTGGGGTACTCGTTAAACATTGAATTTCGTATTCATCACCACCGATGAATCCACAATCACCGCAGCCAGTACCTCGTGGGCATTGTATAGCATAACTGAGGTAAATCAGTTGTAAAATAAAAATGAGTCTATACATGACAATGTGTCCCTAAGGTCGAATTGTCAGCTGCAATTGGAAAGGAGAAAAAAAATATGAGTTCAATCACGAGGGAAGCAGTTGTTGAAAGCCTAGTCTATTTGGTATGAATGGAGAAACGAAAAATTGAGGGATTAAGAGAGAGAGAGAGAGAGAGGGAGGAAACAGATGGATCCTTAAACTTGGGAAAGACTCAATTCTCAAACCTACTTAGGAACACGGTTCATCGATTCTATTTTGAAACGAGATTAGCTCGATAGGGGTTAGAGTGAATAATCTGTAGACGGTTTATACCTGTCCATCAATTCGGATATTCTCATTCATGGTATAATGTCTACAATACGTACATCAGGCGAATAACAAGGTAGAGAGATGAAGATAAAATAGCACAAATAGGGATTCCCCTTTTCAATACATGATTTTTCTGGTATTTACTGGTTGTTTTCATACCGCTGTTGGAATGGGGGCCGATGACCCCTCACTTTTACTCTGTGGGGGTTTCGATAGTTGTCATATTTTTTTTTTTCAAAATTCTTAATTGAATTGTAAAAATGTACTTAATCATTATTGCCTAGATTTTTATGTGTTAGTAATGTTAAAATTTATGTCACGTAGTCCGTCAACTATCAGTCATTTTCAATGTGTGAGTTTCTCACTCATCCCATGACTGTACAAGTCAACCAAGGACGACCGTTCCATCGAACAACTTTTCAATTGAGAATGTATATTTTGTGTGTCCGGCTATTTTTGTTAAACTTGTCAAACATTTGACGTTTGGATTCACAGTCAAGAATTCAATCAAGAAATGAATGAAAAATTAAGGAAATCCTAAACATTGTATTTCTTCTCGTGAAACATTTATTTCTATCGATTATACTAATTTCCAGGAATAAGTCTACACGATTTTTCCATACGCTGAGGAAAGAAAAAGACATGTGTCTGTACGAGAATATTGAATGGGTAGAATTAGCATTGATTACCTGTTTCATTAATTGATCTCTTGATGAGAATATTCAAGAGAGATGAAAAATCCAATTAAAATTAAATTGTTTATTTTCTGAGTTCTTCAAAAAAAAAAAAAAAAAAAAAAAAAATGAAAATCGCCCATTTTTATTTATTCATCTTTCATTATCATCTTAAATTCTGTACGTAATGATGTCATGGCGAAAGATAAGATTGCGAAAACTTGATTGTTTGGAGTCTCCCAGTGGTTTTTTATATATTCAAAACTATACGGATTATAGCCTCATTATCAAATGTTCATAAAAGTGTTACAATGAAAAATTACATAAAATGTACAAATAATTACTCACCAACTCGTTTACTCGTTACTCTCTGTACAAACTACTTCACTAAATGTCAAAAATTCACAAACTCGAAAAAATGTAAAAAATGTACACTCACTCTTTCTTGATTGAATGAACAGACATTTTTAATAGAGTAGTCTAGAGAAATTTTTTGATAAAAATAACACGTTACATCCAGCAGACTAGTGCGTAATATCGGTACCGGTACTAACGTATCCGCCTACAGATCACTGCAAACTGAGTCTCTGGTAGATTTTCCCCACTCTTGGAGCCTCCACCGAGTCTCAATGAGAGGGGGGAATAACTGTTTGATATGCAGAGAGTCAGAGTTGTTGATTTTATTTATTAAATAATGGAATAAAAATTCAATTCAATTGCACTAAATCCGAAAAATAAACAATTTTTTTTTGTTTATCATGTTATAACAAATCAGAGTGAAAGGAGGAAATGTTAAAAAAAAATACGTCTGATTATTTCCTATTTTTCTTCATTTTAATTATTAATATTTTTTTTTTTTTTTTAAATTATGTTTCTCTAAAATTCATGATATTATACAGAAAATAAATCCTGATGAGAAATTTATAAAACGGGAATCCTCTTGAGAAACCAAACAAACATATGATTTCTATAAGACTGAGGGGGACTCAGTTGAGATTACACTTCCTGCCAGACATCCCTGGAAACTTGAAGGGTCTGGACCATTGTCGCATGGCTTCCATCAAATTATTTTCATTATCTTTTCTATAAAAAAAAAACGATTAAAAAAAAAATAGCGATTTAAATTCATTTGCATTGCGTTGAATCCCATCTGGTGTGCATATGGAGTGCAATTGTGCCGTGAGCGGTGGAAAAATTTCACACGTGCTCCTAGCAGGGATTCTTCTCTTTTACCACTGCCGACCTTGTCCCTTTGTCAAAGATGCCGTTGAAATGTCCATAAATCTGTTCCATCAGAATTTTCACATTTTAAGTAAATTTTCACCTTAAAAAGAACAGAAATTACAGTTTTTTAACCAAAGACTCGTCATGTTGTCTAAAGTCAAGAATGAATATATTGGGAAGGGAATATGATACTAAATTCGATACATTAAACATCTGCTTGTCTCCAACGTTTAAGCACCAATTAACTATTTCAGTATACTTATACTTCCTTCCTCAAAGAATCACAAGAAAATAGGGGGGGGATTGAGAAAAGGGATGCTGTTTTTATCACAAGCACGCTTGAATAGACCCCTCATCATTAGTGTGAGGATTATGGGTCTCGACGGGGCTCATTTAACAATCAATTACAGGCATTCAAAAATAGAATGACGAATTTATGGATTTTCTACATTTAAAAATGGAAACATATTGATTAATTAATTATTTAATTAATTTATCATCGTTTTATAAATTGATGTCTAGACTTAATATCCAGGATTTAATTTCAGTAAAATTTCCGTTGATGATATCATTGGCAATGTGTTTTCTGTTATGCCCTCGAGTTGACGCAGATATCGAGTTACATTTTCTGGGTAGACTAGTGAGTTGTGTTCACCAGGCGCGAGTAAAGTGGCCTCTGAATTTTTCAGTCTCAATCCTTTTCATTTCCTTACTCGTGATATGAAGAATGAAAATAAAAACTTCAGAATGTTCAAATGTTTCAGAATATAACGAGTACGACTTCATCAACTGCAGTGGCACCACAAACGACACTTAAACCCAAGAATACTAATTCTGATAGATCAATGAATAACTACACAATAACGACTGATTCTACGTCTCAGAGTAAAGCAGCAAACGATGGCACGAGTACTTCACACGGTACGAATTTTTTTGAATGAATTTTTTAAAGAAGATAATTTTTTATTCAATTATTCTAGGTGGAATTATCGCTTTCGTCGTCATTTTTATTACCCTCGGCCTTCTCTGCGGGATTTATCTAGCAAATTCAAATCGTAGATCAAATTTATATTCTTCCTGCAGCTCTTGGTTCCTTCGTAGATCACCAACTCGTATGAGTTATTCTCAGGTATTATAATACTTAATATTTCTGTATCATCATTTATCTGTTCAATTTTTGTTCACTCAATTTTATTTATTTATGCAAGTGTTTCGCCTTTTTTTTTATGGCACTGGCTTAAATGTTTGTTTGGTACTTTTATTTTCAGGAGTTGTGAACGATAGAAAAAAATAAACTGGAGTTTCACGCGTATCAGTTATAGTGGTAGATTATTATTTCATTGTTTAAGGTTTTTTGCTTTAGAAATTAATTCAGTTCAACTGAAAGAGAATGCAGCTTATAATATTCTTAAGTGACCATTCCATTTCAATATAATTTTTGTTTTTGTGTGCTTAAGAAAATCCTATAATTTTCTTTTTTGTATTACTTATGTATTTTATTACTTAAAATCAAAAATTGATGTAGATTGTATTCTGTAATTTCTTTTCATTTAATTTCACCGATAATGGTTTATTTCAGGTTAATAGCGTCGAAGAAACAAATTTATTGCTAGACGCACCAGACACGTGCTGTCAGTCAGACAGCGATGATGATTTATTGAGAATATAAAAAAATTCTAGAATAACTTAACTTTTTTCTTCATGAAACACTGCGTACCTCAAAAGAGATAATCCATTGTGTATTTAAATATTCTACTGAGTGTTTATATTTTTTAATGCACATTTAAGAAAAATTTTCCATAAATAAATTATCACTTATGGATATAATAAGGTTCAAATGAGGCAATAAAAATCGAATTAAATAAACAATATGTAGCACATACATTCATTTATTATACGTAGATTGTTCATTGTTCATTACAGCAACAGCAAAATTACAGTTTGGTCGAATTAACAAATGTTGGTGATTGAGTATCGCCAATCTGCCATTTATGCAATATTCCATCATACGATTTATTTAAACCGGATGTTACGTATGATAGATTGAGCCCCAATACACAAACGGCAGGTTAGAGAAGAGATGCCCCACGATCATCCGGTGAACGAAGGCGTCGCTGATATTTTTTTTTTTTTTTTTTATTGTAAATTTTTCATGAAACTTCTTCAAAAGTGTTTTCCGGTGATTTTTCTTTTTTTTTTTTTCAATTATTTTTAAGACATCCAGCGGAGTCTACGGGATTAGTCGACTAGGTGCAAGAGCGCGTTCTACAAGCGCTTTTTAAACACAAACTAAGTGTCTGTATGTCCCGTGTGACCTTTCGCTCTTTCTATAATTTTTTCTTTTTCAAAATTCTCCTCTCACTCTCTCATTTGCACTCTCACACTTCCACATAATGAAGGCATAATTGTTCTCTCTGCACTCCTTTTTTTTTAAATAATTTTTTAAAACCACTTTTTGTTGGCCCAAGCGTCGCAACACAGCCCACCTGAGTCCCTTATCACTTTTTTAACGTTATCTAGTTGACTTGCCATATTCGACGCGTCTAAATGATCACCCAGGAGTTTAAAATGGAAAATAAAATAATAGTCAATTATGTCACTCTCTGCATACCTTAAAAATCTACATTTTTTCTTTCTTTATAATTACTATATACATCTTTTTTTTTTTTGGCACCCATAATTGTCCCATAGAATTAAATAATGATGCCAAATTCACACTTACACACATTTCAATTGAGTTGTTAATTCCGTAGTGAAATGATGAGTCAATATTCACCCCTTTGTTACCCTCAATTTTGAAAATGTCATGAGATCTTTTTTATGGATTATAAAATTTCCAATAAAAAATGTCTCTCAACATTTTTCCCCTAAAATCACTCATTCTCACATAATAACTAAATTTTCAACAAAATGTGAAAAATCTACTTGTGAATAGTACTTCATCATTTTACTAATGAATTAATAATTTCCAATTTTTTAATTAAACATTTTTAACGCGCGAAATAGTCTCAATGGTGTCTCAAAATCCATGGTTGACTCACAAGTGTCTGTGCCGCAGAGTCACCCTGGGTTTATAAATTTTTGACAGTCAATTTATCAATTTGTTTAATTAATTTTTATTCTCCCCATCAATTATCGACAAGTAAAATCTTTCTCAATGTACATTTCAGTAATATGACCACAAATCAGTGGAATGTATTGAATTTTTTTTTTTTTTCTAATAAAGGACTCGAACAAATTACATAAGCAATAGTTTGCTCGAGACCGACTAAATTTATTATTATTTTTTCCCTTTAAAATTAATAATTTCGGCATTGCCAAAACGCCTCATTTTAATGTGTAAAGACGAATTGGCAAATATAATCTTCATCCCTTGGTTAAATTACGTTTAATGAATTTGTTCATTAGTAAAACTGACTGCGACTGGTTTTTATATCATTTGTTGTTACATTATGTTTTTATTCCAGACTGCCCGGCAGTCAGATTTAACAACAATGACAAATTAAAACTGTTATACTAATACAATAGTATGTAAATATATTAATATTTAATAGTAAATATTTTTATATAATAATATATCAATAACAACTGACTTGATGCCTTATTTTGTTTTGTTTTTTTTCTTTTTATATCATGATACGCGATATATATCATGAATTATATTTTTTTTCTTCTTCACTGTAGACATTTTTTTTTTACTGGTAAAATACCATACGAAACGTAATGTACATTACAGTTTACAGATTCATCGTCCATTTTTCATAAATATTTGTTTAAATTAACAAATTATATAAACCTAGAATGAAAAAAACAACAGTTCTGTAAGCATCAATGCAACACTGACGATATTCACTCCTTTATAGTCTTTTTTTTAAGACTCAAATGTGTCATCCAAATGTTTAAAAAAATAGTTATTTAATGAATAAGATAAAATGACAACTATTTCATAAATTAATAGTAGAATAGGGAGAGGGGGGAGATAAATTATTTTACAAAAGACTAGAGGGGAAAATTCTTATTATTCTTACTGAATTTATCATTTTGTTTAAAAAATTCTTAATTAACTTGCCGTTTTTTTTTTAATTATTATTTCATTGACATTCATATTGGGATTTTAATTGTGAAAATTTTCTAACTATAAATTTTTTCAATTTAAAATAAAAGTTAAATTAATTATAAAATGAGGATAAAATTATTCATTTGATCCCTCGTAGATTTGAAATTTTAATCCGTTGTTATTCAAAAAATCTCAGCATCAGGATCATCAGATGCAGCTGCTTGTAGTGCTAGTTGCATGCTTGGCTCTGTATTTCTTCTTTTCATTTTAACCTTGGTCTTCTTCAGCATCGTGGCCTAGGAAGGGACAAGGATTCATGGGGATTTGCAGAGAGGATATATTTTCCTTCAATCATCATCTCCTTTCTCTCAATATCTTTTAAAATTATCAATTGAAATTTCTTTTCAACTTTCAATTACGTAAAAATCGTTTTTTTTTTTTTTTTTTTTTTGATTGAATAATAAAAAAGTTCATAATGCATTAAAGACGGCAAGTTTGAGGAATTTGTGAATAAAATAGAAGAAAAAAAAATACAATAATTACTTGAAAAATTAAAAAAAGTATTGCTTAACATTTTGTTTAGGTACGTGTGTTGAAGAAATTAAAAAAAAAATCAACTATATATGGAAGAATTTTTACATGGCTAGCCCATTACTTTAGTAAAAATATCTCTTTACTGAAATTACTCATGAATAAATTAATGAAACAATGTCTGTAGTACATATGCAATCCTCTCATTTTTCCTATTCAGTTTTTTTTTTTGGAATATCTCGAAATACAAGAGAGATAACAAAATTTTTGTAATAACTTTTTTTATAGAGAAAACTAAAATCTACAAAAAAGGTTCTAATAAAAATTTCTCCATCTTCTCTAGATTTCGAGATATTCCCAAAAACCTGAAAATTTATTTTTCTCATTTCGTCACTATTCACTGTACAACTCTCAGGATATTTGTGCCAGGAGAAAACTAGAGGATATTAAGTTTATAAACATGTATATGTAACACAGGAAATAGAAGAAGATAGAGGTGAATAATGGGAAAAGGGGGACATGAGAAGGTCATGCATTTGGGTGAGGATTCGCTGGATCGACCGCATTAGAGGTACCGTCTCGTCCGACCCCCCCCCCCCCCCCCAGACTCATTGTGCACTCGGGTATATACAAAAATACACGAGGAGCCTAGACAGAGATCACAGACCCTCATCCATTGTCATCTTATCTCATTTTTTTTCCTCATTATAAAACAAAAAAAAAAAAAAAACTGAAAAAAAACTGCAGATTAACTGATGATTTAATCTTCCGTGCACTTTCCCCCCTCCCCATTAGCGGGTAGAATCGACGGTTCAGTATTGCGACGCTTGATCTTATTTTTCTTCAACATGGTAGCCTGAAGTCAACAGAGGAATAAGGAAGACATTAGTAGTTTTGCAATTGAGAGGAAAATTTGGGGGATTTTTATTTATTTTTTAATTTTTCAGGGAATAATTGAGAGGATAATTTAATTAGTGAGGGAATAAACTACATTTCTAGTTGAAAATTAAAATGATAAATTGATGATTATCATTTTTTTTTTTTATAATTCATTAAACGTGCAACAATTATTTGATAAAACGTGCTCAGAATTAATTTTAATTTAATATAAGAATTAATGAATTACCCTTAATGCAGATTTTAGGACAACAACATCACCAGGACTCTGTACCCATGGTTCACCATCAACTTGTACTGGTATATCGGAATTTAAGTGGATTTTAATATGTCCACCCTGTGAATTTTATAAATTTGTTAATTCATCGAGAATTTATTAACTAATTTTTTTAAAAATATTTATACCTGTGCTATTCTCATAGCTGTACGAAATCCCGATTGTATTTGACCGAGATGTGCAACACCCGTGACACCCACAACCTCTAGCATACCATCGTAGTGATTTGGCTTGTGAAAATGTTCTTCTCGGTCGTCTCCCCATGGTTTTGCACCAGAGCCCCAACTGAATATTTCAATTAATTTCCATAATTATGAATAATTAATTTGATAAAATAAATTATGTGATTGAACAATTACCTCAGGATATTTAGTATAATAATACCCTCCAATTGTGGCAAATCAACGACTTTACCATCCACCTCAAGACGTATTTTTCTCTGTAAATCTCTACAAGTACGTCCAACCATTTTTTTCAGTCCCATTTTAACGTAAACTGATTTATTGCGCAATCGACTATTAAATTTATTTGGATTCTCCTCTCTGGCATTGTGAAAATCAAGGCATAAATCAGCATCAATGCCAATGCCGAAATAATTGTTCATGACGTATATTTGGGAATTGTCTTCACTTGATCCAGCTCCTTAAAAATTTCATGTTTTTTTATTATGTCGTTTTTTTGTAAATATCTCTGAATCTGAAGGTGATATTGAAATTTTTGTTAAGACCTTTTTTGTAGAGAAATGTAAGAGCTACAAAAAAGGTTTCAACAAAAATTTCATTATGCCCCTTAGTTTTGGAGATATCAACAGAAAATTAAAGTTAAATTCAGTGAATTGTGTTCGTACCACCAGTATCATCCTCTCCTTGAGGATGAAAAACCACTGTCCATCTGTCGAGTCTTATTTCATCAGCATCAATGACATCACGCAACAGATTCAGGGGATCCTCACCACCTGTATAACCGGGTCCCCAGCACAGTACACGAGCAAGATCATTGCCTGTACCAAGTGGTACAATAGCACATGCTGGTGATGAACACTCACTGTCTTGTCCCACATTGTCTAAACACTGTAAGACCCATCCTATCGTTCCATCACCTCCACATACTAGTATTTTATAGTGTCTTATATGACGAAATACGTACAACCTATTTAATCAATTAATATCCAATTTATTAACTCCATTTATGGAAAATAAAAATTCAATTTTTGCTGATTATCTCAAAATTGGTAGGATATATGAAAAATTATGTAGAGACCATTTTTGTAGAGCAGAATGTGAGCTACAAAAAAGGTATCTATAAAAAATTTTCTATCTATTTTAGATTCAGAGATTTTCATCAAAAACTTAAATTCAATTATTTAAAATTCAACTCACCCAGGCAATGGACCACCATTGTCCAAATCAAATACTTGATAGGGATTTAATAATTTACGAAAACTTGATATAAGTTCCAATCCCTGACAACCACCCGATTTAACATTGACAAATACAAGAAGTGGTTGTACCATACTTGGCACCATACTTGGTTCAATACTTGGTAATAACATAACTAAAAGATGTTTATCGTCATACTGTGACTCTCGTAACAGGTACAATGCTCTCACAGCTTTATCAGCATCCTCGTATATAATAACCATGGAACCATACTCATAATATATAGGTCCAATCGATGAGAATTTATTTTCTATAATAAGAAAAAAATAATAATTTTATATCCTTCATTCTATTATTATCAGGTATTTATTAATTTGTTCATTGAATTGTAGAATAATTGTTTGTACCTTGTCCTAAAAATTCAGTGAGTATATTTTCATAAATTTTTTCATTCATATTTGCTGGTAAATTACCAACAAATAGGGCTAAATTAGGGCCGTGTGGATCTTGTTTCAATTGTAGATAAAATCTCATGAGTTCCATTTGTCTTATTGAATCTTTACCAAGTTGCTTGACTGCATCCCATGGTTTTTCTGTCAGTTCCAATACTTTTTCAGACACTGCAAAATTTATAATATCAATAAATAATCCACATTTATCCTTCAATTAATCAAGAGAATGAATTTTTAAAAATTTATCAATTTCACTGATAATCATAACTTTTTTCTTCTCTCGATATCTCGAAATCTAGCAGAGATACAAAAATTTTTATGAGTACCTTTTTTGTAGATCTCATTTCGCTCTACAAAAAAGGTCATTACAAAAATTTCTCTATCTCTCATAGATTTCAAGACATTGACGAAAGAAGAACAGTTTTAAACTCAAATCATTTGATCATATTTCTCTTTTTCTACTCAATTTCTTTCCTCTTAGTTTTTTTTTTAATTATTTCTCAATGAGAGATACTAACCACCACGATCTAGTAGTATCTCACTACACCGATAATCCTCACAATTAAAGTCCTTAACACCAAATCGTGTGAGAGCTTCTCTAATGAGATCTGCAACTGTTGTTTCGTCATTAACTGGAACTATACAGAATGGATCGGCAATTTGTAGTTTACCGGGGTATACCCGAACTTCACCACACTCTTCATCCCTTAAAGAAGTATTGAAAAAAACTCATGAGATAGTAATTAAATCGATAATAAATATAATTATTGAGAAAAACTCACTTGTATCTCAAAAATACTGCACGACGTTTTCCCTCTCTTCGAGTTAAATTCAATACTGGATTTGGATCGCATAATGGTATCTCTTCATTGGCATATAAATCGGTGAGATAGAAATGACCTAAATAATAATGATAATAATATAGTGAATCCCATAATCAGTGAATTATCAATCAATTTTTTATTAATTATTTTAAACATACTTGGATGTACTTTTGTGATGTGAAAAGCTCTAAGAGCTGACGTGAGAACCTGCTCAGTGGTTGCTGTACGTGGTATCATTATAACCCGAAATATTTTACGCCTGAGTGACATGTTACCATCGTACACTTTAATCATTTCTGTAATTTAAATTAAAATCATTAATTTCTTGAGTTGTAAATTTTCATGGATTGTTAAATATCGAATTATCTCGGCAATGAGTGATTTTAGAGGAAAATGTTAAGAAACACTTTTTGTTGAAAATTTTGTCATCTATAAAAAATGTCTTTTAACATTTTCTTCTAAAATCGATAGTTTTGGAGATAAATGATTAAATGTGATTTTAGGAGGGATTTCATACCCTCATCCCCTCTCTCCTTATCATCCCTATCTTTAAGACATCTTGGATCTTTGCTGTGTGCACTACCCGACTGTGTCGGCTCATCATTGTCACGATTTTTCGTGTCACCACTGCTGAATTCCTCCGATATACTGCGTGCTGTAAAAAAAAAAAGATCCCCATCAATAACAAGATAATTTACAACAGAATCTTAACGAAAAAAATTAGTTTTTAAGAGATATCTCTGAAACCACTAGAGCTAGAGGAATTTCCATAAGAACCTTTTTTGTAGCTCTCATTTTTCTCTACAAAAAAAGTACTTATAAAATTTTTCCATCTCCATCGAATCCAGAGATATTAATAAAAAACTAATCCCGAAGTAAGAATAATCAATGCAATTTCACCCCTCCACTACCAAATCATCAATAACCATGATAAATACTCGATAATAATCATCACATCGCTTACCATAATCATACACACGTATACATGCAGACGACTCCAGTGGATTCGGATGGCATGCGATGAAACAAACACAAGAAACACAAAAAAAAAAAACATGCTAAAACATCAACAAAATATGAAAAAAATATATATATATAAAATCGTCTGGCCATTGACAAGTACCAGTTGTTGGGTTTTAATGAAGAAACTTTTGCACCAAGTAGATATGAGCAGGCGTAAAATACCCACGCATCATTATACATAGTCAATGCCACATTATTGATTCCTCTACATGAGAAAAGAAATGAGATTGAAAGAACAATATAAATAAAAATAACAAAGTTATGAATAGTTGGCTCGTCATTTTCAGTGCTGAGAGTGTCACCTCTGATGGTATTCAGACAACAATGAGGGATTATATACAAAAGACATGTCTAAAATCATTGGAATTAAATTTTGTATTAGCACACGATACACAGAATTAAATAATAAATATAAACACTGATTTTACACGATGAAATGGGAATTTTTTTTTTTTTTTTTCGCCATGAGATGCAAATTAATCCGGTATTTTTATTTATGCTCACAAACATAAGTTGCACGGCGATTTTTTTTATAATATTGAGGTACCTCGAACATAAGGAGGGGAAGCATGACAATTTCCATGGCAGCTACGTGGAAAAACTAGTGAAAGGCGTCTGAAAGCTTCGGCCAGATGACCAGCCGCACCAATATGTTCGCTCTCAGCGAATTCGAATTGCTCTCCGATGTTATCTTCAACTAATAAGAAGTCATATGATAATCCGAATTGCTTTGATTTTTTTTTTTTCGTCAATTTTCTTTTAATTTCTTTATTTAATTCATTGTATTTGAGTTAATTACGTGTTGTGTAATTTTTTAAAAAGTGTTTTTGAAAATATCTCCGAATCTGAGAGAGATAGGAGATTTTTTATAGATACCTTTTTTGTAGCTCTCATTTTTCTCTACAAAAAAAGTCTGTGTGAAAATTTCGCCATCTCCATTAGATTCAGAGATATTCATTAAAAAGTAAACTCGTTGAAACACTTGACCAGAAGAATCAAGTTTTTTTGCTTCAATTGTAACTCCAAAACCCACAGACACTTTCGATCGGATGAATATTGTTTATAATCGTGCAGGAGTATGAAATAAGACAAAACATTATGATAAGGACTATTATCATGAACATGAGTGGATAATTTGGCAAGCACGATGTAATTTTGTGGTTTCACATTTTTTTATAGATATAAATTAATTTTAAAAATTGCAATTAAATTATTAATAGTAATTCTAAACTATGTTCATATTAATCATGAGATGATCTAGTTACTTTTAGTGTCAGATACTCAATAAATAATTTACAAATTATTATGAAATATTCCTCAACTGTTAAATTACCTTAAAAAAAAAAGCAATGATAAATAGTAATATAACTTTGATTTTTAATTGAAACATGCCAATAGCATAGTGGACTGTTCAACTATGATCACGTAATGCATCACAAAGTAGAGGATACGTGCACCAGGACTATATTTTTTTTTATTAAAATTATGATTTTTTTAAAATTTATTTGTGATTGTATTTCGTGACTTGATACAGCATTATAATTATTATCCCTTTTTAATACATTATTATTGGGTACTTACGAGTGAGAATATCTTTTCTTCGTACTTGTACACCGATTATAGCCTCCATTGGTACTTCTGTACGTGGTATACTTATTGCGTATGGTGGAAGGTATATTGGCTCTAAATTGCCAAATGTA